>OX104064.1:199796814-199812556 GCA_944474145.2 Dicrocoelium dendriticum | reverse complement strand
ACAAATGTCCGCGTAACAACACTGCAACGTGGCGGATGTGACACGCCACCGAATAAAGTCACTGCCCAGAACTACCTACTGGCAAGTCGATCAGAATCATTATTCAATATTGCCCTGACACTTTCAATACTAATTTACACCATGCCTATATGTATCGTTTTCATTATACACGTAGTGCCCTGACTGTTTACACTACACACTCTAGAATTCAACATTTCGTCGGTCATTGATGAGTCTATCCCTCAAGACAACTCACACAATTTCCGCTGCCTGTACAACCATCGGCTTACTGCCAACTACACTCGTAGCAACGTGTTTGTTGCGAAGCAATATTGCATGTAAATATTGATCATGCCTTACTTGGTGTGTCTCGACAAATTCGAGAATAAACTATTTATTTATTTATTTAGTTATCATCACATGCAAACGTGATACTTCGCACACGCCCTTGTATCTCTCACGTAGATCCGGCGGCCCAGTTCTAAATCGCCTGGCACCCAGGCCACCCAGTGGACCCAGTAAAGATTAACGGAAAGAACAAAACCAGCACCTGCGGTCACTATGTCGTGAAACCAACAGGACACCAGCTAGCACGCAATAACGCGCTGTTCCAGTAGGGGCAACCGGTACTCCTTCAACCTACTCCGACATGTCGTCTGTCGCTTGGCTCTGTGGATACGGCTGGTTACTGCCAACCTAAAAGCAATAGTTATGTAATCGAAACACCTGATTTTGCAGTCTTTTCCCCCAACCGTCCAGCAGCCACGTATAATGCAGGGTATACTAGCCCCTGGTCGTGGGCGCAGTTCCCATGGCGACATTTATCCCACAAGTAGCTCTAATGCTGCATAAACCTCTCCCCGAATAATCGTTTCCCTAACGCTAGACAGTCGTATCCTGTTAAACCGGCAAACATAATTGCACGCAACGTTTTCCATTCAACCACGGCTCCTTTTTATGTGACACAGCAGGTTCTAGCCTAGCAAGCGCACCTCAGCAAGCGCAAGCATCTAACTTTCTTCCCCTTCCTAAGCTCTTAGCTACACTGCACCTAACTCCAAACGGCTGATTTCAACTATTCGACTAACTCTTGCAGGCTCCAAGCACACCTTACGCAAGCTGCCGACCAGCTATCAAAGGTACCAAACCCTACCACTCCTTGAAGGCACTTACAAAGACTTTGTCTGTGCAAGGAGATAATTTCGTCACTAACTATGCCGTGACTCGCTTTTCGCCCAAGGAAGTTCAACCTTCAAAAAGAAACCTGCATTTGACTTTCTGATATGGCGAGGCTTCCAGTTGCAACAGCTCCAATGCTACTGCTTCTCAAAAGCCAACCAACGGTCAGCGCCTCACGGCCATGCATCACGCTTTCTCAGCAATGCTTAATCCAACGGCCATAAAAGGCATCATATAACCTCCGTATACTTCCGTCCGCTCCGAAAGTGGTTATTATTACGGAAGCCCGACATTGCTTCCTAACTCCTGATTAGCTTCTACTCTTTCCTACTTACAGAATTTTCAGCAGTGGCAGTGCCAATAGTCAATATGGAGGTTGCGTCATATATATCCATTACAACTTAGATGCTTCTAACTTTGAAGTCCTTAATTTTGGAAATCCTGAGTATTCCATCTGGATACAGTCACAGGTAAGCCCGCTAATAGTCTGTGTCCATAACCAACATAAACAAATTAAACGGGAGTAAGTAGTAAGCGGATAAAAGGTACTTGACGGAGCTTTTAACATGGAAACATACAATTGTACAGTCAGACGCCGCTAGCCCAATGGTCATCCTTGCTGAACACGGTCACAACAAATGAATGTGTTAAACACGTGTGGGACTCTACTAGACGTTCCAATAAGATCGACCCCTAATTTACATGCGGCTACCCCATGCCTTCCCCATTGTTTCTGATAGCATCCCAGATCACGAACACAAGGTGGCATCGCTGTCGTTCAGACAATCTAACCAAAACAGCAATGTTACCCGACGAGCTCCCATGTCCAGACGGATGCAAGGCATTTACTGGAACATTTTTCTACACTCCTAAGGTCGATACTTTGGAAATGCTACCTTCCGAGCACTGATAGCGGCACTGCAATACACGAACTTCAACGCAATCTACCATTCTGCGCAGATGTAGTTGCACACCGAGGTTTTGCAAAACTATTACTGTGTGTAGCTCACACGCATTCAGCGGATGGCAAACTCACAAAACTGCTAGACAAATACCGAACGATCGGTGGCTGCTCTACTTAAACGTATCAAGGAGTTTCCGACAGAGTGCATGAACATGCTATCAGATGCCAGCTTAGTTGATGAACGTAGAGCTCCCTACGGCAAAACAGCTATAAAGCCCTTGTTCCTGTGTTAAAAGAAGGAAGCAGAAGTACGGAAATGTCCATGACTTCGTTAATGATGTCAGACGGCATAGTGTTTACTGACCCACACGTCACGTGCGAGTACGTTAACAGGCACTTTTATGACTCTGCCACATGTCGATTTGACACCACCAATTAACCTACATGGGTTAACCAATGACGACCCAAGTACTATCGACTTGGACTTACGTTCCATTACTAGAACGGAAAAGTCACACAGGTTGACTTGCCATCCAGGTCCTGATGGCTTGCCTTCTGCTCTTCTGAAACAAGATAGTTCTGAGATCACACGCTTACTCCTTAACATATTCAAGTTATTGCTTAGGAACGGCGCCTTTCCAACAGTCTGAAAACATGCGATCGTTTTACCGAGACACAAAAGCGGTTCACGGCTAGAAATAATATTTACCGCCCCAACAGTCACACGCCGTCTACATCGAGAGTGATGGAGGGGCTAATTAAGGATAGAATGATAGACTTTCTGCCACACCGAAACCTTATTAACAGGTCACAGCATGAGTGTTCCTCGGTTAAGTTATGTCAGACATGCAAGGTGGAGTTTCTGGACTCGGTGACAAATAAATTCGGTACGGGATCTGTGCTGAGCATATCCTTTCGAGACAAGAGGATAGCCTTTAACCGTCCTACGCTTTGGTATTCTGTGTAAACTTAGATCTTTCGGTATCTCTAACCCACTACTTCTTTGGTTTGCATCGTAAGATGCTAATCATACACAGTCGGTTCGACTAGGATACAGGAATTCAGGACAAAGGCAAGTAACCAGTGGTGTATTTCAGGGCAGTGTCTTAGGCCAGTTGCACTTCCTCCGCTATTTTAAAGACTATCTTGGCTATTAACCTCAAGGTTATACGAAATAAATAACTTGCACATTCTAGACAGTGCGAGACACGGTTATATGGGCATGATCATGCTAATACAAAAAGAAGTGGTAGTTGTACACAGATGTTACCAGTAAACCATTCGCTAACTGTAATTGTGTTAATCTGTGCGTTTTTAGTTATGGGTGTAGGTGGCCAGTTTGAATGAAGTTTTTACTGTGACACTGTATGTACTTTGGTGGCTGATCCGGTTGTCAGTGCAGTTGGGGAGTACATGATCTCTTGGAAGTGGATGACGGACTTCCGTGGTCTGTAACATAAGCTTTATGTGCAAGTGGCTGTGACTTTATTTTGTGAAGAGTCACCTCCACAGATGACATTAAAGTAGTATTCACTTTCTTCTCAGAGCACTTGGATAACAGAATGTCCAGTGTACCGTGTGATCTCAAAACGCTTGAACATTGGTGCAGCCTAAGGAAAATAGATTGCTCACCTGAAAAACGCAAGGTTATATCATACCGTTACAGTTTGGAACCAGACGCTCTGAAACTACATGCTTCATCCCTTTCAGGATGCAGTACAATCAGTGATCTTGGCGTACCATACTCCAGCTTAAGTAGCTTCGCCGAGCAGGCAAACTAAAACCCCGCAATGGCTCAATCAACCACCCGCATGACTGGCAAATCGGCTACTTATGGAATCCCGGCTAGCCTTCTACAAGTCTTGGGCTCGACCAATTTTGGAATACTGCTCAACTGTATTCACCAGTTCGCGCATTATGACCGCACGGAACTTTAGTTGGTGCAACGTAACGTCACTGAACCTCCCCTAAGTTTATCCATACATATCAATAAATAAATAGTACAAGTTCCGATGAAACGGGACCTGCTAGTACAGGCAATACTAGTACAGGGATACTAGGTGAACGTACGTACTACGGCTGAGATCTTTTGGTTGCAAAATATATGGCCCGAAACATAGTTCAAAGTTGCTTTCAAATTGTGGTTAAGACATTCTGACCTTGGCATAGTTGCCAGTGTGAAGTAGAAGACAGTGACTTCATTTTGATAGCGAGGCAAATCCACCAAGTCGCAGTGTTTCTAAACAGACAATTGTGGCCTTTTGTAAAAAGACGATTTCCAGGCGAAAATAATTCATGCCTTGGCACGCTGTCGTCGACCACAGTTGAACAGTAATAAGCCATTGGCAACGCTACTTTAAGGTCGAATTTTAGCACGCCTAATCACAGTCAGGTTGCACTCAATTTTTATTTTGCATGACCGGAGTGCTTAGCAGGATTAAACGGTAACGGTTGGAGCGGGCGGTGTTGGACTGAGCTAGGGCTGTGGAAAGTAGGATGCGGGGTTGCGCAGATAAGCAAGAAACTCAAAGTAATGGAGATCAGATATTTCATTTGAGTTACCAATAAAAGAGCTGATAATAAACGGGCCATGTGCTCGTCGCAAGCAAGTCTACGAGGAAGAATCATCGCAAGTAGGTAGGGCAATAGCCGATATGGTCGAACGCAATAGTACTGACCACAATAAATATACGTCCGGAGAGTGGAAGCATTTGGATAGACGGCACTGGCGAGTTGGGCATGGTATCCATGGAATGACGCCGCTAATAGTTGAGGATCCAGAAACACCGGAAAAATAATCCACTGGCGGGGCAGACGGAGCATAACGCCGTGACATCGCATAAGGTAGAGCAATTGCATAAAGGTAATGCTTTTGTTCGTCTTGTGGTGCTGTCCTGCGGGTGAAGCGGATTGGAACCCAATCGCTCAAACTAGTGGATGATACAGACCATGGGGACGGAGGGCCCGAAATGCTTCACAAGGCTGTCGTCATAAGTCGAGATACAATGATCGAGGTAAATTATTCCGACTATAGATGTTCATCCGAAGGACAAAAGTTGATCGGCGTACCACACTGGCAAGGTGGATAAAGTATCCATGGTATGATGGCGCCAAATAGGTGAAGAATTCGAAACACCGGAGAGTAATCCATTAGAAAAGCAGACGGGGCATAACGCCATGGCGTCATAAATAAGTGGAACACTTGAACTAGGTTGAGGTTTTAGTTCGTGTTGAGGTGATGTGTTGTGAATGAAAAGGATTGTAACCCAATTACTGAAACCGGTAGAAAATACAGAACAAGCAAACGGCAAGCCAGCAATGCTGGACCAGGCTATCATTGGTCGAGATACATAGGTCCAGATAGGTTAATTCAATAGTCATTATTCATCCGAAGGACACAAGTTTACCAACGGACCACACTGAGGTGGTGGGTAAAGTGTCCGTAGCCTAATGGCTCCAGAAGGTGCTGAATTCGAAACATCGGAGAAATAATCCACTGACATGGTGGACGTAGCAAAACGCCACGGCACCGCAAATAAAATACACTTGTAGGTTGATCAAGCGCTTTTGTTGAGGTATTGTTCCAAAGTGAAAAGGATTTGCATTTAAATGTTTAACGTAGACAACCATACGTAACAAGCTGGTGATACAATAGAAATGCATACGAAGGGCGTAATAATGTTTGCATACCGCACTGGCTAGGTTGATGCAGTATCCATGGACTAATGACACCAACTAGATGAAAATACAGATAACGCAAAAGAAGAAATCCACGGGCGTGGTGGACGGTGCATAGCGCTTGGGCGTCGTAGGTAATTAGAACACTTGCTGGGAGATAAACATTTTTAAGGTAGGGTCTGGTAGGTGAAAAGGAGTTAGAACCAAGTGTTTAAACCAGAAGGGACTCAGGTAAATGGGAGGGAAGGTCGGATATAGTGTACCTGGTTGTCAACCTATGATTTGCGAATAGGGGGATTAACTAGAAATCTTTCCCAGGTACATATATACAACATATCTATGTAAGTCACGCGAAGGGACAAGGAAGAATATGTTAAATAAAGATAGACAGCAAAACCTGAAGGGGAAAGAAAGCTACAAACGGGAGTTCTCGCGGGCGGATTACCAAGTTCCGTACGTAGATGTTAACTATGAAATTGTGTGTAAATGTGTTTTTTTATCATGCAGTGGGATAGGATAACCTTCTTCTTGTTAGTAGCTAGTCATTGTTGGCTTCATTTACCTTGCAAGGAGCTACTCCTTGACCCCCTAGCCTTCACTTTTTTCTGACGTCTGTCTCGCTAAGCTTCGTTTGCATGTTGCCTTCTTCATTAAAATTGTAGGTATCCAGTAGTGGTCAAACGTCTTAATGATATGGCTACACCAGCCACTGACATCCTTTCCTAATGCCACTATATCTGCTTAGCAGCAGCTAGTCGCCTTAGGCTCCATACAAATTTGCGGATATCCGGAGCTCGCCAGGGGTTGCTCCTTTCTTACATTGTTCATTCCCTTGGATTGTTTGAGTCACAGCTCAGCTGGTTTGTTGACCTATTCTGTGCCACCGTAGGATCCACTAGTAACTGAAGCCTTAATCCGAACTCTATTGCTGGCTACTCTTCGCTCCCCTAGCGCGCCGTTATCCGTCGTTCGTCTTACTCGAGTCAAATCTTCTTGAGAGCAGCCGGTGAGGGTTGGCGCCCTGTAAGGATGGAGTCACCTCTTCGCTCTCCTACTTTTTCTGGAACGTTTTTTCTCTGACCGCTCTCTCGTTCATGTACCTATTGAAAATATAGGGATCCAGTATGTGGTCAAACGTCAACGAGATGGCTACTCCAGCGACTGCTACATTCTTTTTTATAGCCACTATCTTTGCTCAGCAGTAGCTGGTCGCTGTAGGCTCTATTCACCTTTGTGAATACCCGTAGCTTGCTATGAGTCCGTCTTTCCGTAGAAGGTTTATTCTCTTGGTATAGCTTTTTCACAGCTCAGCTGGTGTGCTGTCCTATCCTTTTACAATCTAGTTATGCATTAGTAACTAGAATAGTTAACCCAACAGGCACTTGTGGCCACCGAAACCCGGCCCATTATCGCTAGCTTTTGATAAATAAATAAATAAACAAACAAACAAACAAACTTTTATTCTCGACAAGGCGAGGCACACCTTTACAGGCATGATCATGCTTAGCTAACATAGTGTGATCAAAAGTGTACAAAGAGTACATGTTTAGCATAACAGTGTATGTAAGTATATGAGTGTATATACGGACGTAATTTTGTATGAATGTAGCTTGTGGCTTTGAATATGCCGGAGCATTTTTGACTGTTTGTTATCCCCAGGAATGTGAGCATAAGCGATTGATGTATGCGAGTTGGATAGCACATTCCAGATATCAAGCGTGTATAGGTATATATAGGTATGTAATTTGTACGAATGTAGCTTGTGTCTTTGAATATGCCGGAGCATTTTTGACTGTTTGTTATCCTCAGGAATGTGAGCATAAGCGATTGATGTCTGGGGGTTAGATAGCACTTTCTGGATATCCACGGGCCAGTGACTTTATTTTGTAGCGAGTCACATCCGCCACGTCGCAGTGTTGTTAAACAGACATTTGTGGCTTTTTATAGGGAGAACGCTTGCCAGGCGAAAACCCACCACGTCCTGGAACACTGTCGCCGAACTATTTGCTGGAACGGGTTAAACCCGAACCACCCAGCTGGCACCACGAGGAGGTTGTTCGGCTAGTCTTCCTTTCATATCCATTTAATCTTAGCCTGCTTCTAGAATGCTCAGCTTCCTATCTTCATATACCCATGTACATTATAGTTATTGTGTCTTAGGTAATCGTTATCTCGTGGAGCATATATAACTACGGCCACATGGCCACTGTATCTTTTGGTTTCCGGTAACAACCAATTGTGACTACACGCCCACGTTCTAGTCTCAGGTAGAATTTAAACATCCTTAGCTCATACCTCATGAATTTCTTACCGGAATCCTGCTCTTCATCCCAAGGCACATGAAAGTATTTTACCCATTAGGCCATGCCTTCTGCTTAATTAAAATATCTTTGGCGTAATATCTGTTACACATTATACCCTAGTTGTCTGAGGTAAATTTCTTAAAGTAGGATTTTGATCCAGTGTTGGGTACATTGTCTGTCCTTTTCGGCCTTCTCTCGGCCTGTTACTCTCCCCCTTTTCTCTGAGGTCGTGAACATCTGAGAGATTCGGGTTTAAACTGAGGAACTGCCTCCGCCTGGGATGGGACGAAATAACCAACAAGAACTTAGCTGGACCATGGCTTCGCTTCTATTCTAACCATCTGCACCTAATCACCGATGTTCAGTGAGGGTAGCTGGACACGAATTCTTCGCTCCCCGGCAAATATACTTAATCAGAGAAGACTTCACGTAGTTCTGCAAAGGATCAACACATCATATTAAAAATGAATGTTTAGTGCCTGACCTGCCAATGGACAGGACCCAGGGACGCAATAGGCAACCAGCTAATGCATCAGCCAGCAGAAAAATGGGACACAACCTGACTGCGAATAACCGAGCAAGCAAACGTTCAACAAGCAACATAGCCCTTTTACAAGTTGCCATTTAAGGGATTGGCGGCAGTGTTCCAGGACGTGGTGGGTTTGCGCCTGGCAAGCGTTCTCCCAATAAAAAGCCACAAATGTCCGTTTAACAACACTGCAACTTAGCGTATGTGACTACCACCGAATAAAGTCACAGCCCATGACTCCACACTGGCAGATCAACTAGCGTCACAATTCTAGATAGGTTCGTTACACTGGAACGTCTACATCTGCATATACTGTCGTCTTTTTACTTCCTAAGACACCTTGACCTTTGCCTTACTTGAGCATGAACTCACTCTTTGGCATATATCTCTCCAGCGTGCTCTTCCATTACCTTCCAATGGATCCGTCAGGATTCTCAATCTAGTATTAGCTGTGGTACCATGTCTCATGACAGCCAAATTATTGTTTCGCATTTTCACCTCTGTACAGTTCCAATCATGGACATAGGAACAATTTTCTACTGTCACTGTTACAGTTGCCATAAAATGTTTGTACAGTTGTACGTAGCTTATCACGTCTCCATAGGCGTGCCTCGCATAGTCGAGAAAAAACTATTTATTTATTTATGTATTTGGACAGTGACTAGGTGTCAAAAAAGGTTGATCCGTGTAGCAAATGGAGGCAAGCGCATTACGCAAGAGTGGTGATGATATTACAGCTATCTCAGAAGACTCTGGTGTGAAGCGGGAAAAGCTGGCAGATATTGCTACAGTCGGCGGCATCGATGGATCATGCGAATGTAGTGGGTGTCATTGGGCGGAGAAAAAGATGACAAATGAAGGCCAGTATGGTAGAAACTAAGGAAGAAGATATGTTGATAAAGGTCAAAGGGATACGCGGTGTGATGGTGAACCAGCTAGGATTGGGGGTTAAAGGTTTGTGGTTAACAAGAGGTAGAAGAAGAGCCCGTACGCAGAAATGGCTCAGACTAATTTAACAGTATATTGTCTACAAATATAATTGATGACGAAGATGAATTTGAAGGGAATGAAATCGTAGGTATTAGGAAATTACGAGTAGGAAGCTTAAATCTAAAGAAGACAAAATAATAGAGAGCGAGTTTAGCTTGGGTATAGATGTAGGTGGACAAAATTGACAAATCCATTAATTCTTGCGCTCATAAATGCGGAGCTACGGTGTCAAAGGTAAGTCGGTGGGACTGCGGAGGTAGGTGTTGTCTAATGGGGAATTAAGGCCCGTTCCAAAAAATAAGACTAGGGCTAGTACTAGGCTTAGGAAACGGAGCTAGGTGAAGAGCATCTACGCAATGTTTTGTGGTTAAATAACAGAACAATTATTAGACAACGGGCGATGCCAGGTTGAGGGAATGGATCTAGGAGCGACATTGCAAAATACCTTAATTCTTGTGATCGTAACTGAGAAGCTACTGTGTCAAAGGCTGGGCGGCAGCGGAGGAAGGTGGTAGGTACGAGGAAATAAATGACAGAGCTAAAGAGATAAGGGAGCGCATAAACTTGGGCCCTGGAGCCGAAGCATGGAGATGAGCGGTTACGCTTTGTTGTTGTGGTTAATTAGAAGAGTATCGATTAGACATAATGAGGGAGGTTAGCTTGGGGGATGACCATGGCTGGGAATCATTGCCAAATATATTATTCATTACGCTCATAATTGCGGAGCTATCCTGTCAGAGGGCAATCGGTGAGGCAGCGAAGTTAGGTGGTGCGTATAAGGAAGTAAAACCTAGAGCTGCCGAGATAAGAGACGTGCTAAGGCTGGGAATAATGTGCCCCAGTCCCTTAGTCGGCCAGCGGTTTGCACGGTCATAAGAAACATGGACTCGCATAGTTGTTCGGAATATGATAACGGGACAAAGTAAAAGCCAAAAGAGAAGCAATTTACGTATCGAGTGAAGCAAATTTGAGGACGGCGATGAGGCGTTTGCTATTAGCTGAGTGTGGACAGCTAAATTGGTAGTGTGCTGAGTTAGGAAGCACATAGTGGAGTGAAAGGAAGGCATTATAATATAAAGAGACCTCATAAGCTAAAGCGCTATGTATTCTGGGGAAAGACGGGATGTACATAAATCAGACTGGCTTAATAAATATGGTGTGTAAGGCGTAGTAAATGGAAGAGGATGAACGTGACAAGGGATCAGAAGCCCAGAGAACTTTTCAAATAAGCTTCACTCACTAATGGGTTGTGGGATAACATCTTAACTGACTTTGAGACGGTAAAGAACAGTTTACTTGGTGACGGAACGCATACGACAAGTTGCACGACCTCACAGAATTGGGTAGTTTGTTCCAGATAGCTAGGTATTGATTAAGGAGGATGTTTATGTTTTGTATCCGCTGACAGCATGGAAATCCGGTGCAGCCACACTGGTCACGATACAGCCACTTCCCAAAGCAGAAGACAAAGGCCTCTGGCGAAACTTGAATAGAGCACCCGGCTGACTAAGTGCGCAGCCAAAATATTAGATCAAAATAAATAGTTCGTGAGAAAAGGGGCCTACTTTGCGGTTACTGACTATGGAAACTACTAGATGCGCAAAATCTCGCTTGTTGGTTGATCACGTGGTGTGCTTACTGGAGGGCTTCACGGTAAGTTATTCCGATTGGTCCACTTCAACCTAACGATGCCAATGGCTTAGCCTGTTGTCTAGCCAATCGGTCAGAGGCGGTATGCGACTAATCTTCGCCGAACTGGTTCAGACAGAGGGAGCTGGCTTCCGTGGCTGCTATGGACGGGCTCATGAAGCACCTTCCTTAAGAAAAGTGACTTACGACTTCCTCCTGGTATCTAGCTGCTCTCGGACCACGGACCTCAGCTTCCGATCAGTACATAAATAAATAAATAAATAAAGAAATAGTATATTCTCGAATTTCCGAGACACACCTGACCAGGCATGATCAACGTTTACAAGCAATTTATGTTTCGCAACAAACACGTTGCTATGTATGTAATCGGCAATAAGCCGAAAGTTGTCCAAGCTTTGGAAATTGTAAAATTAATCTTGAGGTATAAATTCGTCAAAACATGACGACAAGTTGGGTTATAGTGGGCGTAGTGTAAACAGGCTGGGCATTCCGTTTGTAGAGAAAACTTGTCTGGAAAATATTACATTAGGATTCAGGTCCGCTTGCCAGTATGTAGTTGTGGGCAGTGACTTTATTCAGTGGCGAGTCACATCCGCCACGTCGCAGTGTTGTTAAGCGGACACTTGTGGCTTTTTATAGGGAGAACGCTTGCCAGGCGAAAACCCACCACGTCCTGAAACACTGTCAGAAATCCGTTTGTACACTAATGTAAAACTGGCAGAGCAGCTCGTCGACTGATTTAACACTCGGTTAACCGCCGTCAATTGCCTTCTAATTTCCTCTGTTAGCTGAACAGGTTATTTTTGGTCGGGGCGGCCATAATGGCTGAGGCCTATGGAGGGTTAGACCTTCGTCATCTTCGTGTCCAGGTGAGCAAAACTTCCGTTTCTTGCTTCTAGAATTTACAGGATTATGTATACTTCGCAGGAGTATAAAGGCGTCATGTCCAGCTACCATTACTGGACGACGGTCATGGTAGTGAGTGCATTTTTATCCACTTGTTGTACAGCCGTGTTCTATGTAGGTCCTTGGGGGTTTCTATGTCCTGTCCCAGGAGCAAGCTCTTTCACATTCCGATCCCAGATCTCCAAGAAGTTCCAGACCTCGGAGAAAGGGAAGGTGAGAGACAAACAGGGCCGCAAAGAACAGACGTGGAAACAAGCATTATTTACGTACTATGGTCTAACATTTAGAGGAAACATATGATGTACAATGTGTAACAATGATTATGCTAAAAGTGTCTTTTGAATATTCATCGGAAGCAAAGCCCTATAGGTTGGTTGCTACCGTATACCTTGGATGCAGAGCGTTGCGCCGTTAAGCAAATAAAACACAGGATCCGTTTGCTATGATGCAACTGTTGCGTGGGAAGTTTCGCTGGGGAGCGTAGAATGTGCTGACCCAGGGAAAGCCAGTGAGTCTTTTGGACTCATACATGGGTAAGTTTCGCAAAAATAGCAGCGAATAATTGAGGAATGAACACCTGTAGATGAGAAGCTAAGGCGCGTCTCTGTACTGACCAGGTGAGAGAGAGTGCCGAATTAAAAAGCTAAGAAGGGCTAATTGACGGAAGGACCGCGAATAGCCCGAATATATGCGTACATTAAGGTTGCTGTGGACATCAGAACCTGAGATCTAACCGCAGCAGCCAGAGTGCTAGGGTAATAGTGCCTAGCTGGATAGAGGCATGGACTGCTAGCCCGAGACTTGGAGTATTGCAGGTAAAAGATGCCTAAGACAATACAGCAAGTAGTGGGTAGATAAAGGTCTAGAAATGTGTGGCACGTCGTGACTGCAAGCTCGTTCCTTCTGTGGTCACCCGGCAAGGCTCATTAGGTGGCATCTGAGTTCCAGTGTATAGGTCGAATTGTTCCAGCAGAATATCCGGTGTTCAGTCCGTTATTAGCAGTCGAATGACTTCTCTGTTGGCTGATCGGATAGCACAGTTAGGGCCCGCCATAGACGTATTGGCCAGTCAGCAGGATGAATAATGGTGCTGGTAAGTAAAATTATCAGTAAGAACCGTAAACTTCCTTTCATACAATCTTTTGTAAAGTTTTTTACATCGAAGAATAGCACCAAGGTTTCTTTCTCTATTTGACCATAATTTTGCTCTCCGGCAGTCAGCGGTCGGGCAACATGTGTAATTTCCTTTGCTGAACCATCAGCGAACTTGGGAGCTATTACTGTACTAATGCCGTAGTACGAGATGTCTGTGACCACCACAATCTCCAACTTAGGGTGGTAATCTGTCGGCAGAGCGGTACAAAGTAGCTATTTTTCCTCGTCAAGTGAGATGTGGCATCCTTCGGACCAATTTCAGCGTTTATCCTTGGTCAGCAGGTCATTGATTGGACCACGCAAGCGATGCAAATGCCGTAGGAACAGGCTGTAATAGCTTATGAGTCCTAGTAAGGACCTTAGCGTCGCAACACCTATGGAAGGCGCATCTTCATTGCCCCGAAGTTCCCTGGTTTTGGACGCCTGCAGTTCCTGTCGATTATAAAGCCGTGAAACCTAATCGAGTCCATAAAGAAGGTATACTTCTCGGGTCGGAGTATGGATCCATATTCCTTGACAGGGCCAAGAACTGGATCCAACTTTTCACATGGTATCAGCACCGCCTACAACAACAATGATGTCGTCCGAGTATGCGGCTGCTCCATCGACCTCTTTCAGCATTGTGCCCATTAGCTGCTGAAATATGGCTGGTGCGGACTCCACTCTAACCAGAATAAGTTGCTATTGGTACAAGCCTCGATACTTAATGATGGTGCGTAATTCTCTTGAAGCTTCAGGTACCTCGATCTGCAGGTACGCATCAGCGTTTCAGCTTTACGCAATATTTACCACTATTAAATTTTATAAACAAATCATCTAGGAGCAGTAAAGGATGCTGATGGGCGTTCCACGCAGCATTTAGACCCGTACAAAAATCGGCGCATATTCGGGACTGACCGTTAAGCTTTTTGACCACCAAAAAGGGTGCCGCTCAAGGTAAGTCGTTTACTGGATGGATAACTCCTGTTCACTCTAAGCTATCCAACCATTGGTAAACCATCGGTGCTACCGCGTAAGACACACTGCGTTTCGTACAAACATTCAAAGAGCATAGAGTTTAAGGAGTTGTGAATCTAAATAAATAAATAATTATTTTATTCTCGAGTTAGGCGAGGCACGCAAACGCAGGCATGGTCAAAATGTAAAAGCCAAAATGTCGCGCAACAAATACGTTACAATGAACGTAACTGACTGCAGCCAACCGTCGTACTAGTGGCAGAACGGAAAGCGGTACTACTGAGGAGCAACCATGTTAGTGGGGCTACAAGGAACTGGATTCATATGTGCGTAGAGTAAACAGGAAAAGCAGAGTAGGTAAAGTGGTAAGAGTATGCGAAGACTGAGCGTAGCTTTTTTGTACGTGCCAATAAAGTAAGGAAAATGTTCTCTAAGCAATATGCCATAATGTAATTGTGGGCCGTGCATTTACTCAGTGGCTAGTCACATCCGCCACGTCGCAGTATTGATAAACCGACTTTTTTGGCTTTTTATATGAAGTATGCTTGTCAGACGAAAACCCTCCACGTCCTGGAACCCTGTCTTTGCTTGATTTGAACGGTCATCTGCAGCCGGCAAAGCCTCTTATCAACCATTTGTTCACTCAGTTATTCGCAGTCGCATGACTCATCCGGTGGCTGATCAGATAGCTCAGGTAGGGCCCGCCATAGACGTATTGGCCAGTCAAATAGGCTGAGTGAGAGTGTGGGTGAGCTAAATTTCCAGAGTATCTGAGGTCTCACTTTCTCCGAATTGGTTTACTTCCTGGATTGTGAGGAATTCGTGTCCAGCTATCCTCACTGGACATCGCATGTTGTGTTGGGTGCAATTGGTTGCTTTTGTTTAAGGCTACGGTCTAGGAGATTTCTTGTTAGTTATTTTTTCCATCTCAGACGGAGGCACTTTCTCAGTAAAATCCCGGATCTTATTAAGCTTCTGACCTCGGAGAAATGGGAGAGAGAGGAACAGGCTGAGTGAATACCAAAAAGGACCATCACGGAACCAAGCAGTGTGAAAATCCTACCTTAAGACATTTAAACTTTGACAAAGATGTACAATGTGCAAAAGATATTCCGATGAAAATGCTCTTTGTTTATGGGACAAAAAGCATGGCCCAATGGGTAAATTACTGTGATGTGCTTGCGGTTCCGGTAACTAGCCGAGGTATTAGTTAAAGGGGTTGGGACAAATGTGTAGGAGAAAAGAAGGCGTTTCAAAGACGTGTGGCGATTGAAGGTTGAATAAACAGCACGCAGCCAGCTTATAAACCAGAAATGGTAGAACAAGATGATACATCGGTACTTTAATAGCTTAGGTGATCCATTCGAAGGTGGAATGCCACGGTGTCAAAATCTATCAAGAAGGACGCATGGAACCGTGAGGGTAATAGCCGAATTAACTACGTAGCGGAAGCTGCCCGTTGTTAAGAGAGTAAGTAAACATGGACTGCCG
>OX104064.1:199594726-199796331 GCA_944474145.2 Dicrocoelium dendriticum | reverse complement strand
GGATAGTGAACGCAAACGCTGGTGGTCTCATCGTGCCTCGGAAATGGAAGCGGCCCTTGCCGTTGGCAATCAACGTAAGGTTATTCCGTCTGATACGGAAAACATGTAGCAGGAGACCTGGTGTTAGCAAAAAGATACGCGACGAGAGTGGGTTGCTGATCCACAACTTGTCAAAACGCTTGGAGCGTTGGGTCAAACACTGCAAGCCAATTTTACCAACGTGTTATCGTTTTGTCTTTCGAGCACTGAGCGCAACTGCTCCCTGTGCCGTCACCTTAGATCAGCCTTCATGTGCAGAAGTCAAACGTGGAATAAGGCTGTTGAAATTGCATAAGGCAGCAGTGGTAGATCGAACTTCCCCAATCGTCTTCAAATTCGGGGAACTTGTTCTTGTAAATGATTTCCTGAGTTGCTAGTGAAACATTGGGAGCAGGAGACATTCCCGACAGACTGGAGCCGCTCCGTCATTGTCCCACTTTTTAAGGAAAACTCCAGTTCGGAATGTGAAAAGCAATGAGGAATTAGTCTGATATAAATTACCTCAAAATTGCTTGCGTCGGTTTTTTCCACAGACTGGCACTCGTACAACCCAATTTCATGAATAACAAGGCGGGTTTCGTCGGGGTCGGGGCTGCATCGACCACATCCTCACTTTGAGTCTGTTGTTGGAACAGCGCCATGTGTATTGGCGACCCAGTTGTCGTGTTTCTTGACATATAAGGTGCCTTCGACTCAATCCATCGATGTGCCCTTAGTGACTGTCTGCTGAGGAGAGCTGTGCCTGATAAATACGTAAACATGCTCAAAACGCTGTACGCGCGTAGTTCCGGTAGAGTGAGGGTAAATGACAAACTGTCGCCACCGTACAGTATCACCAGCGGTGTGAGGCAAGGTCGCCCGCTGTCATCCTTCCTATTTAACTTCGCAGTTGACGAAGGCATGGGAACAGTATTCGCTGGACACGACCAAGGATATGTGGAGCTACTTCCTGGTGGGCGACTTCTTGACTTAAAGTATGTGGACGATATTGCTCTCAGCTGTGACAGCTCCCACACACGCCAAACAGCACTGGACCGATTACCACTGACCGTTTATCGTTTTAGGCCATGCTTTGCTCCATCGAAATGCCAAGTATTTCTAAAAGCTTGGTAAGGACTCGCCCCTGCGCTAACGCTTGTGGTGACCGGCTAGAAGTCTTTCAGGAATTCAAGTACCTAGATAGGTGTATCAGCGCCAGTGGGATTGAAGGTGGGGTTACAAATTTTATAGCAAAAGCTCTAGGTGTATTTGCCAATCTCCGCCATCTGTGGCGCAGACGCGACATTAACCTCTCCTTAAAGGGCAACGATCATAACCTAGCCGTCCGTTAAACCTTCCTATATGGTTGTGAAACCTGGCCCATAAGGCCGACAGACATAAAGTGGCTCGTCACATTCGATTATCGCTGTCTTCGAGGCTTAGCTTATGTCTGGTGGGAGCACCGCATGGGCAATGCGCGTGTTAGGCGTCGCGTATTTGGTGCAGCAAGGGCGATTGAACCGCTCAGCGCCATTATATCATACCAGGCACCGATGGCTTGGCTACTTGTTGCGCATGCCAGCACACCGAATTCTGCGACGTGCATTGTTTGTGCTCTGGGGTGCGGTTGGAAAAGAAGGAGGGGAGGCCAAGCGATGACTTGGTCAAGACGAATGAAAACCCTCACTTCGAAACTGGCGTCGGTTGGTGCGTCCCGACTGCGTGGCTGGGATCCTAAGGACGATGAACACGTTTGGTTGGACACAATTGCTGTTATGGCGAAAAGCCGGCCACAGTGGCGTTTGTGTTGCGAGCTTTTGTCCAGCTTCCTTTAGGTTCCCTCTCCAATCCCGATCTCATGGAAAACGCATAATATAATATTTAACATATTTTTATAGTGTAATTTTTGTAAATTTTTAGTCTAGCTTTTTGTATTGCGGCGCATTAGCTGAGGGGTGTTTATCATCCACAGCTAACGTGTACTGCTAATTATGATGGTGTCATACATAGGCGCTATCCAGATAATTCATCATGGTCACTCTCAATTACCAGCGGGGCAATATCATAGTGCAATGTCAATCAAGCAACTTCTCGGCTATCACCCATGGCGAAGTGACACTAACTGCTGGCATCCGGAACTCATAGTGTCGGAACCCGGCAGGGGTCCGATGTAAGGCGCACTACTAACGCGACCCAGAAGGTCGAAACACCGGTGTCTGGTGCTTTTCGGAAATTGCCAAAGGCTGCTGATTGAGAGTTACCATGATGGATAATCTGAATTATACCAAAATCTCCACTACTCATTAGTAATATAAACATCTATCTGTATAGCTTCAAAGCTCTAGATCGTACGTGGGCGCTATGCCTAAAGAAATAAATAAATATATTATTCTCGAATTCATCGAGCCATACCAACCCAAGTATGCTCAAAATTTACAATCAATTATGTGGCGCAACAGATACATTGCAACGCACGTAATTGGGACTAACCGCTGTCTTCTGCACAGTTCGTAATCGACACGACAGTGAAGGATGGGCCAGGCTATATCATAAACAACTGTTAAGCACGCAGGTTCGCGGCTGCCACCCAAGGCGAAGTGGCGCTACCTGGCACTCGGAAGTCACGGGTTGGAACCTGGCCGGGGTCCGATGGAAGAAGCACCACCGACGAGACCCAGAAGGTTGAAACTGCGCTGTCTGATGTTTTTCCCGACTTGCCAAAGCTTGCTGATAGTGGACTGTGATGAATTACCTCGGACTTTTGACATGTATCGACCTTTTCACCCGTTGGTCACAAGCTGTCCCTCTACGTGTAACGTCTACTGAGTCTGTTGCTCGTGCTTTTGTTAAACCCTGGCTTTCTCTGTTTGGCGTTCCAGCCACCATCACTACCAACATAAGGACTCATTTCGGTTCCATATTGTTTCATGTTTTGCGTCGTTTGTTGGGTTGTGTCTACAAGCTAACAACTGCCTACTATCCCGCCGCAAGTGGCCTCGTCGCGCGCTTTCATCGACAGTTAAAAGCCGCAATTATGGCTAGTTCTCCCGATTCACGTTGGCCTGAGCGTCCCGCTGCGAGCACATATTAATAAATAAATAAATAGTTTATTTTCGTCATTGCGAGGCACACCATCAAGGGCGTGATCATGGTAGTACAGACATGTATAATCGGCAATTGCACTAATTAGTACATTTTGACCAATAGCATAGGAATTTGTGTGTGTTGAGATGTAAAACTATGTTTAACGGTGTATTTGGATGGGGACATGTTGTGTGAGTAGGTAAAGGTGACTGGGTGTGCTTTCGTTCCCTGTGTTCGCCATCAAAGAAAGAATCAATGGAACGCTTTGAATCGGATGACGTTCGTGTTGTGTTAATGATCCTCCGGAAAAGGGAAGAGCCAGTGACTCTATTTAGTGGCGAGTCACATCCGCCACGTCACAGTGTTGTTAAACGGATACTTGTGGTTTTTATATGGAGAACGCTTGCCAAGCGAAATCGTACTACATCCTGGAACACTGCCGCCGAACAATTTGCTGGAACGAGATTTACCCGAACCATCCAGCTGGCACAACTAGGAGGTTGTTCGGTTAGCCAAGAGGAAGCAAGAATTGTCTAGGAAATCTACTATTGTAGCAAGTAATCGATTATTAACCAATATCGCATCGAGTTCCGACGTTCCAGGATGTTCTAGTTTCGGCGCATAACTAAAAACCACCTGACACCGCGGCAAAAGAACTGGGGAACCACTAACTATGGTGGCTGACCTTCCATTCTAGAACTCGGAGGTCAGTGAGAGACCTAAAAGGAAGCCAACGTCCGCAGTGGTTGTACAGTTTTTGTTGGCGGCGATTAATACGTTATTTTAAATAAATAAATAAATAAATAAATATTTTATTCTCGACAAAGCGAGACACGCCTTTTTGGGCATGATCAGCATATTGCATTATTGTACATGATAGCGGAATAAGCAGCACCAACAGTGGGAGTAGTAAAGTTGGAGACAGTAGTGTGGGCCCATAGAGCCCATAGGTTGTATGTAGTCTATGAACACAGATTGCGAGAGGTAAAAATAGTGATCAGATCACTTATATGGTATGTTGATGAGGAACTAGTCCGATGAGGTCCCGTAAGCAATGTAGGTCATTGAGTGAAGTATGAGGAAACGGATGGAAAATACTTAAGAATAGTGGTATGTCACTAGTCAGATATGGAGGCGTGTTCGTGCGAGAGCCAATATATGCACAGAACGTGTAAATGTGGTGTTGATCAACTTGCCAATGTGTTAGGGGCGGTGACTTTATTGAGTGGCGAGTCACATCCGCCACGTCGCAGTGAAGCTCATTGGCGTTCTGCTTTTTCCTTCGGCTGGGTTAGAAGTTTTGTAGAGCATTAAGGTGTCAATTTCGGAATCGCGTCTAGTGAGAAGCTTATAACAAATGGCGACGAAGCAAACTGGAAAGGTAATGAATTTTACCGCTGAATACTTTCAAAAGCTGCTTTTCCAACAGCAAGCTCAAATGAAGGCGCAAATGAAAATGATCAAAAATCTCACGCAATGCTTGAGTTTGCAGACAACAGGAGCAGCGACGCGGGACATGCAGTCGATTTCTGTTGACCTTCTCACGAATGCAATCACTGAATTCAATTATGATGCGCATTCTGGATGCACATTCGGAGCGTGGTTCTAGTGCTGGGAAGACATGTTCCGGACGGACCACATCCGCCAAGAAGACTCTTGGAAGGTACGGTTGGTACCCCGCAAGCTCGGAATAAGTGAACATTCAAGGTTCATAGAAAATATTCTGCCCAAACAGCCGAAGGATCGGACGTTTGACGAAGCAGTGTCGCAGTTGAAGGAAACTTTTGGTGAATCATTACCCTTGTTTAGCCTTCGTTATAAATGCCTGTAAAGTATCAAACAGGAACCGTACGACGTTGGGGCCCTAGCAGACATGATGAACTGTGAGTGTGAGCGTTTCAAACAACGCTCTTTAACGGACGATCAGTTTAAGTGTCTCATTTCCGTCAGCGCTCTACAATCCCCCAGTGACGCTGAGAGCCGCACGCGGCTTCTAGCTACGCTGATCAGGATCCTGATCTGACAATGAAGGCTCTTGCAAGCGACTGCTCACTCTAAAACACGACACTGCCCTGGTCGAACGGAATGGTCTCGCACTACCAGATACCGTGCACTTCGTGAAAAAGGTCAGGACTGCCAACCCAGGCAAACCCTTCCAGAGGTCTACGAACAAACCGCCCACAGCATTCTGGTCATGTGGCGAATAGCATTTCGTGCGCTTTCGGCCATTTAAACGTCATAAATAAGTACATAGGTGTATTTCTAGACTGGCTAGAGACTGCACCCTTAGGGGTTCAGATCATTATTTATATTAAGCCTATGCTACTGCATGTAAGTAAGCAGAATACGAGTATATGTTCCTAGTGGGCAATTGCAAATGCATTGGCATTGTTTGGTGCACAGCTGATGGGGTCATAAGCGCCCACCTTGAAATTATTCTGGTTCCTTCGGGCGATATCGAGCTCCATTTTCTTTTGTTGTGAAAGTTCCGCAGAGTAGTAGTTGTGCCGGTTTTCCTTAGAACGGAATCCAATTCACCATGACTTCACTTTAAATTCATTGGATAATTTTGACCCGCTCGGTCGCCACAATTATTGGTGCCATAAGCGTGGGCCTAAGGAGGAATCCTGCAGTCAGGTCCGGTCGAAGAACGGAAGAAGTATTATCGAGAGAGGAATTCTAGGAAGGATGGCGCAGAGTCTCTGTCCATAGTTGCCGCATTCCAAAGCAAGTGTAAACTGAGACGACGATTTATCGGGGAGTGGATCAATAGGGTTCCAACGAAACTGCAATTTGACACGGCCTCGGATATCACGATTATTTCCAGAAGCATATGGAATCATATAAAGGGGCCGAAGATGGTCGAGTCTCATAAAGTTGCACACAACGAATCCAGCGGTGTGTTAAAGTCAGTGTGCGAACATGCAAGATTGCTTTCAAAGGTGTGGAAATGTCGGGAACGTGCTATATTTCAGACCGGGCGCATTTGAAACTTCTTGGGCTTGACTGGATTGTAAAGTTGCAACACCTCGATGTTCCCTTAAACAGATCTGCAACCGACTTCGAGCAACGCGCTGAAGCGAAAAGTTGCCTGTCTTTCAGAATGGCTTGGGCCATTTTAAGAAATTCAAGACGGCGCAGAGTTTGCGACCAGGTGCTAAAGCAGGCTAAAAGACCGGTACCATATGCAGCCATGTCAAGCGTTGATCCAGAACTGGATCGACTGGAACGTGCCGGAGTCATCACAGCCGTCACCTACTCATCACGGACCGCACTTATTGTCGCAATGACGAAGGCAAATGGCAAGGTAAATAAATAAACTTTTATTCTCGACGAGACGAGGCACACCTTTACAGGCATGATCATGTTTAGCTAACATAGTGTGATCAAGAATGTACAAAAGGTATATGTTTGGCATCACAGTGCATGTGGGTGTCTGGGTGTATATATGTATGTAATTGTGTACGAATGTAGCTTGTGTCTTTGAATATGCCGCAGCATTTTGACTGTTTGTTATCCTCAGGAATGTGAGCATAAGCAGTTGACGTCTGTGGGTTGGATAGCACTTTCCGGATATCCAGCGTGTATGGGTTTATATACCTATGTAATAGTGTATGAATGTAGCGTGTGTCTTCGAATGTGCCGCAGCATTTTTGACTGTCTGTTATCCTCAGGAATGTGAGCATTAGCGATTGATTTCTGTGGGTTGGATAACACTTTCCGGATATCCACGGGCCAGTGACTTTAGTTTGTGGCGAGTCACATCCGCCACGTCGCAGTGTTGTTTAACAGACATTTGTGGCTTTTTATAGGGAGAACGCTTGCCAAGCGAAAACCCACCACATCCTGGAACACTGCCGCCGAACTATTTGCTGGAACGGGTAAAACCCATACCACCCAGCTGGCACCACGAGGAGGTTGTTCGGCTAGCGCTGACTTCTTAACTGGCCTCAACGCCGCGCTAGACGACCACCAGTACCCATTACCTGTACCGGAAGATATCTTGCAAAGCTGAATGGTGGTAAGTGCTTTGCTAAGCTTGATCTATCCAATGCTTATCTTCAAGTGGATATTGACGAAGTCTAGAGGGAGTTGTTGACGATCAACACTCATCGTGGGCTATTCCAATACAACCGCTTGCCATTTGGTCTAAAACTGGCGCCAGCCATTTTCCAACAGTCCATGGACACCATGCTCGCGGGCGTTTCTGGAACTGCCGCATATCTGGATGAGAGCATAGTGATGGGTCGAACACCAGAAGAACTAGCTAACCGCTTGGACGAAGTGCTTGGTTGTATGCCATCGCACGGGTTCCGGAGTGGTGAGGCTAAATGCACACTTTTCACGCCGACCATCAAATACCTCGGTTTTATCCACGAAAAGGATGGACTTGGACAAGATCCAGAAAACGTAGAAGCTATTAGAAAAAAGGCTCCACCAACAGATCTACAGTCCTTGCGTTCTGTTTGTGGACTCAGCAGCCACTACAGCGCACTCTTGCCTGAAATGCATCTCCTGCGTGCCCCGTTAAACAAGCTACTAGCAAAAGGCCAAACTTGGAACTGGACATCAGCATGCCCGAATGCCTTCGAACGGGTCAACACATTGCTGTCCTCAAACATGCTTTTGACTCATTTTGATCCCACCAAATAGATTGTCATAACCACAGATGCATCAAGTCATGGGATTGGCGCAGTAATTTCGCACACGTACACCGATGGATCTCAGAAAGCATTCGCCCATGCCACCAGAACCCTTAGGAAGGCCGAGAGGAATTACAGCCCGATTGGGAAAGAAGCATTGGCCATAGTGTACGCGGTCAAGTAATTCCACAAAGTGCTATATGGCCGCCGTTTCAAGCTTCTGACAGATCACAGGCTCCTGCTGGCTATCTTTGGTTCGGAGAAGGACATCCCGGCCTACACAGCCGACCGGCTACAACGTTAGCTTCTTAATTTAATGGGTATGACTTTCGGGTCCACTACCAGCCGACCATTTCCATTGGCCAAGCGCATGCACGGATGCGCCTGATTGATGCCAACCAGCAACACATGAGGACACAATCATTGCCTCGGTCGAGATTGAACCTGACGTCAACTTTCTGCTAACTGTTGCATTGCACGGTCTACCAGTTACCGCAGAAGCTGTAAGAACGGAAACGCTTCGGGACCCAGTATTCAAAAAAGTTACACAGTCCCACAAAACAAGTTGGCCACGTTCATGTCCATCTACCGAGTTGCAAAAGTACTTCCAGAGGAGACACTCGCTCTCCATTGTAGAAGACTGCATACTATTTTCGAAACGAGTGATCATCCCCAAGGCACTTCAGGAACGCCTTATTCGGCAGTTCCACGCCAGGCATCCTGGAATCAACCGGATGAAAGCTGTTGCCCGCAATTATGTACACTGGTCCTTCATGGACAAACAGCTAGAAGAAATAGTTAAACGCTGACAAAATGCGCCAGTGTCTTGCAAGCGCCACAGAAATCAGAACTCAATTCATGGCCAAAAGCTACTAAGCCATGGTGCCGCATCCATGTCGACTTTGCAGGACCGATCAACAGCAGAAGTTTCCTTATTATAGTCGACTCATGCAGCAAACGGCCTGAAGTCTTACTCATGGATAGCACAAGCACTAATGCCATTGTATCAAAACTGCGTCAAACCTTTAGCAGATTTGGCTGTCCTGAGACAATTGTAACTGATAATGGCACACACTTCACTTCGGGAATTTTTACGGAGTTTAGCAAGCAATGCGCCGTTCAGCACATTCGCTCGCCGCCGTTTCACCCACAGTCGAATGACCAAGCAGGAAGATTTGTCAACACGTTTAAGCGAGCTCTCCACAAACCAAAAGGTGGAGACGTATAGATAAGGTGGGTGACCGGTTCCTTTATCTCTACTGATCAACACCGAATCCACAAGTGCCAGACGGAGTTTCTCCAGCACCAGTTATGATGAGCAGGAAGCACCACATGCCTTTCGACGCCATCCGACCGTGTTCAAAATCCTCTGCTGGTGAAAGATACCTCAGGATGTAACCGGATTTTAACCGGCGGCAGTGAGCAACGAAGCGATCGTTTACGCTTGGACAGAAAGTGCTAGCACGTGACTATCGGGAAGGCCATGCGAAATGGAAGCCAGAGACGGTCAAAAACAAGCGCGGAAACATCATGCATGATGTGATGGTGGGCGCAAAGATCTGGGCAAGGCATGTAAACCCGTTACGGTTGACAATGTGCCAACCAGAACAAGCAAAGCCTACCGACCTCCTATTCGGTTTATTGTTGGAAAGCTTCAACTTGCCGAGGTAAGCAGTGGACGGCTGCACATAGTCGAGCAAAAATCCAGAACACGGACATCAGCACACAGTTCTCGGGCACTTCTGCCAAGGAGATGGACCGAGAGGCAGAGAACACCGTCTAGAAGACTGCAAGTTAATTCTGGGCATTCACTGTAAACCTCGGACGATATCGCAGGAGGCGTGCTCGGGAGAAAGTAAGAGTCGCCTAGAAAATCCAGTATCTTAGCAAGTAATCGATTATTAAACATTATCGCATCGATTTCGAACGTTCCGGAATGTCCTAGTTTCTGCGATTGTCGAAAATCCATCTGACACTAACCTTGGTAGCTGCCCTTACAATCATAGAAGTCGAAGGTCAGTAAGCGACCTATAAATACAGCCAAGGTCCGCAGCAGTTGTACAGTGTTCGTTGACGGCGATTAATGCCTTATTATGTCAAGCTCATTGGCGTTCTGCTTTTTCCTTCCGTTGGGCTAAAATTTTGCGGAGCATTAAAGTGTCAATTTCGGAATGGCGTTTTGTGAGATTATGACAACCGGCAATGTCATCAGAGGGACCATTGGTAACCGGGCCTCGGCAAATGTTAAACGCAAGCAATTTTGAGGTAATTTATATCAGACTAATTCCTCATTGCTTTTCTCATTCCGAACTGGAGTTTTCCTTAAAAAGTGGGACAATGACGGAGCGGCTCCAGTCTGTCGGGACAGTCTCCTGCTCCCAATGTTTCACTAGCAACTCAGGAAATCATTTACAAGAACAAGTTCCCCGAATTTGAAGACGATTGGGGAAGTTCGATCTACCACTGCTGCCTTATGCAATTTCAACAGCCTTATTCCACGTTTGACTTCTGCACATGAAGGCTGATCTAAGGTGACGGCACAGGGAGCAGTGCGCTCAGTGCTCAAAGGACAAAACGATAACACGTTGGTAAAATTGGCTTGCAGTGTTTGACCCAACGCTCCAAGCGTTTTGACAAGTTGTGGATCAGCAACCCACTCTTGTCGCGTATCTTTTTGCTAACACCAGGTCTCCTGCTACATGTTTTCCGTATCAGACGGAATAACTTACGGTGATTGCCAACGGCAAGGGCCGCTTCCATTTCCGAGGCACGATGAGAACACCAGCGTCTGCGGTCTCTTTTCTGGCTAGCAAGTTAAACGGTTGGATTAATACTAGTACTCACGGATTACTTAGCATTATGCGAAGCAAGTTAATCTGTTGGAACTGTTCGATCCCTCACGGATTATTATGGTCCCGCACCTTGGGCTATCCATTCGATACGCCCTCGCTCAGAAGTCAAACGTGAGACCGGACTGTTGAAGTTAAATAAAGTCGTTAGACCAGATGATCTTTCTCCAGCCCTCCTCAAATTCGCAGGACCTGCTCTCGTAGGTGATTTATACGAGTTACTAGTGGAACTATGGGAGCGGTAAATTGTCCCCCCGAGTGGAGCCGCTCCGTTGTTGTTCCGACCTTCAAAGGAGTCTCGCTTTCGGAAGGCGGCAAACATAGAGAAATCAGTCTGATCTGCCACGCCCTCAACATGCTTGCCTCTGTCATTCTTTACAGACTGGCGCTAGTGAAAGCCAGATACGTGATGAGCAAGCTGGGTTTCGTCCGAGTCCTGGCTGCCTGGACCACACCTTTACTTTGCGTCAGTTGGTAGAACACCGTCACACATATTGGCGGCCTACCGTTGTGTTCCTCGATGTCAATGTTGCCTTCGATTCGATAGATCGATATGCCCTTTGGGACTGTTTGCTCAGGAAAGATGTGCCCGAGAAATATGTAGACATTACCCGGGCATTATAAGCGCCTGGCATGGGCAGAGTGAAGGCTTGCGGCAAGCTGTCGCCGCCTTTTAAATCCTCCATCGGTGTAAGACAAGTCTGCTCTTTGTCATCTTTACTCTTCAACTTCGTTATTGTCAAAGTCATGGAACTCGTGTTCGTAGGACATGACTTGCTCCCAGAAGAACAACGACTTGCCTCGAAGTATGCTGACGATATTGCCCTAATCTGTGACAGCTCACAAACGTGTCAAGCTGCACCGGACAGATTATCACTGGCTGTCCGTCACTTCGGGCTTTGCTTTGCACCCTCGAAGTGCAAAGCGTTCCTCTAAGGTTGTCCTGCACCTCGTCCTTCGCTGACTCTTGGTGGGGACCTGTTAGAATTCGCTCAAAAATTCAACGACCTAGAACGATTTATTAGCGCCCGTGGGATTGAAGATGAGTTTGGGAACCGCATAGTAAAAGCTTGAGGCGCTTTTGGCAACCATCTTCATTTATGGCGCCGGCGCGACATCACTCTCGCCCTGAAGAGTAGAGCGTACAACGCAGCGGTGCGTTCGACCCTACTGCACGGTTGCTAAACCTAGCCCTGGATCAGCGGAGATGAAGAGGCTAGTTGCGTTCGACTACCGGTGCCCTCGCAAGGTAGCTCACATCTGGTGTTGACCACGAGTAAGCAACGAGCCTGTTCGACGCCTTGTTTACGGCACCGGAAACGGAAATGAACCACTCCGCACTATTATTCTACGCACTAGGCTCCGTTGGCTCGGCCACGTGTTACGCATGGCAGCTCACCGACTCCCGCGACGTACGTTGTTTGCGCGCCGGGGGTGTGCCTGGAAGAAGAGGAGAGGTAGCCAAGTGATGACTCGGTCGAGAGGAATGAAGACCCTCAATTCGAAGCTAGCCTTATTTGGAGCGTCTCGGCTCCCTGGTTGGGGACCAAAAGACGATGGAGACATTTGGCTGGATACACTTGTTGATATGGCCAGGAGCCGACCAGAATGGCGTTCATGTGTTGAGTTTCTTGGTCCCACCCTAACCCCCTCAGCCTCTCCCTCCAACCACGATCTCACTATATAACCTTTTGTAAGTTTCCGTAGTGAATTATTTTTGTTCTGCTGCATAGTAGACGGCGATTGGCTAACCGGAGCGATGCCCATCCGTTACCGGAAGCTCAACTGGCTTGCACCTGTTGCATTTTATGCGCTGTTTTCTTTTAGGTATTGCGGCACAGCAGCTAAGGTGTTCCCACCGCTGGCTAAAGTGTGTAAAAATAATATTAAGAATAATAAGCAGGATCGCCCCCAGCGTACTCCTGGGATTTTTTGCAAGGCACTAAAAGCACCAATATGAAGAGCAGTCTCGCCGTTTGATTTTCGGTTCCTCACCACATCGGCGGCCGGCTTCAGTTTAACAGTCTTCAGGGCAAAGATCTGTCAGAATATAGAACATTGCTCCAATAAGACGTGAGGTACGCTTTAAGACATGGTGGCATTCAGCCCTGTGTTGGCCAGCTATTTTGAAAGGATGAAACTTAGCAGAGTCCTCCTGCTTTCTGCAGCGACAAAACGCGAAAATTTGTTTCCAGGTTCTCCATTGTCCAGCAGTAGGGAGTCCATTCGTTGTAAAATGTTTTGGTCTTCCAGTATTCTCTCTTATAGTGTTTCCATATAAGATTCCGGAACATTCCCGATAATAAATAAATAAATAAATAAATAAATGGTTTATTCTCGAATATATCGAGACACACCAAGCAAGGCATGATCAATATTTACGTGCAATATTGCTTCGCAACAAACAGGTTGCTATGAGTGTAGTCGGCAGTAAGCCGAAGGTTGTACAGTCTGCGGAAATTATGTAAGTAATCACTGGATAGAGTCTCCAATGAATGATAAACGTTGAATTCTAGCGTGCGTAGTGGAAACTGTCGGGGCACTACATGTGTAGTGAAAACGATACATATACGCATGGTGCAACTTATTATTGAAAGTGCCAGGGCAATATTAAATGATGATTCTGGTCGACTTGCCAGTAGGTAGTTCAGGGCAGTGACTTTATTCGGTGGCGAGTCACATCCGCCACGTCGCAGTGTTGTTGCGCGGACATTTGTGGCTTTTTATAGAGAGAACGCTTGCCAGGCGAAAACCCACCACGTCCTGGAACACTGTCAGAAATGTGTCGGTGCACTACTATAAATCTGGCAGACCAAGTAGTCGACTGATTTCACACTCAGATATCCGCAGTCAAATGACCTTCAATTTCCTCTGTTACTTGTTCAGGTATCTTGGGCAAGGCCGCCATAATGGCTGAGGCGAATCAAGGATGTGGGCTTCAAGAAGAATCGTCTTTGTGGGTATCCAGGTTTACGAAACGTCAGTTTCTTGCGTCTGAATTTTTCAGGAGTATGTATTCTTTTAAGGCGTATGAAGTTCTCGAGTCCAGCTATCATCACTGGACAACGGTCCTGGTAGTGAGTGCAGTTGTATCCGTTTCTTGTACAGCCAGGTGCCTCATAGGTCCTTATTGGTTGTTCTGTCCCGGACAAAAGCGGTTTCTCGGTATATCCCAGATCCCCAATAAGTTCCGGACCTCGGAGAAAAGGGAAGGTGAGAGACAACTAAGGCCGAAACGAACAGGCGTGGATACAAACATTATTAAACATTATTAAGGAAGCACGCTCGAAGAAGGATTTAATTTTTGAATTATCAGTTGGATTTGTGGGGTTCGAAGCTGTCTTCAGCATATTCTCTAGCCAAAGCATCTTGCCTAAGACCAGTGTAAGCTGTGACCGTGAGTTTTTCTCGGTCTAAGTTTTAATGGCACAATTCAATTTATGTTTGCAAACAGCGGCCGCTGCCTTTGTTCTCTGACGCACGACAAAGGCATATGTTTTCTCCAGGAAACTGCGTTCCACACTTAGCAAATGCTTTAGGGAAGAGGCAGAATGACATTGATTACGATTTATATTCTGGGTCATTGTACTAGAGGTAGTAGGTGATGAACGGAGAGCGGATATTGTTTCAACTGATTGTATCCTCGGCAGGGACCAGGACGTTCAAGTTCAAACGGGATTGAAACGATAGTACTATCCGATGAGTGTTCATTCTTCAGCGGGTAATTGAAGCAGTAGTTGGCAGACTTTGCAATACTGCTGGCGCGTTCCTTCGCCAATGGAACCGGGACAATTGGCGTTGGAGCTTTGTGCTCCACTTCCAATACCTTTATGGTTTCAGTACCTCCTGGCTTTGAGGCAGTCTTACGGACTTTCTTTGCCATGTTCCTCCTGCTTTTATCGGGCATAGTGGCTATAAGTTCGGTCTCACTTTGGACGAATTCCAATATGACATCAGAGGCCACTTTAGATACATTCTGGATCGCTGAAGCATACGACAGCGTAACCATCACCTCAGTCGGATTTTCATCGACAGCAATTGAGGTTAGTTGTTTGTCTTCTTCCAATGGGCAGACAACAATCGAGACTCCCATTTTCCTTATCAGTAACTCCACTTTGCAAACAAAAGATGTAAGGAAAGACCATATCTGCTGGTTACCCAGCCCGACGTTGCTCGATGTCTCCTCAGTGACCTCAAGACGCGTAGATCGACGGCGACGACATCGAAGACAATTGAACAACATGCTATCACAAGCCGAAGGCATGCGCACTGATAAGGGCGCAAATCGGTACAGGTCTCATGGTACCAGCAGTTGCATACATAGCACGGCCGGCCACCAGACTCTCCGTCACGGGATTTGAACAGCTCCCGCTGCCGCATACAGCATTAGTTTCGCTGATCAATGCAGCGGAAGACACATTAGAGCTGGTACTCAGTGAATCCGACATGACGCTTTCAAAGAGTGTGAAACAAGTATCAAAACGTAAAACCGACAAGCTGTTGCCTGCAGGGCAGTCAACAGAAACAGTTTATGGGTTAAACAAGGTGCAAAACGGATTACAAAACACAATAGTACCAGAAAATAGCCAGAGGCTGAACCCGAAAAAGATGGACGACGTTTGGTAAGTACCCGAAAACGGGTAATGTTCAAGTTCAAGCGAGACTAGAACGATAGGATTATCCCGTGAGCGTTCCATCCTCAGCGGGTCGTTGAACCAGCGGTTGGTTGACATTGAAATACTGATGGACCTAAAACACAGACCGCATCACACCCTGTCTAACCAATTAATGCTCCGTATCCTGCTATAGCAGTCCCTACTGGGCCGGTTATGCGCAGTAAGAAGGAGAAAAAGTAAACTCAGAGGGCAAAAGAAAGTGGAAAGAGCTAAGCAAGTGGAATACCAAGATATTTGAGTCCCCATAAATGGGACTGATAGGTGAAGGTGAGTCAGTTAGGAAAAGGAAATGTTTGAGGTAGCACCAAAGAGCTTTGAGCTGGCGCGCTATACCCTTAACCGTAGGTTTCCTAACCACGTGTTGGAAGAAAATTCCAGCGATCTATAACGGCGCGATAGATGAGTTTCCATCTTAATCCTATCAGACCCTGGTTTATGCAGTTACAGTGGGTGACCGCGGAGATTGGGTAAGGGTGTGTGACTAACTAGCCCTGAAAAGTTCGGGCCCATCTTACCCGTCGAAATACGATAAGTGAGAAGCAGGTCCCCACTTATCCTTCGGTAGTGCGTGGAGTACATCCCCAAACTGAGCAAGCGTTCGGGATACGTCTGTCCCCGTAGACCCTGCACCAACCGAGTGCCCACTCGTAGCACCCTCTCCAAGTCCATTTTGTCTCGGATAAGACATAGTGGACAATCGCATTAGTGTCCCCATCTTCTTCACCTTTTTCTTCTGCCATGGTTCTGATGGCACAATGTCTGTTAACAGACTGTGAATAAATAATAATAATAGTGGACAAGTCTAGATGCAAGATTCCTTGGTCCATTGGTGTGTAGAGATCAGGAGGGGAGACCCTTGTCAGTTTTGTCACTTCCTGTTCCATGCAGGTATGGCGCAACTGGCTGTGAAGCAGCGTTCCTCTAAGGACCGTCGCCGTTGCAGTATTAGCAGCAGAACCCTGAGGTATTCCTCAGATGGCAGTCAAGCAGCCGTTTGAAACTTTCCTCTGTTGATGCACGAATTGATAGGGCAGCCTGTGGACGGAATGTGAAGTATTCGGTTCTTGCACACATTCCACTTGTGGCCTCGTGTCGAGCCGTCCATGTTGAGCCGAAAGTGCTTTTGTACCTCACGCCCAAGTTCTCCTCTTAGGATTCAACTGGTGTAGATAAGACCTCAACGGCGCCGACGATAATCTGTTGGGAATATGTTCGGCTTTCTGAGTCAAAAAAGGTAAGCAAGACCACGGAGCTCCATGACGGATTGCGAGCCACGCCTCCGAACTCGTTCTAACAAGTCGCATTCAGCTTTTAAGAGAGGATATGTGGCTGAAAGCCCATACTCTAATATCAAGCGATATGCAATGTGAACAGAGTTTTGAACATTGCCGGAGTAACGCAGGCGAACGACCGCCGTAGCGCACGCAGTATGCTGTTCGCGGCCGCGAACATTCTCAAGGTGTCTTGGGAAGGTTTAGGTCATATAACACGATAACCCCCAGATCCTTCTCGTGCAGGACATCCTTGAGATATCCACTGTGGTATACACCGAATGAATCCGGGTTATCAATCAAAACAACAGCATGTTTTGCGTAGTTAACAGGTAGTTGCCACTTCACGGATCAATCGTGCAGGTGCCCCAGCTCCGTATGGAGTCTGGCGCTTCCTCAAGGCTAGCTACTTCTGACCATAACTTGAGATAATCAGCGTAGACTAAGCAGTCGGCTTGAAGGGCTGCAGGAGGTCTCTACTGTAGAGCTTGAAAAGGTCCCGCCCAAGGACATAGCTTTGTGGAACTCTGCCAGTCATAGACACAGAGCCAGACAGTGTTTAGTTCACATTCACTTGAAGAGTTCGATCTCTCAAGGAGTCCGCAACTCATGCAAGGACGTTCCCGATGACGCCAACTTCCAGAAGTTTAAACAGAAGTCGTTTGTGTGGGACTTTATCGAAAGTCTTGCTGAAGTCAAGGTGTCTAGTTGTCTCTAGTCGTCTACCGCTTTGACCCATGCTTCATTGGATCATTGGATAATAGAGAGCAGAAGGAAGGTCCTTTGTCAGCTCCGTCACTTCCCAATTGTTGCCCAGATAGCCTGGGTCATTGCGGAACAAGGTCGCACAGAGTACCACTGAAGCTGCATTGGAAACAGCTAGATCACCGTAAACTAAAATGAGAATCCAATAACTGCTCGAAATGTTCCTCGGTCTCGGCAAAGACGATGGACTCCGGAAGGCGGTTCTAGTCATTCACAACGCAAGTGGATAAAGCCAGCCTGGATCGCAATCGCTGACTCCTCGGTTTGGACAGTTTCAAGCTATGACCGCTTGCTGAACTCTCTGCGTTGAGATGAAAGAATTCCTGAAATTCCCTCTCCTCTAAGAATACGTCGGGTGAAGATCAAGTCTCCGCGATGACGACGGTAATCCAGGGAAAGGGGGTTCAATTGTTTGAGTCGGAGAGAAAAGGACAGGTCCCGCAGCTCAGGAACAGCTTTGGATTCACGCCGTTCAACCTCTTTAATCATCTCACATGCAAAGTTCGTGAGAGGGTAGGTCGCAGGTAACCCGTATTATACATAAATACATAAATAAATGGACTAGGCTTTACTTTTTGTTGAAATCTTTAAACATTAACAAAATTACGGTTGAAAGATAGAAGCCGGAGGGTTGTGAATACCAATAGATCCATGCAGCCTTTGGATCAACGTGTCAGTGAAAGGGCCGAAGCCGTCAGGAACTAATCGGTAAGGGCTAAGTACCTCTTGCATGCAGAATTATAATGGAAATAAATAAATAAATATTTTATTCTTGAATTTGTCGAGACACACCAAGTAAGGCACCTGTATGATAAATAAATAAATAAATAAATAAATAAAGCTTTTATTCTCGACAAGGCGAGGCACGCCATTAAGGCATGATCACTTTGACAAAACAATGCGTGAACAAGAATGTGCAAAATTCCGATATGTTTGCCATAACAGTGCTTGTTTGTGCAGGGGGTATGTAAGTATGTAATTGTGTGTGCGTTTATATAGCTGGGTAGTTTGTGCTCGTAACCGTTCTGCTCCATTCTTGAAAGTTTGCTCTCATCAGGCATGTGCAAGTAGAAGATTGGTGTCCGTGGGTGGAAAGGATTATCCAGGTATCCACGAAGCAGTGACTTTATTTCGTGGCGAGCCACGACCGCCACGTCACAGTGTTGTTAAGCAGACATTTGGCGGTTTTTTATAGGGATAACGCTTGCCAGGCGAAAACCCACCACGTCCTGTAACACTGCCGCCGAACAATTAGCTGAAACGGGTTAAACCCGAACCATCCAGCTGGCACCACGAGGAGGTTGTTAGGCCAGCCAGCCGACTGATCCGACTGGGACCTTCTGGGCCTTGTGTTTGCGTAATGGATAAATTAAATGGACAAGGGTCACTGAAGGAGACAATTCATGGAGGTTGTCCCTTATTATCCCTTACCGGATGATTTTGTGCTGGCGTCTACTCTTTCCATAGTGCAGTCATAAGGCGGAACTGTCCGTAGGAGAACTCAAGTAAGTCAGGAAGAGATCGTTAAAGACCAAAATCATCTTGTACTCGGTGTGCTATTCCTAAACCCTAGAAAATGTGTGTGCTGGCTACCGTTAAAGCCTCTTAGGTGGTAAGACGGGTAACGACAATGAATGTGAATGAGTTGTGAGGCCAGAGAAATTATTCCGGAATTAAATCGTGCGGCACTCTTGTGTTAACTTTTCTGCTAAAAGTTTCCTCGGGAACTAATTGTTTCGAAAATAAACCATTTATTTATGTATTAATATGTGCTCGCAGCGGGACGCTCAGGCCAACGTGAATCGGGAGAACTAGCCATAATTGCGGCTTTTAACTGTCGATGAAAGCGCGCGACGAGGCCACTTGCGGCGGGATAGTAGGCAGTTGTTAGCTTGTAGACACAACCCAACAAACGACGCGAAACATGAAACAATATGGAACCGAAATGAGTCCTTATGTTGGTAGTGATGGTGGCTGGAACGCCAAACAGAGAAAGCCAGGGTTTAACAAAAGCACGAGCAACAGACTCAGTAGACGTTACACGTAGAGGGACAGCTTGTGACCAACGGGTGAAAAGGTCGATACATGTCAAAAGTCCGAGGTAATTCATCACAGTCCACTGTCAGCAAGCTTTGGCAAGTCGGGAAAAACATCAGACAGCGCAGTTTCAACCTTCTGGGTCTCGTCGGTGGTGCTTCTTCCATCGGACCCCGGCCAGGTTCCAACCCGTGACTTCCGAGTGCCAGGTAGCGCCACTTCGCCTTGGGTGGCAGCCGCGAACCTGCGTGCTTAACAGTTGTTTATGATATAGCCTGGCCCATCCTTCACTGTCGTGTCGATTACGAACTGTGCAGAAGACAGCGGTTAGTCCCAATTACGTGCGTTGCAATGTATCTGTTGCGCCACATAATTGCTTGTAAATTTTGAGCATACTTGGGTTGGTATGGCTCGATGAATTCGAGAATAATATATTTATTTATTTCTTTAGGCATAGCGCCCACGTACGATCTAGAGCATAGAAGCTGTACAGATAGATGTTTATATTACTAATGAGTAGTGGAGATTTTGGTATAATTCAGATTATCCATCATGGTAACTCTCAATCAGCAGCCTTTGGCAATTTCGGAAAAGCACCAGACACCGGTGTTTCGACCTTCTGGGTCGCGTTAGTAGTGCGCCTTACATCGGACCCCTGCCGGGTTCCGACACTATGAGTTCCGGATGCCAGCAGTTAGTGTCACTTCGCCATGGGTGATAGCCGAGAAGTTGCTTGATTGACATTGCACTAAGATATTGCCCCGCTGGTAATTGAGAGTGACCATGATGAATTATCTGGATAGCGCCTATGTATGACACCATCATAATTAGCAGTACACGTTAGCTGTGGATGATAAACACCCCTCAGCTAATGCGCCGCAATACAAAAAGCTAGACTAAAAATTTACAAAAATTACACTATAAAAATATGTTAAATATTATATTATGCGTTTTCCATGAGATCGGGATTGGAGAGGGAACCTAAAGGAAGCTGGACAAAAGCTCGCAACACAAACGCCACTGTGGCCGGCTTTTCGCCATAACAGCAATTGTGTCCAACCAAACGTGTTCATCGTCCTTAGGATCCCAGCCACGCAGTCGGGACGCACCAACCGACGCCAGTTTCGAAGTGAGGGTTTTCATTCGTCTTGACCAAGTCATCGCTTGGCCTCCCCTCCTTCTTTTCCAACCGCACCCCAGAGCACAAACAATGCACGTCGCAGAATTCGGTGTGCTGGCATGCGCAACAAGTAGCCCAGCCATCGGTGCCTGGTATGATATAATGGCGCTGAGCGGTTCAATCGCCCTTGCTGCACCAAATACGCGACGCCTAACACGCGCATTGCCCACGCGGTGCTCCCACCAGACATAAGCTAAGCCTCGAAGACAGCGATAATCGAATGTGACGAGCCACTTTATGTCTGTCGGCCTTATGGGCCAGGTTTCACAACCATATAGGAAGGTTTAACGGACGGCTAGGTTATGATCGTTGCCCTTTAAGGAGAGGTTAATGTCGCGTCTGAGCTACAGATGGCGGAGATTGGCAAATACACCTAGAGCTTTTGCTATAAAATTTGTAACCCCACCTTCAATCCCACTGGCGCTGATATACCTATCTAGGTACTTGAATTCCTGAAAGACTTCTAGCCGGTCACCACAAGCGTTAGCGCAGGGGCGAGTCCTTACCAAGCTTTTAGAAATACTTGGCATTTCGATGGAGCAAAGCATGGCCTAAAACGATAAACGGTCAGTGGTAATCGGTCCAGTGCTGTTTGGCGTGTGTGGGAGCTGTCACAGCTGAGAGCAATATCGTCCACATACTTTAAGTCAATAAGTCGCTCACCAGGAAGTAGCTCCACATATCCTTGGTCGTGTCCAGCGAATACTGTTCCCATGCCTTCGTCAACTGCGAAGTTAAATAGGAAGGATGACAGCGGGCAACCTTGCCTCACACCGCTGGTGATACTGTACGGTGGCGACAGTTTGTCATATACCCTCACTCTACCGGAACTACGCGCGTACAGCGTTTTGAGCATGTTTACGTATTTATCAGGCACAGCTCTCCTCAGCAGACAGTCACTAAGGGCACATCGATGGATTGAGTCGAAGGCACCTTATATGTCAAGAAACACGACAACTGGGTCGCCAACACACATGGCGCTGTTCCAACAACAGACACAAAGTGAGGATGTGGTCGATGCAGCCCCGACCCCGACAAAACCCGCCTTGTTATTCATGAAATTGGGTTGTACGAGTGCCAGTCTGTGGAAAAAATCCGACGCAAGCAATTTAGAGGTCATTTATACCAGACTAATTCCTCATTGCTTTTCACATTCCGAACTGGAGTTTTCCTTAAAATGTGGGACAATGACGGAGCGGCTCCAGTCTGTCGGGACAATCTCCTGCTCCCAATGTTTCACTAGCAACTCAGGAAATCATTTACAAGAACAAGTTCCCCGAATTTGAAGACGATTGAGGAAGTTCGATCTACCACTGCTGCCTTATGCAATTTCAACAGCCTTATTCCACGTTTGACTTCTGCACATGAAGGCTGATCTAAGGTGACGGCACAGGGAGCAGTGCGCTCAGTGCTCAAAGGACAAAACGATAACACGTTGGTAAAATTGGCTTGCAGTGTTTGACCCAACGCTCCAAGCGTTTTGACAAGTTGTGGATCAGCAACCCACTCTCGTCGCGTATCTTTTTGCTAACACCAGGTCTCCTGCTACATGTTTTCCGTATCAGACGGAATAACTTACGGTGATTGCCAACGGCAAGGGCCGCTTCCATTTCCGAGGCACGATGAGACCACCAGCGTTTGCGTTCACTATCCAGGCTGGCACGCAGTTTTGCCCTAAGATTTTGCGCGTCACACTGTATTCGTTTCCAGACGGAATACGTCGGGGAGCATTCATAAATTCCAGCGACTGTGAAGCGACCCAATATCTAATATTGCGATTTGGTTTGCCGCATGAAGACATGCGTGCTGATGGTACTGTTTGGCGAATATGCATCCAGTGCTTTTCGATGGTGTTCAGTGGGTGTTTACTCAGCCTATATGTCATTGCATTTCGATGCACCTTCGGAACAAAGCTTCGCCTGATGGTTGGTGTCAATCCGTTCACATCGACGATTCGGACGTCCACCGAAGCGCACCCGTAGTTCGGCGCAAAGATGGGCGTGGTCAGAGGCCACGCACGTGCTCCAAATACAGCGACAGTTTTGGACCCAGGCTCTCCAGAGGTAACTAATCGCGGTGTGCCAATTTGCGTTCATGGATGGCCAGAGGCTGGTGGGCGCAAAGCCACTCTTCTGCAGGTGCTGCGCTGAATGTTTGTGCTCGCAAGAAAGTGACGAGCGTCTTCACACCGCTGTAGCAATTGTTCACCGTTATCATTACGGGAGCCTACACCATGTTGGCCGCCCAGATAAAATTCATCAGAGGACAATTTCCCGACTTGGGCGTTTAGATCGCTAGCCAAAACCACAGTATCCGTGCTTCTGTATCGAAGGTCGTTATATTGCTGATAGAAATCATCTTTCACCGAGGCAGTGCTACAGTTTTGTAGGGGAGTAAGCCACAAGGACAAACAGGCACCGGTTGTTCTCGCGCGACTTCGTAGTATGGAAGGAACCAGTTTATCTAACGGCGCACATCCGACCGTTGAATGGGATCCATTCGATCAGGGCAGCTTCAGCCCGGAAACTCAAAGAAATGCCGACGCAATCTTGCGCTGCAGTTGGAACTATATCATCACCAGACAGGCGCGATGAGAATGCCCCGCCAGTGTCGGATGTACGGGATCGCAGGGTAACCACGGAGCTAGATTCTTGCAGGCGAGTTTCTGATAAGCAGTAAATGTTGATCGATAGGGCCTTTAGTGTGCGGGCGAGTAATTCCCATTGGCCAATCTGTAGCAGTGTGCACGTTGAGGCATACCAGTTTTAGGGAGACGCGAAGACTCCAAAACGATAACGGATGTAATGATATTGTCCGCTTGGCCGAACATGGATCTATCGACTAGATTAGAGCGACGCTCCGCGACTGTGTGTGAGTTAATGCTAGAAGGAAAGCGACAATTCAAGCAAGTGGGGGATGATCTAAGGTTTGGAGATGAAAAATGGGGGAATAAAGTAAATTTGGAGAGAGACGATAAAGATGAAAAAGCGCAGTGGGGATAAGAAGACGAGAAGGCCTGAGTAGTAGAATCAGAACTCCTATCCGCCCTGCTCAATGCAGCAGATAGGGCACCGTTGATTATCCTCTGCGACGGTTAGATCATCAAGAAATTGTTAAAAGAAAGGTTCATTGTATTGTGTGTGCAGAATACTTTCAGGTTGCCGAGGCTTAGAAAGGAGAACGATTAGGGTTCTCAATAAAAGCCCTTGGATAAAATCCTTACCGCAAGGCAGCAGGATATTGGCACTGGACTTCAGAGAGCCCGTTTTATGGAGTAAGGAGTCACACTCACGCCAACCCCAAGCTGGATGGCCAGGAGGCTGAGTGTGCCTTGCCTCTAACCATTAACCACTCAGGTAAGAAAGGCTCTGAAGGTGAAGAAGGCACCACGCAACGTGGCTTAATGGAACACTGAGGCACACAAACCATCGCGTCACGTCAAGGTCCTGTTTCGTAGCGATGGGCCTACGTATGACATGGAACGTAAAGCAATACAGACAATTCTTCATATTAATTATGTCGAAAACTAAATGAAGCCGTTGGAAGGAAGTACTGACCCAACTATATTCATTTGAATGTGTCGGAAAGGTGCGTCAGGGTGTAAAAAAGCGCCTGGGGTAGCGACTGTGTAGCAATGAGTTTTACTAGTCTGGGAATTAAGAAAATGTTTTGACCACTGTCGAATGTCCGAACGTATACTGTATCAGCTGAAACGGCCAGTAATGAGCTTTATGACAGAGCGGATTTTTGAGTGTGATAGACTGAAAATGATCAAAAAGGGTTCGTCGAAATGATCGTGGGCTAAAAGTTAAAGCTTGCTAGTTGAAGTATCACAATAAATGATTGTGTCAGAGTTAAGATCTGATAAACACACGAATTTTAATGAGCCGGCCCGTTCAAAGATTCGAAGTCGCTCGGGACTAGCAGGGGTCTATTAGTTATCGCTGCCTTTGCACCCACAAACTCTCGTGATGATTCGGTTAAAGACGAGTTCTATCGCCAACTGAACGAGCTCCGTTGCTACAGTAGAAGCTCGGACACTGTTGTGCTGGCTGAGGATTTGAAAGCTCAAGTTGGGAAATTTTCCACTGATGAACTGCATCTGGGCAGCCAACATGGTGTAGGCTTCCGTAATGGTAACGGTGAGCGGTTACTCCCTTTGTGTGAAGATAATCGCTTATATCTTGAGAGCACTAATTTCCGACACAACCCCTGCCGGAGGGCGACCTGGCGCCCACTATCCTCGAACCAGCTATCGAGCCAAGTCGCTCACATGGCAGCAAGTTACAGATGGAAAAGCTGCGTCAGAAACTGTCGCTCGATTTGGAGCAAGTGTGGACACCGACCATGCACTTGTAGCTGCTGACCGCTGGATGCGCTTTGGCGGACGCCCAAGACGACGTTGTGCGCGCATTGACACCAGCCAACTGGCGCAACCAGCTGTTCTGAATGGCTAGCAAAGTATGCTGTTATGCGAGTCCAGTAAGCGCTCACTGGATGCAATTGAAGCTCACTGGTCTTATCGTCACCGGACATTATTAGCAGCAGGAAAATGCGCATGTGCTAAGTATAATCGCCAACACGGACCTTGGGTCTCTTCGCGGTCTCTGGAACTCATCGACGCTCGCCGACATATTCCGGTTGGAAGCGAACACAATGAAACTCCCAAAGAGCTCCAGGCAAACTTCCGTACCAGCGCAAAGAGAGACCGCGAATCCTGATGGCCTCATAGTGCTTTAGATATGGAAATGGCTGCTGCCCTTGGTAACCATCGTAAATTATTCCGTATGACACGGGAAACGGGCAGCAGGAGACCTGGTGTTAGTGAAATTGTAGAGGACGAGAGTGGACAGCCTATTCGCAACTTGCCGAAACGCTTGGAGCATTAAGCTTAGCATCATGCAAAGCAAGTTAATCTGTTGGAACTGTTCGATCCCTCACGGATTATTATGGTCCCGCACCTTGGGCTATCCATTCGATACGCCCTCGCTCAGAAGTCAAACGTGAGACCGGACTGTTGAAGTTAAATAAAGTCGTTAGACCAGATGATCTTCCTCCAGCCCTCCTCAAATTCGCAGGACCTGCTCTCGTAGGTGATTTATACGAGTTACTAGTGGAACTATGGGAGCGGTAAATTGTCCCCCCGAGTGGAGCCGCTCCGTTGTTGTTCCGACCTTCGAAGGAGCCTCGCGTTCGGAATGCGGCAAACATAGAGAAATCAGTCTGATCTGCCACGCCCTCAACATGCTTGCCTCTGTCATTCCTTACAGACTGGCGCTAGTGAAAGCCAGATACGTGAGGAGCAAGCTGGGTTTCGTCCGAGTCCTGGCTGCCTGGACCACACCTTTACTTTGCGTCAGTTGGTAGAACACCGTCACACATATTGGCGGCCTACCGTTGTGTTCCTCGATGTCAATGTTGCCTTCGATTCGATAGATCGATATGCCCTTTGGGACTGTTTGCTCAGGAAAGATGTGCCCGAGAAATATGTAGACATTACCCGGGCATTATAAGCGCCTAGCATGGGCAGAGTGAAGGCTTGCGGCAAGCTGTCGCCGTCTTTTAAGGCCTCCATCGGTGTAAAACAAGTCTGCTCTTTGTCATCTTTACTCTTCAACTTCGTTATTGTCAAAGTCATGGAACTCGTGTTCGTAGGACATGACTTGCTCCCAGAAGAACAACGACTTGCCTCGAAGTATGCTGACGATATTGCCCTAATCTGTGACAGCTCACAAACGTGTCAAGCTGCACCGGACAGATTATCACTGGCTGTCCGTCACTTCGGGCTTTGCTTTGCACCCTCGAAGTGCAAAGCGTTCCTCTAAGGTTGTCCTGCACCTCGTCCTTCGCTGACTCTTGGTGGGGACCTGTTAGAATTCGCTCAAAAATTCAACGACCTAGAACGATTTATTAGCGCCCGTGGGATTGAAGATGAGTTTGGGAACCGCATAGTAAAAGCTTGAGGCGCTTTTGGCAACCATCTTCATTTATGGCGCCGGCGCGACATCACTCTCGCCCTGAAGAATAGAGCGTACAACGCAGCGGTGCGTTCGACCCTACTGCACGGTTGCTAAACCTAGCCCTGGATCAGCGGAGATGAAGAGGCTAGTTACGTTCGACTACCGGTGCCCTCGCAAGGTAGCTCACATCTGGTGTTGACCACGAGTAAGCAACGAGCCTGTTCGACGCCTTGTTTACGGCACCGGAAACGGAAATGAACCACTCCGCACTATTATTCTACGCACTAGGCTCCGTTGGCTCGGCCACGTGTTACGCATGGCAGCCCACCGACTCCCGCGACGTACGTTGTTTGCGCGCCGGGGGTGTGCCTGGAAGAAGAGGAGAGGTGGCCAAGTGATGACTTGGTCGAGAGGAATGAAGACCCTCAATTCGAAGCTAGCCTTATTTGGAGCGTCTCGGCTCCCTGGTTGGGGACCAAAAGACGATGGAGACATTTGGCTGGATACACTTGTTGATATGGCCAGGAGCCGACCAGAATGGCGTTCATGTGTTGAGTTTCTTGGTCCCACCCTAACCCCCTCAGCCTCTCCCTCCAACCACGATCTCACTATATAACCTTTTGTAAGTTTCCGTAGTGAATTATTTTTGTTCTGCTGCATAGTAGACGGCGATTGGCTAACCGGAGCGATGCCCATCCGTTACCGGAAGCTCAACTGGCTTGCACCTGTTGCATTTTATGCGCTGTTTTCTTTTAGGTATTGCGGCACAGCAGCTAAGGTGTTCCCACCGCTGGCTAAAGTGTGTAAAAATAATATTAAGAATAATAAGCAGGATCGCCCCCAGCGTACTCCTGGGATTTTTTGCAAGGCACTAAAAGCACCAATATGAAGAGCAGTCTCGCCGTTTGATTTTCGGTTCCTCACCACATCGGCGGCCGGCTTCAGTTTAACAGTCTTCAGGGCAAAGATCTGTCAGAATATAGAACATTGCTCCAATAAGACGTGAGGTACGCTTTAGGACATGGTGGCATTCAGCCCTGTGTTGGCCAGCTATTTTGAAAGGATGAAACTTAGCAGAGTCCTCCTGCTTTCTGCAGCGACAAAACGCGAAAACTTGTTTCCAGGTTCTCCATTGTCCAGCAGTAGGGAGACCATTCGTTGTAAAATGTTTTGGTCTTCCAGTATTCTCTCTTATAGTGTTTCCTTATAAGATTCCGGGACATTGACGATAATAAGGAAGCACGCTCGAAGAAGGATTTAATTGTTGAATTATCAGTTGGATTTGTGGGGTTTGAAGCTGTCTTCAGCATATTCTCTAGCCAAAGCATCTTGCCTAAGACCAGTGTAAGCTGTGACCGTGAGTTTTTCTCGGTCTAAGTTTTAATGGCACAATTCAATTTATGTTTGCAAACAGCGGCCGCTGCCTTTGTTCTCTGACGCACGACAAAGGCATATGTTTTCTCCAGGAAACTGCGTTCCACACTTAGCAAATGCTTTAGGGAAGAGGCAGAATGACATTGATTACGATTTATATTCTGGGTCATTGTACTAGAGGTAGTAGGTGATGAACGGAGAGCGGATATTGTTTCAACTGATTGTATCCTCGGCAGGGACCAGGACGTTCAAGTTCAAACGGGATTGAAACGATAGTACTATCCGATGAGTGTTCATTCTTCAGCGGGTAATTGAAGCAGTAGTTGGCAGACTTTGCAATACTGCTGGCGCGTTCCTTCGCCAATGGAACCGGGACAATTGGCGTTGGAGCTTTGTGCTCCACTTCCAATACCTTTATGGTTTCAGTACCTCCTGGCTTTGAGGCAGTCTTACGGACTTTCTTTGCCACGTTCCTCCTGCTTTTATCGGGCATAGTGGCTATAAGTTCGGTCTCACTTTGGACGAATTCCAATATGACATCAGAGGCCACTTTAGATACATTCTGGATCGCTGAAGCATACGACAGCGTAACCATCACCTCAGTCGGATTTTCATCGACAGCAATTGAGGTTAGTTGCCTGTCTTCTTCCAATGGGCAGACAACAATCGAGACTCCCATTTTCCTTATCAGTAACTCCACTTTGCAAACAAAAGATGTAAGGAAAGACCATATCTGCTGGTTACCCAGCCCGACGTTGCTCGATGTCTCCTCAGTGACCTCAAGACGCGTAGATCGACGGCGACGACATCGAAGACAATTGAACAACATGCTATCACAAGCCGAAGGCATGCGCACTGATAAGGGCGCAAATCGGTACAGGTCTCATGGTACCAGCAGTTGCATACATAGCACGGCCGGCCACCAGACTCTCCGTCACGGGATTTGAACAGCTCCCGCTGCCGCATACAGCATTAGTTTCGCTGATCAATGCAGCGGAAGACACATTAGAGCTGGTACTCAGTGAATTCGACATGACGCTTTCAAAGAGTGTGAAACAAATATCAAAAGGTAAAACCGACAAGCTGTGGCCTGCAGGGCGGTCAACTGAAACATTTTCAGGTTCAAACAAAGTGCAAAACGGGTTACAAAACACAAAAATACTAGAAAATAGCCAGAGGCCGAACCCGAAAAAGATGGACGACGTTTGGTAAGTACCCGAAAACGGGTAATGTTCAAGTTCAAGCGAGACTAGAACGATGGGATTATTCCGTGAGTGTTCCTTCTTCAGCGGTTCATTGAACCAGGGGTTGGTAGACATTGAAATACTGATGGACCTAAAACACAGACCGCATCACACCCTGTCTAACCAATTAAGGCCCCGTATCCTGCCATAGCAGTCCTTACTGGGCCGGTTATGTGAAGTAAGAAGGAGAAAAAGTAAACTCAGAGGGCAAAAGAAAGTGGAAAGAGCTAAGCAAGTGGAATACCAAGATATTTGAGTCCCCATAAATGGGACTGAAAGGTGAAGGTGAGTCAGTTAGGAAAAGGAAATGTTTGAGGTAGCACCAAAGAGCTTTGAGCTGGCGCGCTATACCCTTAACCGTAGGTTTCCTAACCACGTGTTGGAAGAAAATTCCAGCGATCTATAACGGCGCGATAGATGAGTTTCCATCTTAATCCTATCAGACCCTGGTTTATGCAGTTACAGTGCGTGACCGCGGAGATTGGGTAAGGGTGTGTGACTAACTAGCCCTGAAAAGTTCGGGCTTATCTTGCCCGTCGAAATACGATAAGTGAGAAGCAGGTCCCCTCTTATCCTTCGGTAGTGCGTGGAGTACATCCCCAAACTGAGCAAGCGTTCGGGATACGTCTGTCCCGTAGACCCTGCACCAACCGAGTGCCCACTCGTAGCACCCTCTCCAAGTCCATTTTGCCTCGGATAAGACATGGTGGACAAGTCTGGATGCAAGATTCCTTGGTCCATTGGTGTGTAGAGATCAGGAGGGGAGACCCTTGTCAGTTTTGTCACTTCCTGTTCCATGCAGGTATGGCGCAACTGGCTGTGAAGCGGCGTTCCTCTAAGGATCGTCGCCGTTGCAGTAGGAGCAGCAGAACCCTGAGGTATTCCTCAGATGGCAGTCAAGCAGCCGTTTGAAACTTTCCTCTGTTGGTGCACGAATTGATAGGGCAGCCTGTGGACGGAATGTGAAGTATTCGGTTCTTGCACACATTCCACTTGTGGCCTCGTGTCGAGCCGTCCATGTTGAGCCGAAAGTGCTTTTGTACCTCACGCCCAAGTTCTCCTCTTAGGATTCAACTGGTGTAGATAAGACCTCAACGGCGCCGACGATAATCTGTTGGGAATATGTTCGGCTGTCTGAGTCAAAGAAGGTAAGCAAGACCACGGAGCTCCATGACGGATTGCGAGCCACGCCTCCGAACTCGTTCTAACAAGTCGCATTCAGCTTTTAAGAGAGGATATGTGGCTGAAAGCCCATACTCTAATATCAAGCGATATGCAATGTGAACAGAGTTTTGAACATTGCCGGAGTAACGCAGGCGAACGACCGCCGTAGCGCACGCAGTATGCTGTTCGCGGCCGCGAACATTCTCAAGGTGTCTTGGGAAGGTTTAGGTCATTTAACACGATAACCCCCAGATCCTTCTCGTGCAGGACATCCTTGAGATATCCACTGTGGTATACACCGAATGAATCCGGGTTATCAATCAAAACAACAGCATGTTTTGCGTAGTTAACAGGTAGTTGCCACTTCACGGATCAATCGTGCAGGTGCCCCAGCTCCGTATGGAGTCTGGCGCTTCTTCAAGGCTCGCTACTTCTGACCATAACTTGAGATAATCAGCGTAGACTAAGCAGTCGGCTTGAAGGGCTGCAGGAGGTCTCTACTGTAGAGCTTGAGAAGGTCCCGCCCAAGGACATAGCTTTGTGGGACTCCGCCAGTCATAGACACAGAGCCAGACAGTGTTTAGTTCACATTCACTTGAAGAGTTCGATCTCTCAAGGAGTCCGCAACTCATGCAAGGACGTTCCCGATGACGCCAACTCCCAGAAGTTTAAAGAGAAGTCGTTTGTGTGGGACTTTATCGAAAGTCTTGCTGAAGTCAAGGTGTCTAAGTGTCTCCAGTCGTCTACCGCTTTGACCCATGCTTCATTGGATCATTGGATAATAGAGAGCAGAAGGAAGGTCCTTTGTCAGCTCCGTCACTTCCCAATTGTTGCCCAGATAGCCTGGGTCATTGCGGAACAAGGTCGCACAGAGTACCACTGAAGCTGCATTGGAAACAGCTAGATCACCGTAAACTAAAATGAGAATCCAATAACTGCTTGAAATGTTCCTCGGTCTCGGCAAACACGATGGACTCCGGAAGGCGGTTCTAATCATTCACAACGCAAGTGGATAAAGCCAGCCTAGATCGCAATCGCTGACTCCTCGGTTTGGACAGTTTCAAGCTATGACCGCTTGCTGAACTCTCTGCGTTGAGATGAAAGAATTCCTGAAATTTCCTCTCCTCTAAGAATACGTCGGGTGAAGATCAAGTCTCCGCGATGACGACGGTAATCCAGGGAAAAGGGGTTCAGTTGTTTGAGTCGGAGAGAAAAGGACAGGTCCCGCAGCTCAGGAACAGCTTTGGATTCACGCCGTTCAACCTCTTTAATCATATCACATGCAAAGTTCGTGAGAGGGTAGGTGGCAGGTACCCGTATTATAGCTAAATAAATTAATATGTATATTTCTAGACTATCTAGAGGCTGCAACCTTAAGGGTTAAATCAACCTTTACATTAGTCCTATTCTCTTGCATGAAGGTAGGAAAAATACGAGTATATGCCCCTCGTTGGCAATTACAAATGCATTGTTATTGTTTAGTATACAGCTGCTGGGTTCGCAGGCGCCCACCTTGAAAACTTTTGGTTCCTTCGGCGATATTGAGCTCCTTGTTCCTGTGTTCTGAAAGCTGCGCAGAGGTGTAGTTGTGCCTCTTTTCTTTGGAACAGGATCCAATTTACCACAAGTTCCGTTTAAATTCATTGGACTTCTTTGGCCCGCTCAGTCGCCAGGATCGTGGGTGAGCACATGGAATAAGTGAGAGTGGCGGAACTATAAGAGATACGAAAAGTTAAAAAATAGTTTCGTGAAATGGACGAAAATAAAAGGATTGGTTAAGAGACATACTAAGGCGGCGCTCTTCGCTAATTAACAACAATATATAGTCCAACTTTTCTTGCGCTGATATTGCTTTCTGGCGCAAAATTTCAACCTGGGCAAATCTCAGTAAAAAGAAAAACTATTTCTAAGGCTAGAATACCGCATAAAATAGCACCAAAATAGACTTCTCTGGACAAGTTTTAACCGCTCATTAAGCTAAAAGTAAAATTAATGCAATACCTGCAGTCGTTTGCGAGTTATTTGCAATTGAATGGTGGTCATTTTTGCTAAAAAGGCTTTCTACTTTGCAAGCAGATAGCAGAAAAAAGAAAAGAAAATGTAAAAGCTCGTGAAGCTGTAAATGGTTTAAATAGGCGTAGCTATGCAGAAATGCTTTAATTAGCCCTTAGTACCCTGCAAAAACTAGGGACCGCTAAGGTGGCCGAAAAGTGCACTTTGCAGGCGTACATGGCAAATATACGCAAATAAGGTATAATTTTGCGCGAAAACACTAGCAATCCAGTAAGGAATATTACGTCTGTATGGGAATTCAGGAGCTTATACCTAACTCACGTTTAGAAAGCCTCAGCATACCATTTTCAGTGGATGCTGATTCACATAAACCACTAGGGATATAGAGTTTAGTATTGTTAAGCCTCTAAATGGTTCTGGAGTTTATATCAAGGCCGCATGAGCCAGGTCTACTTGAGTACCACAGGAGACCCATCGGATCAGTTGACACATTTTTGCATGGAAAATACGCACATTTCTTAGCTATTCATCGCAAGTTTTATCCCTTAGAGCCGCGTTTCTATATTCTTGAGGCTGTCCCCACCATCAATGAGCTAAAGGAGCCTGTCACTAATAATAAAGAAATGAGTACGGGGAAATTTAGTAAAATGTGGCAAATTGCTTTGGGGCGTGAAATCCATTTTGGTCTTCGTTGGTGAGGCATTACCAACTCTACTTCTGGGGATTGAGCTTGCTCGAACATGGGGGATTGTTACGCCTCATGTGTTGATGCACACTATTGTGTAGCTCTTTGGTGAAGTTCGAGTTATTTCTCTCCAATTTTAAGTTCCCAAGCAAGTGCCAGCGGTGTTCAGCCAGGTGGCAATGTCATTTAGTACTATGCTGTCCCATCGGCTAGTTCTTTTGTGCTTTTCCAGGCAAGAGCTGTTCTAGAACCCTAAGCAGAGTGATAAGGTAAATTAGGAGTAGAATGATAACAAAAACTAGTGGGAGCTGGTCGTTCACCCACCATTACGTACAACGCATGGTAGGCTTTGGAGCCAGCTAAAAGATAAATAACCCATGGGCGGCCAAGATAAGGAAAGTGGTGATGGAAAGTTTCTGGTGGTCCAGCCAGCCAGTGTGACAGGGGCCGCTCTGTCATTGGTTAGCTTTCCTGCCCGTGAAATGGAATCTGGAAATGAAAGTGTTTTATTAGCAAAAGCAGTTATAGAAGAGGATCTGGTTTTCATTAGTCCTGCCTACTAGTGTTGCCAATGGTGAAAGGCATATGTATACCACCTAAAGCTAAGTATATAGGGCCAAGGTAGGATAAGTGGAGAACAAAACGTCTGGTTCTTGAGCCTAAAACTTTCAAAGTGCTCTCTTTGCCAACAATATGAAATTTAAATATATTATTTTGCTGTGTACATACTGATGGTGGTTGGAAACGGCGGAGGACAGTAGCTAGTGCTCAATCGTAATGAAAAAGCATCCATAAGGGCCAGCTAGCAACCTACATCTACGAAGACACATAAAGGTGCATCTAAAGCCGGCATTTAGACGGTTTTGGACAATTCCAATGCTAATCTTAGGTGTTTCAGCAACAACAAACGCTTTCGACATCTTATGCAGGCTTAGGTCTGGTAGGATGCTTTTACTAGGAGTACCCCAAAGGTCCTAAGCCTAATATGTTTTCCACGGACCCAGTGATCAAGAAGTTGGGGCGTGATAAATGTAAAGCTGAAGACAAGGAATGAAGATGTAGACAAGATGTAAGGATTGAAATGCGCCTGCGCGGATGGCTTCGTCAGTGCCCTGCAATACCCTATAAGAGGAATAACTACGGGTTTGCAAACCTGCCAGCCCGTAGGCTAGGCTGTACTGTTGGTTGAAATTTTTAAACATTAACGAAATCACTGTTTAAAAATAGAAGCCGGAGGGTTGTGGATACCCATTGGTCCATGCAGCCTTTGGATCAATGTGTCAGTGAGGGGCCGAAGCCGTCAGGAACTAATCGGTAAGGGCTAAGTACCTCTTGCATGCAGAATTATAATGTTAACAACTGTACGATGTGTGCGACTGATCCGACTGAGACCTTCTGGGTCTTGTGATTGCGGTAATGAATAAATTAAATGGACAAGAGTCATCGAAGGAGACAATTCATGGAGGTTGTCCCTTATTATCCCTTACCGGATGATTTTGTGCCGGCGTCTACTCTTTCCATAGTGCAGTCATAAGGCGGAACTGTTCGTAGGAGAACTCAAGTAAGTCAGGAAGAGATCGTTAAAGACCAAAATCATCTTGTACTCGGTGTGCTATTCCTAAACCCTAGAAAATGTGTGTGCTGGCTACCGTTAAAGCCTCTTAGGTGGTAAGACGGTAACGACAATGAATGTGAATGAGTTGTGAGCACAAGGTGCTTAGATGTCATGCACTACATCGTGGGCGTCCTCAAGCTACATCAGGTCCAATTTCGACGAAGTGGTCGTGCGAATTGCAGATATGGAATAAGCTTTTTATATTGCCAAAACATAGGAATCTTTGTATCTCCTTCCTGAATACATGCAAGTTTTAGATTTCACTTATGCTGGAAGGCAACCTGTGCCATAGGTTCACGTACACGACTAAGAAGAAACGGGATCGCATTCTCATCTTTGTCTTTAGCGCAGTAATAGAATTTCCCTTGTTTCGTAGTTTAGATTCAGATGCGCACCTTAGTTTAAGACAAGTGATATTACTGTGCAGCTTTCTATGAATCAGCTTTTGTAAGAAGCACACGTCAAGGATAATGCGCCTTTGCCATAGGAGCTGAATTTTAAGGTGTTAGCACCTTTGTCGGTAACTCAGCGCTTGCTGCGATGGAGCCAACATCTTCGTAGAGCGTCGCTGAGTTTTTGCAAGCAGAACACGGTCCGACTTCCGTAGGTTACTGCATGAAAAGAGCAATATTCCAGATGTGGTTTGACGTGGCTCTTATAGAGTTCTAGCCTTGCATCTGCGGTTTTTATGGAACGGCGTATGTGGAACGATAATCCACTTACCATTGCCACTTGATAATGAACTTTCTCTGCAAAGTTAAGGCTCATGGCGTAGCGCAAGCCCAGATCTGTTGTCATGGCCTATTGTCTCGGCCTGTTCCGCTCCCTTTTCTCTGAGGTCGTGAACATCGGAGAGATTCGGGATTAAACTGAGGAACTGCCTCCGTCTAAATAGGACGAAATAACCAACAGGAACTTACCTGGAACATGGTTTCACTTCCACTCTAACTACTTGCACCCAACCACCGATGTCCAGTGAGGGTAGTTGGACACGAATTCTTCGCTCCCCGGCAAATATACATAATCAGAGCAGACTTCACGTAGTTCTGCAATGGATCAACACACCATATTCAAAAAGAATGTTTAGTACCCGACCTACCAATGGACAGGACGCAGCAACGCAATAGGCAACGAGGTATGGCATTAGCCAGTAGAAAAAATGGGACGCAACCGGACTGCGAATAACCGAGCAAACAAACGTTTAACAAGAATCATAGCCAGTTACAATTTGCTATTCAATGGATTGGTGGCAGTGTTCCAGAACGTGGTGGGTTTTCGTCTGGCAAGCGTTCTTCCTATAAAAAGCCACAAAGGTCCGTTTAACAACACTGCGACGTGGCGTATATGACTCAAGTTCAAGTTCAAGTTCAAGCGGGACTGGAACGATAGGATAGATCCAGTGAGTGTTCCTTCTTCGGCGGGTCGTTGAACCAGGAGTTGGCGAACTTTGAAATACTGATGGACCTAAAACAAAGACCGCATCACACCCTGTCCAACCAATTAATGCCCACATATCCTGCCCTAGCAGTCCCTGCTGGGTCGGTTCCGTGAAGTAAGAAAGAGAAAAAAGTAAACGCAGGATGCAAAATAGAAAGTGATAAGAGCTAAGCCAATGGAATACCAAGATATTTGAGTCAATAAAAAAAGAACTGAAAAATGAAGGTGAGTCAGCTAGGAAAAAGGAAAGGTTTGCTGTTGCCACCCAAGAGCATCGAGCTGGCGCGCAAAACCCTTAACCGTAGGTTCCCTAACCACGTGATCTGGAAGAGAATTCCAGCGATCTATAACTCGGCGCGATAGACGAGTTTCCGTCCTAATCCTATCAGACCTTGGTTTATGCAGTTTCAGTGGGTGACCGCGGAGGCTAGGTAACGTAGCGGGACTAAAAAGCCCTGACAAGTCCGGGCCAATCTTACCCGACAAAATACGATAAGTGAGAATCAGGTCCCCTCTTATCCTTCGGTAGTGCATGGAGTACATACCCAAACTGAGCAAGCGTTCAGGATACGTCTGTCCCCGTAGACCCTGCACTAACCGAGTGCCCACTCGTAACACCCTCTCCAAGTCCATTTTGTCTCGGTTAAGACATGGTGGACAAGCCTTAATACGATAGGAGATTACCAAGGGTCGGCTCATCTGCTGCATACAGCAGGGCCGATAAGCGAAAACATGCTACTGCTGGCGCCTCCCTTCTTTCTTTTCCACCTTTTTCTCTTACTCCCATCCCGACCCCCATTACTAACCTTCCTTCTATAATTCCCAGCTTAATTGACAGCAACCGAAGTGCCACTGGAGTAGAACCATCTGCAGTCACCATCCCACAGCACCTATCGGCAAAAGTCCCTTATAAAGCCACGCTATCCCGTTTCCACGGCGACGTTCAACGTTCGCATTATAAGACAAACAGGGCATCAGGCTGCACTCGCACGCACCTTGGACACACTGGGTGTTGATGTGTGTTGTGTGTCCGAAACTATGATCAATGACCATAATGGGGTCGTTGAAGTAACTGCACCCGGCTTATCCTCTCGTTATTGGGTGCACGCATCCGGAGATGTCGATGCAGCACTCACGGGTCAAGCTGGTGTGTAGGTATCATTCTAAGCTCCAAGGCTGTGCCATCGTTGGTTGCTTGGATTCAGGTGAACAGCCGTTTATGTGCATCCTGTTTGACGACAGCAGTTAAGGCGGATTCACGAAGTAGTACAAGACGTTGTTTGTTTATAATTTCCGTTTATGCTCCCATCAACTGCAGTCCTAGTGCTATCAAGGACACATTCCATCACGAACTTAACGCGATACCACGCAGTGCTACTAGTTCAGATATTATAGTACTTGCAGGGGATATGAACGCACAAGTAGGGCGTCTGAGGTCTTCAGAAGCTCAGCTGGGTGGTAACTGTGGGCTTAACTCCGAACGGACTGACAACGGTGAGCGTCTGGGTACGGGAGAAAGTAAGCATTGCCTAGGAAATCTACTACTGTAGCGAGTAATCGATTATTAACCATTATCGCATCGATTTCTAACTTTCCGGAATGTTCTGGTTTCTGCACATAACTAAAAACCACCTGACACTGCGGCAAAAGACATGGGGAACCACTAACTTTGGTGGCTGACCTTCAATTCTAGAACTCGGAGGTCATTGGGAGACGTGAAATGAACCCAACGTCCGCAGTGGTTGGTTCGGTTTCCTCCTCCTTGGCGGTAAATTGAAATTTTTGAGCGTGCTGTCTTTTTGAGGTTTTACTTTCAAAGGACAGTTCCAGAACAGTGTTTACAAGTGTCGTGCAAAAATTTGACTTTTGTCAAATTTCGCTTGATTCAAAGAATTTTGGATCATCGTTTTCCCCGGATTACGTCGTACCCATTTTCGGGTACTTACCAACGTCGTCCATCTTTTTCGGGTTCAGCCTCTGGCTATTTTCCGGTGCTTTTGTGTTTTGTAATCCGTTTTGCACCTTGTTTGACCCATAACCGTTTCTGTTGACTGTCCTGCAGGCAACAGCTTGTCGGTTTTACGTTTTGATACTTGTTTCACACTCTTTGAAAGCGTCATGTCGGATTCACTGAATACCGGCGCTAATGTGTCTTCGGCTGCATTGATCAGCGAATCTAATGCTGTATGCGGCAGCGGGAGCTGCTCAAAGCCCGTGACGGAGAGTCTGGTGGCATGCAGTGCTATGTATGCAACTGCTGGTACCATGAGACCTGTACCGATTTGAGCCCTGATCAGTACGCAATGCTTTCGACTAGCGATAGCATGCTGTTTAATTGTCTTCTATGCCGTCGCCGTCGATCTACGCGTCTTGAGGTCACTGAGGAGACATCGAGCAACGTCGGGCTGGGTAACCAGCAGTTGTGGTCCTTCCTCATATCTCTTGAGCGGGAAGTGGAGTTACTGATGAGGAATATGGGAGTCTCTATTGATGTCGGCTCATTGGAGGAAGACAAGCAACTAACCTCAATTGCTGTCGATGAAAATCCGACTGAGGTGATGGCTACCGTGTCGTGTGTCCCAGCGGTCCAGAATGTCTCTAAAGGGGCCTCTGATGTCGTACTGGAAGCCGTCCAAAGCGAGACCGAACTTATGGCCCCTGGGCCCAATAAAAGCAAGAGGAAGAGGGCTAAGAAAGTCCCTAAGGCTGCCTCAAAGCCTGAAGGTACTGAAAGCATTAAGGTATTGGGGGTGGAACACAAAACTTCAATCACCCCAGTTCCATTGGCGAAGCAACGCGCCGTGTCGATTTCGGCCACACCCGCAAAGTCTGAAAAGGCTAGACCGGTGAGGTAGTTGGAGGCAGAGAATAAAGCCTCGACCTCAATTACTCCAGCTCACTTGGCGAAGAAACGCGCCGTTTGAAAAACCGGTCAGGGATTCGGTGGAGAATCACCTGATTAAATTTAACCTTCTCAGTGCGGCCCGGCACGGATTCCGTAAGGGATTTTCATGTCTGACAAATTTACTTGTAGCTCATGAAAGCTGGGCTGAGGCAGTAGACAACGGTCACGCTATTGACTTGCTTTTCGTTGACTTCTCGAAAGCCTTTCGTACTGTCCCACATCAACGACTCTCATTGAAGTTGAGATCGTATGGGATATCTGAAACCGACCTTAAATGGGCTTCTGCTTTCCTAGAGGGCAGAGAACAGTGTGTACGCGTGGGGCGTAGCCTTTCGCTTAGACATGCTGTTCTTAGTGGCGTTCCGCAGGGCTCGGTTCTAGGGCCGTTGCTTTTCGCAATTTATGCCAATGACCTACCCCAGGAGCTTGGAGTACCGTCGCTATTGTTTGCTAATGACCTCAAGCTCTGGAATATTGTGGATATCCCTGGTGGCTCTGAGGCACTTCAGAGTGCCTTGGATAGGCTCTGGGATTGGTCAACCTTATGGTTGATGCCCATAAACCAGGCGAAATGTTCTGTCCTCCGCATTGGAGGTACTAGTTCTCCCACGCGCTATGTAGTTGGTGGAAGTGAACTCCCTGTTGTCATTCAGCAGGTTGATCTAGGTATCACCCATACCTCATTGCTTCACTCTGGGGAAAATTGGAGGAAGGCTGCTTGTAGAGGGTTCCGTATGATGTGGTTTATTCGTCGCTCCTTCGGTGTCCTAACGGCCAATATTTTGTGAAACTGTTCTCAGCTTTTGTGCGACCTCACTTAGAGTACTGTATCCAGGCTTGTCCACCTTGTCTTGTAAGGGATAAAATGGAACTGGAGAGGGTTTTGCGAGTGGGTACAAGGTTAGTGCAAGGATTACGGGGGCAAACGTATCCCGAACGTTTACTTAGCTTGGGTATGTACCCAATGCACTACCGCAGAATTAGAGGAGACTTGATCCTCACTTACCGTATCTTAACGGGTAAGATCGGTCCGGACTTGTCCTGGCTATTTAGTCCCGCCAAGCTGCCTAGTCTCCGAGGTCACCCGTTGAAGCTGCACAAACAGTGTTCTGACCGGGTAAGGACGGAAACTCGCTTGTCGCGTCGAGTTATTGAACTTTGGAACTCGCTTCCGGCGCACGTGGTTAGGGAGTCTACGGTAGAGGGTTTCGAGCGTCAGTTAGATGCTCTTGGGTGGCAGTACCAAACCTTCCCCTTCTCCTAACCGACTTGTATCTTCAACTTACCCTTCGTTCTTTTTTAATTTTCTCACCTTGGTATTATCGTTATTCAGCTGACATTCCTCCTCTTGTTTTTTAGCTTACGCTTCACTCTTTTACTTCACATAAACCGGCCTAGCAAGGACTGCTGGGCAAGAAAATGTGGGCAGTAATTGGTTGGAGAGGGTGTGATGTGGTCTTTGTTTTAGGCTTTTCAACATCTCAAGCAGACCCGTCAATCCCCGATCCGACGATACGCAAAAGAAGGAATATTCACGGGATTATCCTATCGTTCCGGTCCCAACTGTACTTGAACAATTTCTGTTGGCGGCAATTAATACGTTATTTTCAAGTTCCAGTTAAGTTGGGGCCGGAACGATAGGACAATCCCGTGAATGTTCCTTCTTTTGCGTATCGTCGGATCGGGGATTGACGGGTCTGCTTGAGATGTTGAAAAGCCTAAAACAAAGACCACATCACACCCTGTCCAACCAATTACTGCCCACATTTTCTTGCCCAGCAGTCCTTGCTAGGCCGGTTTATGTGAAGTAAAAGAGTGAAGCGTAAGCTAAAAAACAAGAGGAGGAATGTCAGCTAAATAATGATAATACCAAGGTGAGAAAATTAAAAAAGAACGAAGGGTAAGTTGAAGATACAAGTCGGTTAGGAGAAGGGGAAGGTTTGGTACTGCCACCCAAGAGCATCTAACTGACGCTCGAAACCCTCTACCGTAGACTCCCTAACCACGTGCGCCGGAAGCGAGTTCCAAAGTTCAATAACTCGACGCGACAAGCGAGTTTCCGTCCTTACCCGGTCAGAACGCTGTTTGTGCAGCTTCAACAGGTGACCTCGGAGACTAGGCAGTTTGGCGGGACTAAATAGCCAAGACAAGTCTGGACCGATCTTACCCGTTAAGATACGGTAAGTGAGGATCAAGTCTCCTCTAATTCTGCGGTAGTGCATTGGGTACATACCCAAGCTAAGTAAACGTTCGGGATACGTTTGCCCCCGTAATCCTTGCACTAACCTTGTACCCACTCGCAAAACCCTCTCCAGTTCCATTTTATCCCTTACAAGACAAGGTGGACAAGCCTGGATACAGGACTCTAAGTGAGGTCGCACAAAAGCTGAGAACAGTTTCACAAAAATATTGGCCGTTAGGACACCGAAGGAGCGACGAATAAACCACATCATACGGAACCCTCTACAAGCAGCCTTCCTCCAATTTTCCCCAGAGTGAAGCAATGAGGTATGGGTGATACCTAGATCAACCTGCTGAATGACAACAGGGAGTTCACTTCCACCAACTACATAGCGCGTGGGAGAACTAGTACCTCCAATGCGGAGGACAGAATATTTCGCCTGGTTTATGGGCATCAACCATAAGGTTGACCAATCCCAGAGCCTATCCAAGGCACTCTGAAGTGCCTCAGAGCCACCAGGGATATCCACAATATTCCAGAGCTTGAGGTCATTAGCAAACAATAGCGACGGTACTCCAAGCTCCTGGGGTAGGTCATTGGCATAAATTGCGAAAAGCAACGGCCCTAGAACCGAGCCCTGCGGAACGCCACTAAGAACAGCATGTCTAAGCGAAAGGCTACGCCCCACGCGTACACACTGTTCTCTGCCCTCTAGGAAAGCAGAAGCCCATTTAAGGTCGGTTTCAGATATCCCATACGATCTCAACTTCAATGAGAGTCGTTGATGTGGGACAGTATTAAAGGCTTTCGAGAAGTCAACGAAAAGCACGTCGATGGCGTGACCGTTGTCTACTGCCTCAGCCCAGCTTTCATGAGCTACAAGTAAATTTGTCAGACATGAAAATCCCTTACGGAATCCGTGCCGGGCCGCACTGAGAAGGTTAAATTTAATCAGGTGATTCTCCACCGAATCCCTGACCGGTTTTTCAAACGGCGCGTTTCTTCGCCAAGTGAGCTGGAGTAATTGAGGTCGAGGCTTTATTCTCTGCCTCCAACTACCTCACCGGTCTAGTCTTTTCAGACTTTGCGGGTGTGGCCGAAATCGACACGGCGCGTTGCTTCGCCAATGGAACTGGGGTGATTGAAGTTTTGTGTTCCACCCCCAATACCTTAATGCTTTCAGTACCTTCAGGCTTTGAGGCAGCCTTAGGGACTTTCTTAGCCCTCTTCCTCTTGCTTTTATTGGGCCAAGGGGCCGAAAGTTCGGTCTCGCTTTGGACGGCTTCCAGTACGACATCAGAGGCCCCTTTAGAGACATTCTGGACCGCTGGGACACACGACACGGTAGCCATCACCTCAGTCGGATTTTCATCGACAGCAATTGAGGTTAGTTGCTTGTCTTCCTCCAATGAGCCGACATCAATAGAGACTCCCATATTCCTCATCAGTAACTCCACTTCCCGCTCAAGAGATATGAGGAAGGACCACAACTGCTGGTTACCCAGCCCGACGTTGCTCGATGTCTCCTCAGTGACCTCAAGACGCGTAGATCGACGGCGACGGCATAGAAGACAATTGAACAGCATGCTATCGCTAGTCGAAAGCATTGCGTACTGATCAGGGCTCAAATCGGTACAGGTCTCATGGTACCAGCAGTTGCATACATAGCACTGCATGCCACCAGACTCTCCGTCACGGGCTTTGAGCAGCTCCCGCTGCCGCATACAGCATTAGATTCGCTGATCAATGCAGCCGAAGACACATTAGCGCCGGTATTCAGTGAATCCGACATGACGCTTTCAAAGAGTGTGAAACAAGTATCAAAACGTAAAACCGACAAGCTGTTGCCTGCAGGACAGTCAACAGAAACGGTTATGGGTCAAACAAGGTGCAAAACGGATTACAAAACACAAAAGCACCGGAAAATAGCCAGAGGCTGAACCCGAAAAAGATGGACGACGTTGGTAAGTACCCGAAAATGGGTACGACGTAATCCGGGGAAAACGATGATCCAAAATTCTTTGGATCAAGCGAAATTTGACAAAAGTCAAATTTTTGCACGACACTTGTAAACACTGTTCTGGAGCTGTCCTTTGAAAGTAAAACCTCAAAAAGACAGCACGCTCAAAAATTTCAATTTACCGCCAAGGAGGAGGAAACCGAACCAACCACTGCGGACGTTGGGTTCATTTCACGTCTCCCAATGACCTCCGAGTTCTAGAATTGAAGGTCAGCCACCAAAGTTAGTGGTTCCCCATGTCTTTTGCCGCAGTGTCAGGTGGTTTTTAGTTATGTGCAGAAACCAGAACATTCCGGAAAGTTAGAAATCGATGCGATAATGGTTAATAATCGATTACTCGCTACAGTAGTAGATTTCCTAGGCAATTCTTACTTTCTCCCGTACCCAGACGCTCACCGTTGTCAGTCCGTTCGGAGTTAAGCCCACAGTTACCACCCAGCTGAGCTTCTGAAGACCTCAGACGCCCTACTTGTGCGTTCATATCCCCTGCAAGTACTATAATATCTGAACTAGTAGCACTGCGTGGTATCGCGTTAAGTTCGTGATGGAATGTGTCCTTGATAGCACTAGGACTGCAGTTGATGGGAGCATAAACGGAAATCATAAACAAACAACGTCTTGTACTACTTCGTGAATCCGCCTTAACTGCTGTCGTCAAACAGGATGCACATAAACGGCTGTTCACCTGAATCCAAGCAACCAACGATGGCACAGCCTTGGAGCTTAGAATGATACCTACACACCAGCTTGACCCGTGAGTGCTGCATCGGCATCTCCGGATGCGTGCACCCAATAACGAGAGGATAAGCCGGGTGCAGTTACTTCAACGACCCAATTATGGTCATTGATCATATTTTCGGACACACAACACACATCAACACCCAGTGTGTCCAAGGTGCGTGCGAGTGCAGCCTGATGCCCTGTTTGTCTTATAATGCGAACGTTGAACGTCGCCATGGAAACGGAATAGCGTGGCTTTATAAGGGACTTTTGCCGATATGTGCTGTGGGATGGTGACTGCAGATGGCTCTACTCCAGTGGCACTTCGGTTGCTGTCAATTAAGCTGGGAATTATAGAAGGAAGGTTAGTAATGGGGGTCGGGATGGGAGTAAGAGAAAAAGGTGGAAAAGAAAGAAGGGAGGCGCCAGCAGTAGCATGTTTTCGCTTATCGGACCTGCTGTATGCAGCAGATGAGCCGACCCTTGGTAATCTCCGCGACGGTTGATGCAGACTAATTGCTTTCAAAATCAGACTAATTGCTTTCAAAATCAGTATCTGGCCTTTGCTTGAATATTGTTGTGCTGTGTTCAGTAACTTGCGAAAGGCTGACTTGAGAGCCATGGAAAACGTCCAACGCGCCTTTACGAAGCGCATATTTGGCTTTTCAACCGCTCTTTCATACCGAGATAGGTGCAAGCAATTGAATCTTGAACCTCTGTGGTTACGAAGAATGCAACTAAATCTGTGCTTCCTCCACAAACTCGCGTGGCGGAAAGCATATATTGGAACCTATCAATTGCACTTTCGGGAAAACACCACTTATGAACTGCGAGATAAAGAATGCATATTCTATTTACCTAAATTCAAGAGCAGTCTAAGGAGAAATTTCTATCTTCTTAGGTATGGCTCCATTTGGAATAAGCTGCCAAAAGAGATTAGATGTATTGAACAATTCTGCATGTTCAAGAACATGATAAAGGCTTATCTGTCAACGGACAGAGCGAAATGGATCTTAAACATTCAATTTGATGATGAAAAACTGTATGAAGAAGGGCCGGATCATGTATGATACCGGAGAACATCAACTCTACTGCACCAGAGAAAACTTGATCAGCTAGGATGAGCTGATACAAACCGCTTCTTATGCTATTCCTTAACGCTACATTCCATGCGGTTTTACTCCCTTTAAACTTAATTCATATCAGCTGTCTTCTGTTTAAAACCGAGAGCAAAATTATTTACTGGTGTGACGTCAGGAGCTATTTTCGTAATTTTCCCCACAAATTGATTAATTCGTAATATTGTTCTGCAATCCCTTTCGCTACATTTGTTCTCCAGTGCTAATCATTTCCCCCTCTTTTCTGAAACTAACAGTCCAGAAACATATACTTGGATTCAAGGATGGCAATAACTGATTCCCTACGCGACTTTTGCCTATGGACAACTTGTACAGTCATCTGTCTCCGGGTGTCACGCTACACAATTTATCGTATGATCGGCTCGATCGATTTCTACGCCGATGTACAAAACATACCTGCCTATTTCTTACATTAACGATATAGTACCTCTTTCACAGAATTCTTCTTTTCCATATTCTTCCTTATTTCATAGTTGGCCACGACTGGGCTGATCTCCTGTGGTGACGGATTACAGCTTCCAGATTATAAAAGACGTTACCTATGCAAGGCAAATTGCCACCAACTGTCTGGCGTATAAAAAAGTGCCATAATAGAATGATCCGCATGACGGACTGGGCTGAGCCTTCATGGCCCATAATACATGTTCAAAAACAGCTCTAAAATGAACAAAACATATGATATACGGGTGATGGCTCATATGCTACTATGCCACACCGGCACACGGCCAGTTATTGCATGGAAGTGCGAGCGAAACCTTTCGAGGGAATAACTTGCATGGAAGCAGGTCCCCTGGGGATGGTTCCACGAGTGGCCGTATTACTTTAACTGGACATCTGTTTAAATTTGCTTACGTTATTGTTCCTGCTTTTTATTTTCTTTAATGCCTTAATCCTGCCAATTAGTTTAGTACCTGTTTTTGGATCCATTGTAAAAAGCGTGAACAAATTGATTATTTTTTTGCGATCTTGTTGTACACATTGATCAGACCACATAGTTGGACTGCACCTCGAAACACCGAGGAATATAACATTTATCATTTATCATTTAAGGAAAAGTCATTGCTCCAGGAGACAGTTGGTTGTTGCTGGAGGGGACAAGGTGCACGGTCGTCGTGGCCGTGTCAGGCTCGAAGAGTGGTTCCATGCACCTAATGCGGAGCGGACTACGGTTCAGTCACCGTCTTGTGTGTGTTTGATTCCCCAAATACAGTGTGCTAATGTTTGGCTGCAATCAGCATGCCTCCCGGTCTTATTCCTTCGTATTTGCACTGGGTATGGTGTATGAGGGTGGTACTGCGCAAGCCACCTATGGTCGCTCTGTAGGCGCGGGCGTTATGTGGCTGTCCTATGGAGGCAACAGACAGGCCAATCCGGCACCGGATGCCGCCAACCATCACCGGGACACGGGTGGCTACCCGACTGGCCGTACGAGGGCTGAGTCACGCCGGAAGGTGGTGAAATCAGACCGTCAGCATGAAACAGGTTGTTACGTGACAGTGCGCAAGCTGCTTTGAAATCTGTCCAGAGCAACTTAGCTCAGGAACTTACAACAGGGGATGGTAGATTGTAACCTATAAAATGAACTGTATTCTGTACCTAATCTACTTCAGTCTTGCAGGTTTCGGTGTGGTTTTTTTCTTTGCTGGGTTGACGTGGCAGAGAGCGTTACAGCAAATCCTCGGCCGTTCTTCTTACTGAACGCATGTTGGATGACCTCCAGCTATTCAAAATATGTGTGACGAAGCTCCCTTCCACCAGGTTTTCCCCTTGTTACTGTTAGAAATCTGACGTTGCCTGATATCGTCCCAGTTGGCCTGCTTAAACCTCGATCTCGCCTGCCCATCTTTGTCCTCTCTACTTCGGAGGAACGTAGAATGCTTTTTCGGTTTGCGTTCATACTTAACACTGGTAATGTTAGTGTCTAGACTGCTCTTCAGCTTGCAGATAGGCTGAAATTAAAGGACGCCTTAAGAGACCGTCCGGACTACAAGCTTTTCGGTTTTTTGGTTTTCAGGGGGTCAACCGGCGGTTCTTTTGTGCTTTGCTAGATCCCTTTTTGATAACGCAGAATTTAGGACTGATCATACCGAATTCCTTCAGATAGTGCTTTTCAGCGTGCGTAGCCTAAGAAATTGGATGTATGAGTTAGGTCTGCTTGTAGACGGGTCTCATCCCGACATTGCTGCATTCACTGAAACTTTGTTTCCTCAGGCTACAATGGATGGTGAAGTATATCTACCATGTTACACACTGTTTAGGGCTTATCACTTCGTTCGCCGACAGGGTAGGGGCGTCTTTCTTTGCGTGAGCTGTAAACTTGAAGCTTTGATGACCTGTTTTTTCACTTGGTGGATAAAACTGTTGAGGCTCTGTTGGCTGTACTACTACTTCCCTTGCTCAATTTACAGTCGTGGTTGTTGATAGAAACCCTGATGCTCGATTTTATCCACTCTGCCTGCACGCAAGTGTCGGTGCTGCTTGGTTTCAACGTCCCGGAGGTTTACTACGCGGATCTTTTCTGCGACTCAGCATTAGGTAATTTCGGACCTGATATCCCTAAGATTTCGCTACAAGTACCGTTGCCCCACTTTTTGGACCTTACCACTTGGTACATGTACACCCAAGTACTCTCTGTTTTGGACCTCGCTTTTACCAAGTCACGACTTCGTGGGTGACATTACTTACGCTCTCTTCTAGGTGCCAGTGATCATGTTTGTTTATTCTTCGCTTGTGCTCTGTCTAGACGTCATCAGGGCACCGTCGAGTCACATCCAAACATGGTGTGCGAACTATCAAATAATGTGAACCAATGCTTCCGGTTTGCATCGCGAAATCTCGATGGCCGATACCCTTCAGGTTGCCTGGGATAAATTTATCTCGCAGAAGTGTCTGCTCCTTACATCCTGCTCGCGAGGAGCAAAGAGGCACGAACACAGCCCTCACTGGTAGCTACTTGTTAACGGAGCGGTCTAGATGCTGGAGGACTAACCTAGGTGCTCCATCGACTAGCACCCATGATAGGTACCACGAGACTAGAAATGGATGTAAACAACACTTGAGGAAAGCCGGTGAAATTTATGCCTATGCGGATTCCGACAAAGCCTGTGTAGTTGGTGATCTGCATGCAGGGGCATTTTTACTCGAGACCGCGTTGACCAGAGTTGAATTCGTTCCGGGCGTCCCAGTGGGGTTCTGTCCGTTCTTTAAGACCTTTCAGATGGTTTTTGGCTCCCTCCCCTAGTGATGAAAAAGTTCATGCCCTTGCCCATACCAAAAGGAAGCGAATGAGTGAAAGAAGTCACCGTCTTCAAGTAAGGTCAGTTCGGAGGAAGTCAGCATACATTCGACAAACGCTTTGCAGTCAGTTCATTTGACTACCGGACCCTGTGTTTCACCGCCTCAGCCATTGAGTTGTGCGTTTACTGATCCTTCACATGTTACAGACGTGCGCCCGACGGGTTCTGGAACACACATTAAATACTTATTGTTGTGGTAACTTATTAACCGATTGTAGCCTCATCTCTGTAGGGGTATCTGAGTCCTCTGCTACTCATCCAAATTAGCGTATGATGGATCACGTCTAATGGTTTAGTCTTTATGTTTCTAAATTACTGCCGTCTTGATTCCACGGAGTGACGATAAGAAAACTCATAAAAATCGTAAACGTACAGCTCGAGGAGCCGAATCTTAGGCCTCGTCCCTTGCGAGTGGTTTTTTCCACTTCATTGGTTCACAAGGCAGATAAGGGGAGTGTCAGATCAGAGTGAACAGATGGACCAACGACATTCGTGTGAGTTATTCACTGTTTGTTTAACTGTGTCAAAGAAAGAACCTAATCGACTCAGAAGAGTCGTTAGTTGTAGATGTGAACGTGCGATTTATATCGAGGAGTTTGACTTGCCAAACATGCCGTAGTTTTCGCCTAGTTGATTTTGCCAAATAAACGCTTGTTCCTGCAGAACTGAGTCCTGTAACAAGGCACTCCTACGTTTTTCCTTCAAACACAAGGGTTTTGTGGTCAGTGTCCGGCCTGACCTTCCTTTGGCTGACGTAATGAGGCTACAGAAGGCTATCAAACGTCTTAAAACGCGCCGTGACGCCAGAAAGAATTCTTCAGTTGGTGTTTTTTCTAGTGGTGGGCTGGCTCTGCCAGTACCCATTCTGGTGGCGCGCGATCCCCATCGCAATGAGGCTGGATCTTACCGTGGTGCGATGGTCTGCATGCCTCAGCGATCCATTGAGCTGTGCTGGGTGCTGCTTTTTGTACCTTTAGTGTCACTCGTACCTGATTGGTCAGTGGTTAGAGGCCAGAAAAACTCAGTCCTTTCTAGGTTGGAGGTTGGTGTGAGGGTAGCTCTTTATTTTATACCACGCACTCCTTGTATCCTGCTGCCTTCCGGTTAGGTTTTCGAACCTAAGACTTTGGTCGGGAACCCTAATCGTGCTCATGTCTAAGCCTGGACAGTCTGACAGTACCATACCCACACAATACAACAAAATCGTCCCAAAACAACTTCTTGATTCTCTGGCCGTCGCAGAGGATAATCAGCAACAACCTATATACTGCATCGATCGGAATGGATATCAGTTTGGATGCTACTTCTCAACTCTTCCTCTCTTACTCTTTTTCACCCCTATCACCCCGCTCCAACTTTAACTTTTATACCCTTTCCCTTTTCAACTCCCCAATTCTTGGCCCCCACCTCGCTTTGATGGGCGTTTATTTTCTCTTTTCAGCTCACACGCAAATGCGGAGCTTAACTCATACCCTGTCGACAAGTCCATGTCTAACCAAGCGGACAAGCCCACTTCATCGGCTTCTATTTGCAGCCCTGGATCCTCCCTCAGACTGGCATGCCTCAACGTACGCCTATTGTTACCAATCAGTCAACAGGCAGTACTTGCCCGAAATTAGGGACCCTCTCGATTGATATCTGTTGCTTATCGGAAATCCGCCTGCAAGACTCGGGCACTGTGTTCATGCTGCGATCCCCTTCAAGTGGCACTAGCAGTGTTTTCCCACTGCGCCTATCCGGATAAGGTGCAGCTTTGAGTGCCGACCAAACCGTTGTGGCTATCGCCCTAGATCTCCGGACTGAATGGGCTTTCGTTGATTGGATCCAAATCAGTAACCGGATGTTTGTCGTCCGACTGGCTGGCTCATCCATAGCTTCGAAGTCGCGCTGGGCTGCTAGGTGGCAGTTTCTTATCGCTGTCTACGCGTCTACATATTGTAGCGCTGACTCGTTGAAAAACGACTAGCACAAACTGAACGTGCTTCTTCGTCACTACGGAAGCACATATATTGTGGTTCTGGATGGGGATTTGATCGCTTAAGTTGGAAAATTATTCACCGATGATCAGCATCTGCACGACCAACACGGTGTAGGCCCCCCGTAATGCTAACGGTGGGCGGTTGCTTCGTTTGTGTGAAGATGCTCGCCTATTTTTTGCGAACACTAACTTCCGGCACAGCATTCGCCGTAGGGTGACATGACCCTCACCAGCCATGGGCTCAAATTTATCACATCGCGATCGTTTACTACTGACCATGCGCTTGTATGTGCATAGTCTGTGGGTGTGTTTTGGCAGAAGACCGCGACGACGATGCGAGCCCATAGATACTTGTCAGTTGGCGAAGCCAGATGTTCTGAATGCGTATCGAGTGATCCTCATATCCAGACCGGCCCGTATTCTAGTGGATCACAAACCTGCCTTGTAATCCGAGGGCGCGGGTTCGAGCCTGTGTAGGGGACCGGGCGACCCTCGCTGTATCTGTAGCCCACGCGCGACTGTGAGTGGTTTCTCGGCGTATTGCCGATACACTTTGCATCCGAGCTGAATAAACGCACACTGAATACAGTTGAAGATCACGGGTCATAACTCCGTCAGACGTCATAATTAGCATGCATGTCCTCATGTGGTACCTGACAGCAACCTTGGACATGAGGGGTCTCTGCGTAGTCTCTGGAACTTTTGCTTGCTTACCTGCACATTGCGACTGGAAGCGAATACTATGAGACTCTCAAAGACCTCAGTACGAAACCACGTACTAGCCTGAAGATAGACTGCGGATCCTGGCGGTCTCATCATGCGTCTGTAATAAAAGCGGCCGCTGCTCTTGTTAACCATCATCTACGGCTACAAGGAGAACTGATGTTATTGAGACCACAACTTGTCAAAATACTTAGAACTTTGGCTGAACGCTTTGAGAATGAGTTTAATCAGCCAGTCACCACTTTTTCTATTGGTCATTGATTGTCCTTCTCCCGGTGTCGCCCTCTTGGATTCACCCTTTTGCTCAGAGGTCCATCGTGAGGTCGGATTGTTGAAATTGAACAAGTCTGCGGGACCCCATGTTTTTCCTCCACCCCTCTTCAAATTCAGGAGACCTGCTCTTGTTGATGATTTATACGAGTTACTAGTGAAACTGTAGGAGCAGTAAACTGTTCCTACCGACTGGAGCTGCTCCGTTATTGTTCCGATCTTCAAAGGAGGCTCGCGTTCGGAATGCGGCAACCATAGAGAAATCAGTCTGATCTACCTCGCCCTCAACATGCTTGCCTCTGTCACCCTTCACAGACTGACTGGCGCTCGTGAAAGCCAGCTTCTTGGCAAACAAGTCGGTTTTCTTCGAGGTCGGGTTTGCATCCATCACATCTTCATTTTACGTCATTTGTTGAAGCACCGTCACATATATTTGAGGGTCCATGGTTGTCATGTTCCCCGACATCAAAGCTGCCTTCGATTCGGTTGATCGGTATGTTCGGGACTATCTACTCCTGAAAGGTGTGTCCGAGAAATATTTAAATATTATTCGAGCGCTTTACTCGCATAACTCGAGGAGAGTGAGGGCTTACGGCAAGCTGTCGCCGCCCATCATCATCTTCAATGGTGTAAGACAGGGATGCCCGCTGTCCATTTTCCTCTTCAACTTTGCTATTGATGAAGTCATGGAAATCGCGTTCATTAGACACGACTTAAGTGTGGATCTGCTCCCAAATGAACGACTTCTTAGCTTGGGGTATGCTGGCGACATTGCAATGATCTGTTACAACTCACAAATGGATCGAGCAACGCTAGCTGTCAGCCGTTTTGGGCTTTGCTTTGCACTCTCGAAATGCGAAGCTATCCTTTATCATCATCATCATTGACAGCAGTACATCAGCCATTTGAACTGATGCTTCGCTGCCATACAATCATGAGGACCTATGAAATAAAGAATAAGAAGAGGGAGAGAAGAGGAACTTACCTGAAAACCTTAATGCCCTAAGCAAACATTCAGGGTCAAGGCGCCTACACCTTGTGTAGACAACATACCGTCACAAACAGCTGGCTATCATGCAAAGATAGGGCGGCATCGGCGAGACAGTTTCCTTGCGGCTCTCACTGCCCCGCGCCATAATCAGCCATTACCCCGCAGATAACTCAGCACCAAACACACTTTAAACAGACAATCCGATTAGAAGACGGTAGCAGACGCGCCACTGGTGTCTACTGCGAGCCATGACCTGTAAAGTCTCGAGCCAAGCACAAGGTGAGTCACGTGGACTCCAACCCGGAAGGCGCGACGGACCAACGGCACCCAGTTTGGTCGTCAGTGACTTCATTTCCCGTTGCCAAGTCAACTTCTGTCCACAATCCTTTAAGATTGCCAGGGACCGCCTCCTGCGCTGACTCAGTGGGGATCAAATTGCAGTCATTCAGAACTTCAACTGCATATTCAGTTGTGTCGGTGCTTGTGGAATTGAAGACGAAGTAACGAACCGTATAGCGAAAGCTCGAACTGGTTTTAGTAACCTTCGCCACATATGGCGCCTGCGCGACATCATTCTCTCCTTGAATGGTAGAGTTTGCAACGCAGCTGTATTTCCGATTATACTCTACGGTTGTGAATCTTAACCCAATAGATCGGCAAACATAAATAGGCTAGTTACCTTCGAGCACCGGCGCCTTTGCAGTTTGATACATATCTGGTGGAAACAATATATGAGCAATGAGCGTCTTCGGCGACTTGTTTATGGTGCAGGAAGAGCGAGTGAACCGCACAGCACCGTTATTTCACGCACCAGGTTCCGTTGGCTGGGTCACGTATTGCGCATACCAGCACAACGATTCGCGCGACGTACATTGTTTGCGCGCCGGGGGTGTGGATGAAAAAAGTAGGGGAGGCTAAGCAGCGACTTTATCAAGTGCAATGAAGCCCCTTAGTTCGAAGTTTGCCTCAGTTGAAGCCTTCTATCGTTGGGGCCTGAAAAACGGCGAACACGTTTGGCTGGATACACTTGTTTACATGACTAGAAGTAGACCTCGGTAGCGATTATGTTTTGAGTTTCTTTTCCCCACTCCAACCACATCTCATTTCGGATGCATTATGTGACCCTTTTACGGCTCAGTAGTTGTCTGGTAGCTCTCCGGGACGATGTCCATTATTTTCTGCTGGCTCAGCTGGCTTGCCTCTGTTGCGTCTATTTTTTCTGATATATTTCGGCACAATGGCGAAGGTGTTTCCCATCTCAACTGACTTGTATGCTGATATTGAGTCTGTACGCTAACGGAATCATCACTCATTTGTTTTTTCATGCAAATGACTGTATCTTCTTTTGTCTTCCCGTATTTTGTCTATTTTACATGACTGGCACAGCATGGACTTGTGGTGCAGGCAGCTTGGGTGATAACACGTTGGCCACTATGTGCTTCGTATGTTTCGTTCTAGATCCATCACAACCACAACACATCAATTTCTTGTTCACCGATCTACTCAAGAAGGAACACCCAATCGTTCCAGACCAACCTGAGGTTGGATTAGCAAATATTTGACCTATAACTTTGATACGCCATGTCTATAGTTTATGGTCTGATGGTTTCTTCCTTCGTCGCCTTGACGCTCCTTGACGTCTTTTTCAGCTTTTTATCCGAAAATTTACCTGGAACATTATGCCTAAAACCATCGTTTTGGATTCCTTTCGTTACCTAACGAGTGAGGCCTGGAGGGCCCTTTTGGCAGTACGTCTATGCTTATTTTAAGCAATATGATAAAAGGTTGAAATGGGCATGAAGAACCACGAAGTTGTCCCTATTGAGCTGATTCAAAAAATATCCCGATGTCGACGAACTGGTTCAGGATTCACGAGACTTGTCAAAGACCAACTAATACCATATGGACTAGTCGCCTACTCTTGTGATCAGAAAAAAGGTAAATCAACCCTGCTTTACATTTGCCTTACGATGTCCATGATCTTATTTGCGTGCAGTGCAACGATCGTTTTGCCATTATACTCTGCTAAACATCCTTGCTTGCCAATGCAATCACTTGTTCTGAAGGCGAACCAATCCATGTGTCTATCCTTCTCTTAGCTGTCTCAGGGTACCGCCTCACAAATTTGGGCTACGACTACTTGGCGTTGCACCAGCTTTTTAATTCTGGTCAACTCTGTGATGTCAATTCGATGATCGGAGCCGGAAAGGAATCAGACGTTTATTTGGCTTCAGCTGGGGACAATTGCGGTGTTTGGAAGGATACAAACCTCAAAAATGACCGTGAAAACGTCCCTCTGGTGGAATCTGGCCAACCAGTCGTTATTAAATTCCACCGTCTCGGTCGCACTTCTTTCAGGAAGGTGAAAGAAAAGCGTGACTATCACCAACACCGAAACACATGTTCCTGGTTGTACCTCGATCGCATAGCATCACAGAGGGAGTTCACTATGATGCAGGTAGGATAACTTTTGTTGTATATTTGGTTTAGGCCCTGCGCTCTAATAGGGTGGAAGTTCCCGTCCCTCTAGCGCATAATCGCAACGCCGTCGTTATGTCCTACATAGAAGAATCTGTTCAGCTTTCGCGTGTTCTACCGTTTTTACTCAAAGCTGCGGATGGGTTGCTCGCGAGACACTTATATGTGCAGGCGAGAGAAATGCTGCATCATATGTGTTCAATCGGGCTTATTCACGGTGACTTCAATGAATTCAACTTGATGGTTGTTGGACTCCGAAATGTTGACCTGAATACGATCACAAATGTTTCCATTCTCAAAGTGACTCTCGTTTTGATTGATTTTCCCCAAATGATTAGTCGAGATCATCCTCTGGCAGAAAGGTGAGTACCTTTTCACTTAAATGTGAGCTTGCAACTGGTTCTCACCACCTCTCATGCATCATGAAATACTTATCTACCCAAATATGTGCTTGTCCCCGCCTTGTTACAGCCATGCGGATATTAAGAGAACCGGGATCAATAGGCGAATATTTAGAATGTGGATGATATCTGTAGTTGGATTACGAACCTTAGTCTTCAATGTAACCTCTGGAGTCTAGACCAACTGGTCATCGCGCGGACTACACCATCTGCTCATGAAGAAGTCTATGAGCATGCAATCAACTAGACTGTTCTTCAAAGTGTCCCGCCCAACAAGCGATATGGCATTACTTATTGTGAATTAAGGTGTTTGTGCTGTTTCGGTGGATCACTGCCGTGTCAGGTACTCTGTTACGCCAACCAACATGCGAAATCCGACACAGGCGTTACTGCTGGGGTCACTCAAGATATCAAATATCCTCTCTGTATGTCCTTCACATTCCGTTGCCATAGAGAAATACTGACATCACCAACGATTTGCGCGCAATCATCTTGTTTCCAAAGTCCATCTACAGGCAAACAGCCACTACACATCCAGGGGAGCGCTAGTCTAACTGCGACGAATCTTCACAAAACTCAATACATCTCTCTACTACTTGCAAATAATCAGTAGTCGCCTTAGCAGCTTACATGTCACCTAGCTTGGTGGCGACTTGCAAAGGAAGTCATTGCTCCAGAAGCCATCACGTTCATAACATGCACGACAGTGGAGGATGAGCCGCGCTATATCGCAGTTAGGTATCAGTCATGGCGGTCCGTTGCCGTCTCCCATGGTTTAGTGACATGTCGCTGGCTCGCAAGAGTAAGGTCGTGTGTTCGAATCCGGCAGGATTCGGTAACTGCGTGCTACTGACGAGTCCTAATAGGACGAGACGGCCGTCTCTCGCTTTCCTGGATGTGTAGTGGCTGTCTGCCTGAGTCTGACTGCGACGAATCTGCACAAAACATATATGCCTACCAAGGCATCCAAACTTGACAGACATCAGTCAAAACGCCTCACAGCCCATCTTATCAAGTGCCTTGTTGAAGCTGACGAACAGCGAGTATAATGGTTCGCTCTTGTTCGTTGCACTTATTCTGCCGTTGGCGGGATGCAGGCACCATATCGATCGTACTGCGGTCCGAGAACAGGTCATCCGCAGCACGCCGGCACATCGTACCGACACTTCACTGCCCCTCGACCGCAGTCAGTCGCGCCTAGGCTAGGTGTACCGCGAGGTCGTTCTCACCTACGCGGATCCGAACCTACGAACTCCGGATTGCAAGGTCCTTTGGCCACGTGGTCCGAAAAGCCATGTGTTATTTGTTGTTATTCTTGCGATGTGAGTTGTGGCAACTGGATCCACCCCACTTCAATGCTCGGATCATAGTTGATCAACTGAACTGTTCAGCGCCGTACCCAGCTCACGCAGCACACGCGTCTTGCGCAATTCCCACATGGCACACTGACATATAATGACACAAACGACTACGTGTGGCCGCTCCGTGGGTGCGTCTAAGTATCAATATTGGAAATTGTGTCCAATCGTCAGGCCTTGAGTGACGCACAATAAAAGCAGGCGGTCACCGTCCCCATTGGCTAAGCCAATAGCTTGAGTCCGGATTATGTCTGCCTATACCGTAGCATCATGTCCAACGCGCCAGTCCAGCTCAGCCAGTAGAAATAGTCGGGCGCTCCTATGCACGGATGGTATAATTGGTCATTCCTGTCATCAGGATGACACGTGATGCGATCGTACATTTTAATGAATTTTGCAATGTTGCTTAGACGACACACCACCAAACGTAAGCTAAAGCCAGTCGGTTCTTCTATCAGGTGGCCATTTAGGCGGTCAGATCATGCTAACCTGACTCCATGTTTACGTGGTGCTGTGGTGGCGTTTCCTATCCATCCTCACATAGATTACCTTGGTCAGCGAACTTCGGCAACATCAATGCCGTAGCAACCAAGTTCCATCGCAGTCAGTGCGGTGCGTCGTTCGGGGCGCTGGCTTGTGTTCTGGTCCAAGAGTATGCGCGCGTTCCGGCACCCGATGTTGATCGCTTTCTCGGAAGCATACGATTGCACCGGGCAATGGCTCGGGTGGTGAGTTGGAGTAGTGGTTAGGACTGGTAGGGTGGATCAAGTGAACTGGGGACTGGGAGGGGAGAATGTGGAGGAGAAGGGAAAGAAAAGAGACGCCAGCGGTACGATATTTTCCCTAATCACCTTCGCTATATGCAGCGGATATCCAATGTAAACCCGAAGGAATAAGACCGGCAGGCATGTGGATGGAAGCCACGTATCATCCACGGAGCCGGCCCACTCTCTTTCGATATGCACAGCATTAACATTCCTGTCTGTATAATTTGGAATCATGCGTACCGGACGTATACGAGGCGGTGGATGGGCCGTAGCCAGTTACACACTGGATGGAACCACTCTTTGAGCCTAGCACGGTCACGGATACCATACACCTCGTCTCCCCAAGCAACGGTCAAGTGTCTCCTATAGCCAGTATAATCGAAGTAGCGGTTTTTCGATAGGTAGGCACATTATCAGCATTCACATGAAGAGCAGCCACACCGGACATATCAATCAACAGCCAACACCGGAAATGCAAGAAAATCAACACAGAGACGCATGTACTGACCAAATGCAGTGATGATGTAGCACACCTACCACGTCGACGGCATTAGTGATCTGGGTTAGTAAATTGAATCGGAAGCAGCGTAGTTACCAAGCGCTGCGCTGATGACCACGTCCTTAGCTTACTCTTAGTTGTTGCTCCCACCTGGCCACACTGATAGCTTGAGAAGTTGGTTTGGCTGAGGCACTCGCGACCTCATATGCTACGGCGCTTACCTATCCCCTTTCGTTGCGTTTCGTTTCCTCATACAATGGTGCTTCATCCTGCACCTTAACAACCGCTCTGCTGACAAGCTCACACCACTGGCGCCGATTATCTGAATCTGATTCCAGACATGTGAAATCAACATTTGTTCGTGATAAACTCACCTTGATCGTATACTGGTAACGTAACTTCGGCTTTCTTACATGTCGCTTTCCTGCTCCGATTTTTCCATTTAGCAGCTGCTTTGGTATCCGCGTAGAACCCATGCATCTCATATGCCCGATCCACCTCGGGTACCGCAACAGAAATATGCAGTCTAATGCAATGTGGCTCAGCACTTCCGTGCCAGCAACTCGGCCATCCCAGCCGATACCCATAATTCGATACAGGCACTGTTGATAGAAAGACTCCAGATATCGGGCGTCCTTCCAGTAAAGCGTCCAGGTTTCAGTGCTGCATTGGAGAAAGAACAGAATCATCGACTGGTATACTATTAGCTTCGTCCCGGTGGTCACCTGACTATTGTTCCGCACCCGATTCTTCAGCTTTCCAAATGCGACTGCCGCTTTCGATTCACGGATGCACAGCTCGCTCGCTTGCCGTGGCTCGACAGACATTACACTCATAAGGTGGAAAATTTGAGGAGTGGTTTCCAAAACGTCATCACCGACTTAGTTTTGCGGCAAGCATACGGATTCCATTTCTTGTGTGGTCTGAAAAAGACAGTCTTACTTGTTTTACTGTCCTGTCCACGTGGTTTTGCGGTACGCGGATCGAGTGATCTTACCATCTGGATTCCTTTTCGGGCTCACATCCAAGAAATGGAACGTGTCGTTTGTTTCCTTTTGCATCGTAACTTTGAGCAATGTATCGACAAATAGATGGCGTGGCCATGGGCAATCCCTTTTGGGCCAGTCCTGGCTGATATTCATGGGACACCTGGAGAAAACTAAACTTCGCCCTTATGTACAAAACATGCACTTGTATGCATGTTGTTGTCGTTGATAGCGCTCAACAGCTAGCAAGTCTACTTGATGCTATGAATCCGTGCTATCTCTCGATCAAATTAACGACGGAAATTGAAACAGGCGACACTTTCAATTTCTTGGATGTGAGCCTGTAAAGGAATCCAGATGGTACGATCACTCGATCTGTGTAACGTAAGTCTTACTTGTGTTTATGGTGAATCCGAACTCGACCGTTGTCGAATCGTGAGCTGCCGCTATACGCTACAACTCCACCCTATGTGCAAACAACTCACAGCCGTCGACATACAAATGGCTGTCTCGCACACTAGAGTTCTCTCCTCGGGACGGTGGATGGTCAGCAACCCGTCATCAATAAGGTGTTCCCCACGGACACCGTAATCACAACCAGCATCAAAAGCACAAGATCTCATAGCATTTAAGTAACTACTACATATAGTGGGGGCTAAGACAGCCTTGCTTCACACCAGAGACTACGGTGAAGTCATCCGAGCTTTGTCCACTCAGCTGCACTCTCGCCTGCATACAACTCTGCAGACATAAAAATTAAACTTACAAACTTACTCGGACAGCCAAGCTTACTCGGTACCAGACATTATGTCTCGCGGTTCACCGTGTCGAATGCTCTGGCAAAGTGAACAAACAGCGAGTACAAAGACTGGTGTCGCTTTCTGCATTTCTTCTACGACTTACGTGCCGCGATTCTCATATCTATGATTCCGCGGTCCGAATGGAATCCACACTGCTCTTCCGCCACGTGCGGTTCAACGACTTGAGTGACCAGGCGGCTGAACAGGATTCGGATGATCACCTTCCCTACGATAGTTGATGCCACGACAATTCGTACAACATTGCTTGCTTTCTTTGTTCTTGTACAGTGGTAGCACAAATGTATCCTTCAAGTCAACAGGCACCTCTTACTTAAACCACACGCGTTGCACCAAGTGGTGCAGCGCATGTTTTAACGCGTGTATGCCGTGTTTCAAATCTGGCTGTATCCCGTCGGCTCCGGGGCACTTGCCGTTTCGCAGCCAATTAAGTGTTCGCGTTTCATGCATTGTCAGTATATCGGCAACGCACACCTCCATCTCGTGCTGTTGCAACTTGTGCAACCTAAACCAGTCCATCTCTGAACCGATGTACATGAGCCAGTCGAAGTGCTTACGTCCGATCTGCATTCTATTTGCAGTCTATCTATAGGCAGCGCCTGAAGTTGCGCCTACCAGCGTTCTTTTTGGCTGCCTTAACGGAGTCAAAGAATCTTATATTGGTGGCATTCGGTTTAGCATTCCATCTGCTCCACCTTCTCCATCCACCAAGCATTCTTAATGCGACGGAGCTCTCGAATCAGTCACCGTCATAGTTCGCGAAACTGACCCTTCTTCTGCGAGTCGGCAGTGTCCACCGTAAGTGTAGTGATTGATGCATTATTTCTCCATACACCAATGCGCCAATCGTCACACCGTTGTCATCAAACCAATCGGAACGTTTACAGTTTGAGCGCCCTATCGTTTCTTCCGCCTCAACCGTCACCTGTTCACGTATGTGACACCACAAGTCACCGACTGATGCGCTGCATTCGACATCACTTTCTCCATATCCGTCCAGTTCTCAGTAACATCTAGAGTGAGAACGTTAACTTTGCACCAGTTCATGGCAGGAGTGCGATACATAGATTTACCAAATTGTATGTGCAGTTTGGTGCGCGCCAACTTATAACCCGTGCCACACTCAGCTCCACGCACTGCACTCGTGTGTCACGCCGGCGCACGATGTCATAGTCGAACGGGCGAACGTGACCACTCTGCGGCTACGTCCAAATGAGTGCATCACGCGTACGTGGTGCAAACTGTATGTTTGTGGTCAACAGGCTTTGAGTGGCGCACGGTGAGAGCAACCGGTCACCGCTCCCATTGGCTGTGCCAATACTATACGGACCGATGGCGTCTGTCCATACTGCTGCATCACACCGAATACACGCAGTTGGAATAGCCGGTGGTTCCTCGGCACAAAACGTAACATGGAGGACACTGGAGTGTAAAACTGATTCCCCGTGTCAGGATAAAACATAGTGGGCCCGAACGTGCTAATTAAAGTGGCAAATTTTCTGCCTCCGAGACTCAGTCGAAGAGCCACAGTCGTAGGCTGATGATAGTCGGCTTACCCATCAGGTGGCCATTTAGGCCATCGGATAATGCATATCTGCTTCCATGTTTAATTGGTGCTGTGGTGACAAGTATCTTTAGTCTCATGCGGTGGCTTAGTTCTAATGCCCCTTCGACTTTCTCTTGAAGTGCAGCTAAGGTTCTCCTGGGTTGACGACTGTCTACGCAAATTCACCAAGATGCTCTGCTTGCTAAACTGAGGTGATGCTATCTGAACTGTAATAGTTGGATCTATTTCTCATTTAAATCTGTCCTAAACTCGGTCACGGTACACAGTATTTTCCGCGTCACCGGTCCAGCTTCTTTTGTGTTTCTCACCATTTTTAGCAGGCATGAAAATGACCGCGTATCATGACCAGCTGGGGCGATTCGATCATAGTGGCGATGTTCAAAGAAGAGTAGTCTCCGTGTTTGCACCAACCGCGGTCACCGACTTGATGCCGACGATAGCAGTTTGTTGTCCCCTCCTTATATGCAGGAATTCTCTATGGTCACTGCACCAGTAGTGTACCATTAGCTTGAGCCGATCATCCTCTGTCGTGTTCCCCCAGATTGTTTTTTTTCTAGCTGGGATACTGCATGGTCACTCAAACTCATGCAAGAGCGGTGACCTAAACCGCGGGTATAGAGTTTGCAAGCCAGACGCATTGTCACTATACTATAGATCCTTATAGTCAACATGTTCTCATTTGGGGTAGGGAAGTACTGTAGGTCCTAACTTCTATCCTATGTCAAGTGCCAAAGTAACCTCTTAATACCTCACTCAGTCTCAGTGCGTCATGCTGCGCGTAGAATCTCGTAACAGAGCAACTTTTTAACAGGCAGCATGAAATTAGACAAAATACGTTTGCACTTATCACTTACTAGTTACTCGCGATCACGGAAAGCCTTAGGCAGCATGGTCGTCAGCTTTGACCGCGATCAAGTGGGTCATATCATGAGTGATTTTTACCTCTGCCTCATAAACATAAAACTACTATTCAAATATATTGCTGTCATCTTAGTGCTATCCAGAATCCACAAAACTCGCTTAGCGTACAAGCCATTTTGGTTTATCAGATGACGTAGGCCTTGAAAAATATGAACGTCTACATGTATCCTTTTAAGGGATGTGATGGGTACGCAGAATAAAATTGGGTGTTGCCCACCCGAAAACACTGCGAGAAACACTCAATTTCCATCTGCTTTGATTACGGTCCCAGTGACCGCAGTGACCAAGGCTCAATTCGATGTGAATCGCGGTCCACACTGAGATGGCGCGTCGTACTCCAATCACACAACATGCAGTCCAAAGTTGGCCCTCCAATTAGAATAAAAGGCGTTTATGGGAACTACTTGTCCCAACTCATATTTCAGCTCAAGGCTACCAGTCGATGGCGTTGTAGAGCCTGTTCGCGTTATGCAGCCATCTTGGTTTGGGCCTTCACTACACATCATTTCAGTGGCTAGAAGCATTTTCTGACGGCGCGATTAAGAGGTTGGCCGGGTTCCTTGCGTTTGCTTCTATTCTTGAACCGCAGATACTCTTACTTGGCCATGCTGCTGTTTTCAGTCTTCCTTTAAGTTAGCAATTTTTGACGTTTCTCTCTTCCTTACTTCCACTGTTGTCTCACCGGCGGCGGCACGTGCTACAAAAACTAAACGCATCTTGTTTGGGTCCTCGGGTCAATTTTGTCTGGCTAAACACCACTAAACCTTTTAGGAGTATTGATTACAAATGTGTACGTTGCGTGCTTTTAGTGTGCTGGTTGCTCCTTACTTGGGAATGTTTCTGGCTATCTATACCCGATTTCCTTAAGGATGAATTCAAAAGATATAGTGCTAGTTTTCTATATATGAACCGCTGTTATTCATTCAGAACACTCTCCTCATATTGTCAGTTGGGTGTTTCAGGGTCGCCCTGTTCTAGCGAATGGTTCGGTGGCAGTTTTACAGAACGTCAGCGTTTTTTCTTGACAACACTGCGACTTGGCGGATGTTACTCGCCGCTAGCTAAAGTCACTGCTCCTTGTTTCACCCCGTAAAGCATTGTATTCCATCAGCCCGCTGCTGACTTCATGGATAGGATTAGGCCCCTGTTTGCCAACTGATCAGAGGAAGAGATTATGAACCGAACATTCCGTCACCGGCTCCCGTTGGCTTGACTTCGCTCTGAGTACTTGCGGTTGAACTGTTCGGTCAAAAGTTCTGGGTGGCGTCCCTTAAGCCAACTCTCTACCTCGGCTTGGGCAACCGGGTAGTATCGCGACCTCTGATAAAACCATGGATTTTTCTGTGTTGTGTTCCGTCTTCTTTTTGCGATAACTCATTTTTTCAGGGGCTTTATAGGTGTTCGTAAAATCTTAAAAATACTTATATGCCACGCGGAATATCGTTTTTCTCTCATATCGCAAGCAATCTTTTAACGAGATGACATTTACACTTCATGTCCTCTTGCATTACACTGCTGGCGTTGCTAACCACGTCGTTTTTGTTTGTTTGTAACCGTGATTTTTCCTCAGCATTTATCAACGAGACTCAGAGTGTATCGTGCACTTCTTCAGTCGGTATTTTGAAATTCCCGAAGGTGATCTTCCTTCTCCTCTCAGCGAAGTTAAGTAAGTTATCTCACGCTTTTTCCATCCTTAGTTCACTCACCTTTGGTTCCCTTCCTCTATTTTTGTGCAGTTCGTTGTTGTTCTGACCATTGAATTCTGGCATTTGAGTCATAGCCCTGCCAGCTGCCACCGTCCATTTATTATTGCGCTCCAACCGGTGATTTTCACTTAGTTGATGGCAGACCAGGTACTTGATTCAGTACTTGGTAATTCTTCACCTCAATAATTTCCACTAGTTGTCTTTATCCGAATACCATCTAAGCTGAGATGGAATTGTGGTACGACAGCATAGGAAACACAGGGTATGGAATTTTGACTGCGCAGACGAAGTAGGTACCGTGCTTGGTAGATCCAGTGTGTAATGGGTTAGAGAGTAATTTAGAATCTTGGATGAACCTTTGGTACATGCACCCAAGTGTTTGCTAACGATAAAGTCAACGAAAGACCTTATTTACTCTCCAGTGTATTCATTGCCACCGGTAGTGAAGTGGATATTTCTGTAGGAGTGTACGTTGCGTTGTGGAACTGGGTTCATTTATCTGAAGCCACCGTTCGTCAGCGCTTACCCATGTTCCGGTGGCTAATATCAGCCTATAAGCTTTAGGCCTTAGGTGAATTATCTCCGGAGGAGGAAGAAGGAGACGCGCTTATTTTACCACGGTTTTTGATCTACCTTTTTCACTTCTAGCCGCACAGCCCATGTTGACATTGATGTAAAGGCTCCAGGCTATCCGTGCAAAAACCGAAGCCGGCGGAAGCCAATGCCAGCATTTTCAGAAATGTTACTTGGCTGTACTCTTCGACGAATTTCCACCGAACTTAGCGACACGGATTCGGAATCCACCCAGGGGGATGCATCCGACAATAGCCTGAACAGTCTTGAGGATGAAGAGGAGAAAGATGAGGTGGGATCGGAAGATAGCTGGCAGACTGCAACTGAAGTGCTTATAAGTGAGAATGAAGAAGGCGGTTTAGGTGCCACTGTGAGCAAATCAGTTGATAATGTCTTGACAGACGGAACCACTGACGATGAGGTATCTGTGGCACATTTACAATCGGAATCCGATGTTGGCATCACATATTTGGACCAAAAATCAAAGCAAACAGAACTTACTAATCCCAAGGTTAGTTTGTCCTTTTGATTTTTGCCTCAGGCACTCGGCGGCTTTTACTTTGCTGTTCTAAGTATACAAACTTTGAAGCTATCTGTTGATGATGCTACTAAATTTTTTGACTTTTGATAGTACGCCTTTTCTGGTCTGCTGTGTAGACCTCTGCTTAAAGCATCTTTGAAATTTTAAGCTAACGGGGGATATGTGAAGCTATGTTTAGTTTAGATTACCCCCACAACACTTCAGTTTACCTTCAGACTGGGTTTCGAAATAAGTTTTTACTCGGGAGGTACCATGTCGAGTCTATGAATCTTCCTGTTCAAGTGAACATGGATTTGTCGCCTCCGGCTATTCACAACTGGGACCCGTGTTCCAATCCGGCAACTGGATACTGAAATTAGCGAACTAGTAGACATGCGTCTGTGTTACTCCACCTTAATTAGTTTGGGCACGTGCACAGAGCATCTGACGCATATTACAGCTATTCCATAGGGTGCGATGCGCTTGTAGAGCCGTACTCAGGCACTGGTAGTGACAATTACCAGCAGGACCAACCACAGACACCGAGTATACATAAGTGAACGTTACCGGACTTAACGTCTATTGTAACGAGCTACAAAGAACTGGAAGTCATTTAGCGAAGCACGGAGCGATGAACCGCACGACTTACAGTGAAATCGCAAGTGAACGAGAGCTACCTACGAGTAAATCAAGTGGACGGTTGAAAGATACAAACAAACATAAAATCCATTGTCACGAATGCTGAAGGCGTAAATGTTTCACCTTCACTACACGCTCCCTGTATCTGACATCCACAAAATGAGTGTCTCCGAATTGCTTGAATTCCTACACCGATTTCGCCTCGATGATTTCCTCGGGAAAACTGTTCCAAAACTTCACCATTCGGTGCTCGAAGCACAGAGGGTGAGCTATCCGCCTTAGTTCCGGTACAGCTAGATTGCACCGGTGCTCACGAGTGCTACTTGATACACGGACGCAAAGCATTGGCCTCAGCACGGGAAAGTGACCCAGTTGCAATATCCATTGCGTCAAAATGAGGTCAACTCTAAATGGATGATACGACAGGGAGTACAGCCATAGTCGTCTGCATCGGTCTTCGTACGACACACATCGTAAACTGGGGATGAGCTTGGTAGCCACATGCTGAACACGTTCCGCTCTTTGCACCTCGCCACGGGTTATCGGACAATAGGCGAGTGATCCGTACTCGAACATCGGTCTTATGATGAAAGGGAAGAGGCGCGTGGAAGTCTCTTCGGATCGAATGCAGAAGCTGCGTTTGCGCGCCCAAATCATGTGCAGTCCGTTGTCATATAGCTTGTTAACGTTGTCTACGGACCTCATGTTGCAGTGTGAGAGTACGCCGAGTTGCTTCACGGAAGGTGTTGGATGTATCGGTTGGTCGGCTAGAGTGTACCTACGCCCACCAACATTCTTCTCCAGGCTCATATATGCCTATTTGACTGGGTTAACTGGCAGGCCCATACCTGCGAACTAGCTGGACAGGTCGAGGTCATGCTGAAATACGCCACAGTTATTGGGAATATCAACTATTCTCCAACTCTTCAGGTAACGACGGCATATGTTTAGGCTTGGACAACTCCGTGGCCCTTTGTTGACACGCTTTATAGCCAATGGTTTCTTGATGTCGGGTCTTGGGTAAGGGCGGGAAAGCTTGGATTTAAATATTCTATATCTGTTTCATAATCTATGCATCGAACTTGCATTTGAATGATCAGACTAGTCTGGATCCTAGCATTCCTTACTTTTGTGGCTAACAATTACTACGTTCACAGCGTTTGAGTCTTGACCTCAAGATAGTTACTAATGGACAGAACTTCCACTGTATGCTCGCCTTGCACTCGACACCCTTTTACACACCAGCTAGCTCCAGCTATAACATGGTGTTTTGATGGTTTACTGAAAAACTCTACAGCCCGTCCAGGAAATGTCTACCGATTTTCATTGCCGCACCATAAATTGCGGCACATTACGCGCCCTGAGAAAACACCGAGGAATTCTAACGGCGCTGCATGTTTCTCCGCGACGAGGCGCAGACTATCCACTTGTGAACGATCGATACATCCTGGTCTGTTTTTCAGGTTAAATGTTTCGTGTTAAACGGGATGCATCTCGGCTCTGTACTAACCGATGTTTACCCGTAGCACTGAAGTAACCGTTACGTACAGGGCCTACTGTGGTCAAAATTGGACATCGCGTCGTCGGACGGACGCACACGTGATGCACAACTGCCGCACAGCTGAGCAGTAAGCTTTCCGTGTGCCCGTATTTGTATCAAACTTACTGTTAAGACACCGTTATAATGGGCACGCCGGTAGACTGAAAACAAGCTTCCAAAGAACCACTGTAGGAAAATAGGCACCACTTTCAACTAGGCCTTTCACATTAGGAATGATAACGATTTGGTAGAGGAGTATTTTCTCACTTTTAGTATTTTGCTTTCCTGTTAAGTGAGCCAAGTCCTATCTAGAATTTCTCTTTCCTAAATAACGTACGATACTTAAAGATTACCCGGTTGTTTCATTTCATTTCAGTGTAGTGGATAAACCATGATCCGGACACCAAAGTGCTAGGGATGCAGTTGCCACGACTCGCATCGCCAGATTGGCAATATGGAACAATGATAACTAAATGCGGTAGGCTTACATATGGTATTAATAGAATGGGACCAAGAACGAGGTGAGTGAAGTTAATCGCATTGAAGTATGAACAGTTAAACGCAAGAGAACGAATGCAGGGACAGCACTGACTTCGACAATGCGCCACGTCCGATAGAGTCTCTAACCATTCGTTTGGACTAGCACCAGGTCCCCATCCACGAAGACGGCACGTACCTGTTTAAGCAAGTCTCGGTCAACTTTTTCATACCCCTATGCCACGTCATAGATTTTACACCTCATGATTTCGCCCAACTCGGTGCAGCGATGGCGTATAATGCTTGCCGAGGAGGTCTACGGAGTACATGACCTAACCAACGTTAGCGATTCTTCAACAGACACTGAAGTGAAGCACTAGGGGGTTTCTTGCCAAAAACCAACTGGCGGACCTGAGCCTTGCTCACCCAGTGTTCTGACCAGATCGAATCACGGAACTGGTGAGCCGACAACTATCTCCACTTCGTCTGCAAACTGAAGTGCCACTTGAGGTAATCTTGATTCCCCATAGAGAGCTGTGATAGCGTGGTAAACAATGAGAACTAATTTGGCTGGTTTAGGTAGGATTCCCATTTCCTAACATATATGTTCCCACTGTTTCAGATCGTCTGATAACTTGCCCATGATTGAGCTTGATTTCGACTCAGGCACATCAAAATATTTTATCTTTAGCGAGTGGTGCTGCTTTTTAGTGTTCACAATTATAAAAAGCGTTGTACTTTCTTTCTCTGGTGGTGTGATAATCGGCTTTCTCTGTGTCGCTGTAGCGTTCGTGCTATTTTTAGCGATCTTCCAGGCGGTTCCCAACGTGACCATTCGGTAAGGTTTGCCTTTGTGCGCAGCGACAATAGACGCGTATGTTGTCAGGTTTTCATCGGCGGCGGATTAGCGTGGATGCATTGGTTCAGTGTATGACAGTTTCATTTCTGGGAATAACCGCTTCAACCATGGTTGGGGTAAACCCGATAGGCTGAGCCAGGCTATTTAGGTATCTGCCTGACCAAGTCTCTCGATCATCTGGGTAGCAGCCCACAAAGGTAGACATGACGGAGCAAAATATAGCTCACATAGGTTGCATAGACTAGGCGGATTGATACGGATCGGTAAGCTGCACTGTACCCAAACGGAGGCCTATGCTATAAGCAAGAAGCTTGGCTTATAATAGCACCATGACCGATAACTAATTTGTCTATAAACGATGCATCGGAGACCCCAATAATCTCTTACTTATGGCTCCAGTGTGGATTGGAGTATATTTGCACCAACGGCACCAATATGTAGGCTCTAATCTACGCGTTGGATATCCCCAAAGTATCACAGCGTTCGGAGTGGCACAGACTGCTGAAGAAGCAGACAGTGCTCATGGAATTAAGTTCGCCCCGACTCATCGTTGGCACCATTCCTCCAGAGACCGATTTTATCTTCGTCATGTGCAATCGATGATACATAAATATACAGAAGCAGGGTTAGACGGACATAAATATCATGGAAGGAGATGTTGCAAGTGTCCACCTGCATTCTGTGAGACTTCCATAGGTTGGTATAAATCATTGTCGGGTGGTTTGCCAGTCTAAATATAGCTGTGTGGATTGGCGCGTCTTCATGAGGAGATGCATGCCATTGTTTCCTGTTCGTCATTCTTGAACTTCCTGGTGCAGGCTGCTGGAAGCTCCCGATCATCGCCAATGAATCTACCAGAGATATGTTTACTTGATGGGTCCAAATACAAACCGTCATGTAAAACGATGGTTTGAAAGCGATTGTCAGCAGCCTTAGCCAATACAACCTGTAGGTAGATGAAGTTTGATTCTACTTCACGCCTAACCCGTGCAGTCTGTAGGTTGATAGTATATGACCAGTGCAGACGAAAGCCGTGTTGCTTCAACGCAATTATAATTTCCATCATCTTTGACATTTCCCTGACGGACTGTAGACGTTGAATGCGTTTATCGATTGACTGGTTTTTTTTTGTTCATCTTCTCCTGTAGATTCTTTTAATACAATATCTTCTCTTGTCTACGTTTCGTTGGCTCATGCTAAACGGTGATGTATCTTTTAGGCTTCGTCTGGATTTATCTCTCGGGAGGAGATTTTGGCTCGCCATCGGCGCGAACAGCGAAAGAAGGAGCAGACTAAATTTCAGAAGAATATCAAGCGCCATTCGCGTGCTAATTTCAAACGCAGTGGTCGGGCATCAATTAACGCAGAATTGACTTTATTTGGCTGAAACTGATGTATTTTCGGTTGCCATGTACAGTGTTTTGCAGTTCGAGACCACTTATTTTGTATATGCTTGCTTTGTTTTGTCTGTCTGCTCCTCTCCACGAGCTTTTTCTATTTTTTGAAATCTCTGTTACCCGAATTTTTAACTTACGGTGTTAGGATTCGACTTCAAAGTGATTCAGCGCTCACTTAGACTTCAACATTTGTCTAGGGTAGCAGTTCGATTTCCTAACTATACTATGTTCTCGAGGGGTAGTGAATCTGGTTGCCTTGCCTCACGTCGTCAATCTGATAATATTAGTAATAATAATTCGGGAATAATTCTGTGTGACATTTGAATGGTCCAATGTAACAACTAAGAGTTCCAACTGTTGGTGCGAATTCAAGAACACCGTTGTCTTGGTGACTGCGTCATAGCCAATAGTACATCCTTTCCGCTGATATGGCCGATCCCGAGTCCCATGCAGAGAGACAATTCGCAGTGACCCTCGTTGCCTTCTTGCTGTTTTTTTTGTTTTTTTGCCACATCGTTCACTAATGGCATCGGGATTTCACTCAACTGGACAAAGTATGTACATGCATTACATGCCGAGATAACCGGCCTGCAATCATGCGGATCATATTTACTGAGAGCCTGTTACCAGATATCAAATGACAAATTTCGGTACTCACACTAATTCCCAGAAATACTCCAAAAACTATCGATGGTTGAAACCTTTCAATCTCCCAACATTTTTAGTGCGTAGCAACTGCGGCTATGATCCATGCAGTATCATTATTCGCACTGAAACTTTCTAGACCTTCTATTATCTAATAATGTTGTATCCCACTACGTACTTAAGTCAGTGGAGCTTTGAAGAGCCACATTGAGCCAATCACTGATTGTGCCTGCCTCTTCAGCGAGGCATCTACTTAGCTATGTTAACCTGTCGACAAATTCGAGCGGTCTATCGGTAGTCATATGAGTTCACTTACAATAGCACAGTCGAAATCTAAGTGAGCGCTCCCAGTTGACCGTCAACAGACTCACGTATTTCATCCATAACTGATAACTGTGTTGTCATTTCTGGTCTAAGGCGGCTTATCTTTCAGTGACTACTCCACAATTCAGCGCATACACGTATGCTGTAAAGCTTTGCTGCTGACGTAGAGGCTGCGATTAGTGCACGGCTGAAGAAACCAACCATCGTCCTCAATTGCTAACCACCGATCTTGAAACAACTGATGCAATTTTCTGGCTCTGACAAGTGACAGTCTTCGTCCAGAAGTTGTTGCTCGAGAGAAACAGTGTTCTTCGCACATGCGAAATCTGTCTCCGTTGTTTAAGCGTGATGGTCACCAAGAATATGTGCACATAGTAATAGGCGACCGATCTGTGAGTTGAACTCTTCACCAGGAACAACGGTATCGGATTCGCAAATTCGGCTCAGGAGTTGTTGAAGTTTCCGACAAAAATCTTCATTGACTTTGTCACAGTTGCAATCGGTTAGAAAGTACGCGGTCACAAACAAGTTGCATCTTTCCTCGCTGTGCCTGTTGATCCTCCATGGGTTTCGGGGTCGAACTGCACACAGTCAGTTGTTAATTGAAAACCAGTCCGGCAATGCGGTCTCTGCTTAGTGCCACACCAAACCCAACTCAACCTGCTGCTATTTCTGTCTCACCTGATATATTTAGATAAAATGTGGCTCCTTGGTCGGTGGTATATGTCTATTTACTTACAGTACTGGGCTCCTGCAATTGGGTTTCGGGTACACAGCAAACGTAAAGGACAAGGGGCTGTAAGGTGCTCGCAAGACAATTTTTTGCGCGATCGGGTAGTGCATTGAAGCATACTGGACTGAACTAGGATAAAGACTGAAGGAGCTCTACTGGCGTTGGCAAAACCCTCAGGAGTAGATTTATGGAAACAGGATTCGACAGATACCGGAAAACAGTGATTGCATGCATGCTGGAAGCATTAACAGTCAAGCGGAGTATAGCATTTGGGAAGTCTCTTGCTTCCTCATAAGGCATGCTTCTACCCGGTTACCTCTTGCCGAAGTAGAGAGTTGACTTAGGCGGCACCACACCTGACCTTTGGCAAAATGTTCGCCCTACAACGGAAAGTCACGTCCATTAGGAGCCGGTGACTGATTTAACAGTTCATACGCCTTTCTTTTTTTGAGTTGCCAGATAGGGACCCAACCCTTACGGTGGTACCAGCCTACACTTTCTGAATTACAATCTTCCATCAGCGTGATGTTGCGTAGCATCGCAGTGTTGTTAAACAGACATTTTGCGCTTGTCATAGAACGTATACCAGGCGAAAATCATGATTTTCTTGAAGCACTGCTGCTGAACAATTTACGGGAACGGGATAGCCCGGAACCACCAGACTGGCGTGATTGTTCATGTATTTTGACTATATTATTTGGTTTTTCTGCGCCCACACTAGAGTGCATGTGCTTTCTGCTCAAATGAACCTTGTTGACCGTGGGCTGTGCTCCCCCACAGTCAACAGACAAACCGTGGTGTCGGTACTGTACACCAATGGAGCTGAACCTTTGACCCATTGCGTTCCAAGTATATTTTCAAGTAGAAAGACCATCAACTTCTCTATCTCCAGTGAGAAGGAAATCTAGGGTATATTGTACTATTCTTGTCTCTGAAGTCACTTAGCATGCGCCACTCAGGTTATCTCTGTAGATTCCAGGACATGCCAACCGTCTCACCGCCTTATGGACAGGTGGCTGTGAAACGTTTCGGGGCATCATCAACACCAGCAAAATAGTTTGTACTTACGTTGCACTGCTATACAAACACTATGAATTCGAGCGTAGGAACATAAGAGTGAGGAGAAGAAGGATCTAGTGCAAAATCGAAATGAGCTAGGCAAATATTTATGGTCACAATTTCAACACTGCCAACATGGTACGGTCACAAACAGCTGGATATCCTGTTAAGGTAAGGCGACTTTAACTGCCTTTCCTCTTGGTCAGCCATTATCCTACAGATAAGTTAATGCCACAAGGCTGGCACGAACCTGCCAGACTCACCCGGGTTTTACTGGCACCAGTACACTATGGAGCCCGAACAACACGGTCGCTCTGCAGACGTTTAAACAACTCAATTCATAGCGGAGCTCTCCCTACGGAAACTGCCGCCAAGGGTCCACTCATTCGCGCAGATCACAACGGAGTTGTCCTCAGTGAGAACGCGGCCAACTTATCCCGCATAGTTTCCACTGAACTTGCCCCAGTCTCCCCGTCGTATCTCATGTACCCTCCTCAAGTCAACGGTCTGGTTTCTGAGTTGTATTCATGCCAATGCCTTAGCCACCGAGTAGACTCAGCAACTGCGATGTGCCTCGCGTCTCAACAGCTTCGAACCCGCCCATTTGCGCCTGGAGATAGGACTACTACATGGCAACTGGTGTCAACAAACGCACGCCTTCCCTCATAGTTTGTACAATTACTACTGTTTTAGTGAACTATAAATATGAAGATGTAGAAAGCACGGTTGTCTTGATTAAGTTAGTAAACGCACTCTTACTATTCGCCAGTCTTCTTTCTGGGGGTCTCGGTGCACTTATGCGGGGTTTACGCGTTCCGTCTGTCTTATCGATTACGAGTTCATGTCTGCCGGCTAAGTCCACTAGCCCTTCCAATTCGAATCGTCTAAGGTACTTTGCGTGTGGGGACCAACGAGTGAAGGAGTTGGTCCATTCCGTTTAGGATAGTCGAAATCCAACCTGGACCTTTCTAACACTTAACATCAGACTATTTATACAAGCACTTCGACTAGGAGAGAACAGTGAACGCGAGTCATGTCCCTTAATGTTTAGAACCAAGCACAATATGTATCGTGTGGACTCCAGGCTGCAAGACGAAATTTATGAACAGCACCAAGTTTAGTCGTCAATGACTTCATTTCCCTCTACCAAGTCAACTCGAGGCTTGAGATATCTTACATTCGACAAACAAAACGGTGCTCTCTAAGGCAATCGGTGACCGGGCATGTATCCAAGCTAGCGTAGCCCATTGCAGTTTTATTTGCTGTTCTAGAGAGCTATGACTATCCCTGTCTACTACTTTCCTACGCATATCGTCGTTGCGAATACAATGATACCATCCAACACCAGCAATACTTCGCGGATGACGTTGGTCAAGAACTTGAGATGGCATCAGACCGATGAAACGAAATCCCATTTCCACAAAGTAGCGGCTCTCGTCATGGCTCTATAAACACGGCATATGAGACCGAGGGAGACATCAGTGTACGGCACCAACACTTCTATGCCATGCGCCCACCGTCAGTCGCGCGCGCACTACCGATACTACAAGATCGCAGCACCTACGCAGATTCGGACTGGTGACCTTTAGGTTACAAGGCAGACGCCCCATATCTTCGGCGACCGAACGATGCGGACCTCTTTCTAGCACCGTCGTAGTGCGTACCATGCTGCGGTCACCGTTCTCACCTGATAGCTGCTGACAGTTCATGATCCCTTTTATTGGACTCCGGGTGAATGGCTCATTTCAACATGTCACTCTTGACCCGAGCATCACGCCATTTACGCTTGTTCGCCTAGTCACTAACTCCGCTTGACGTTGTGGCAATTGAAATCCTAAACCCCATACAGATTTGTTCATTCCGAAGTTTATTGGGGCATCTACGGAATATCGTGGTGGATGGAAAGCAACTATTTGCTGCAAGATCGTCGGTGGCTTTTTAACTTCGATATTTGTTACCAGGCTTCCGGCAACTTATTTAACCGATCCCTAGCTCTCCATCCAAGAGGGCAATACGCACCCAACTGACGCAAGTTCTCGGTTGGTTTCTTTTTACGGCTTTATCGTTGGCAGTGATGCGCCCATCCACAAAAAGAACAGCGCAACTTTAAAAGTGTCTCAATCTTACTCCGTCATTGAAATAAAGAGCACGTTACCCACCCTAGTAGTTGTGCATGTCGAACTGTTCATACTGGCATCTGTTTGCTTTCTTTCGCAATGCACTGTGTTGAGTCGGGTGCCAACTTCCAGAGGTCGGGATTATGAACCCAAGTGCACTCCGTCTCTTTATCCTTCGTATTTGACGTTGAGGGAGGTTGATGACCTTTTTTCTTCCTATTCGCTCATCTCGATTGGTTTCAACTTGTAGCATCTTTAAGGACCTCTGATAGTTAGGAAGCATGTTCGCTGATCATGGCTTTGGTAATCGCTGTGATACGGCTCCGCTCAACAGCACTTGCGGCTGAGCGTAATCGTAGGTGCATCATCTAGTTCGGTTTGACATGCGCAAACAAGCTCACTAGAGCTACTTGGTAACTAATATGAAACAAATGCCATCAGCACTCCGAACTCAGCCTGTACTAGTGATTAGGAGTGAGTGTCTTGGCGCAGATGGCCCTCCTCACATTTTCCGTGATACAGAGTCAATGTACAGAAGTATATATGAAATCGGAATAGCACAAACGCTCGTGCAGGTATAAGCCTTCTCAGTAGGGTTTCGCGGAATAACTACTTACCTGCTACTAGGCTGCAAGCTGCATCTAGATTCGGAGAGGGTTATTCATGGCACAGCGTCTGTCTTGTGTTGTGTATTCTATGCAGATACTGACCGCTGCTCTGAGAATATCAAAACCACTTTTCTTCAGTCATCATTTTCCACTTGGTCCCTGAGCAACGCGGATATTGTGACAATTAAGGGTTAAGTAGTCATTCGAATTCATAATTCACTAGCCCGATAACCACTCGATAAGTGTTCTGGAGTTTCCTTTTGTCGCAGTTACAGTCAGGATCAATATTTTCAGGTTTTCCCCACCGACACTCCCTACCCCGACCTTTCGTATTGCATTGCTTGGTGTCCACAGGACTCAGAACGTAAGTGCCGTCATAATTTACGATGCAAGAGTGCTACTTCATCTGAGCCACTTATTTGGGCACATGGCGTCACTCATTCCCGTTGGAGAAGTCTGCCTACAAGAGGCAGCGGAATATATGCAAAGTATGAATACGTCAACAGTTCGAATTGAAGCTCGCAATCTCGACACCCCAGTGAGGATTTTTACTTACGTGAAACGACGCCTAATACCCGCAGGTGACCTAGCAGTGTTAGAAGGCATGGATGAACGTGCGTTTGCATTGGCGGCGCACTTCGCTTCCGTGTTTACCGGTGGACATGAGCGTATGCCGAACTCCACATGTGCAGCTCCTACGGAACTCCAGTGCGATGTAGAAGATGTCCGCGGTCTACTCGCCAGTCTTGACGGCACGAAGCCGGCCTCCATCCGATAATTCTAAAGTCCCTTTCGGCCATCATCTTGCCTCCTGTGACTGATCTGTTCAACAGATCGTTTTTAGTAGGTGCATTGCCGAGCGACCGGAAATGCTCGGTAGTTAAGCCAATCCCGAAGGGCGGTGATGTGACGAAAGTCGGACCATTATCGACTGATTTGTCTGACCTCTATTTTGGCGATAGTGCTCGATAAGATTGTGAAAAAGGGTCTTCTCCGGCTAGTAGAATCGAAAGACCTAATGCCCGCACAGCACGGTTTCATGAAGAACCGCTCCTGCATCACAAACCTGCTGTTGACGCGGCACGGATGGTTGCAATCGTTGAACCGGGAGGAATCAGTAGATGTTATCTACTGCGGCACAGCAGCTGAGGTGTTTCCCACCTCTAGCTGACGTGTATAATGATGATGATGATCTACATTGATTTCGGTGTATGCTTGCGATAAACCATGAGGCCCTCCACAAGCTGAGGATGTGTGGTGTTGGTGGCCCACTACACCAATGGCGGGTACAGGTGGATGACCACTTAACGGAATAGTACCCGTCCACTAGCGGTGTACCCCGAGGCACAGTGTTAGAAGGTACGGATGAACGTGAGTACGCCGAACTCTCACGGAACTCGCGTGCCCGGAGTGCGATGTGGATGGTGTCCGCAGTCTATTCGCCCATTCTGTCCCTGATTCACATCAACGAAGTACCTCAGCTTCTTCGGTCACCCTGCGCATTTTTTTGCAAACGGCCTGACGATTTGCTGGGTTATTGATTCTTTCCTTCAGCAAGACGTCGATCGTCTGTACCTGTGGTCTGCAGAAGTTGATGTGCCCGTCAATTCGTCATTTGTGAGTTTGGGGAAGGTAATGGGCCTATGTACATTATAGCCGGCCAACCGCTGCATCCAACAAGCTCCGTAAATGATCGAGGTGTACTCTTACTTTGCGATCTGGAGTCCGTCGACAACACGAACAGACTGTATGGAAACGGACTACACCTGCTCTGGACACTTAGGCGCAGCTTCTGCACTTGGTCTGACGAAATTGCCACGCCTATTGTCCGATCACAATAGGTGAGGTGCAGGGACTGGAACGGGTTCACCATGTAGCTACCCTGCTCATCCCCAGTTTACGGGGTATGTAGTACGAGGACCGATGTAGGAGACTAGGGGTGTATACCCTGTCATATCTTCGGCTTCGAGTTGATCTCATAATGGCGCACCGCATATTGCACCTAGACCAGTGCCCTATGTTGAGGCCGCTGATGCACGTTCACGTACCAAGCAGCACACGCGGACACCGGTACAGGCTAGTGGTACCGGATTTAAAGCGCATCGCTCACTGTCTGTGCTTCGAGCGTCGAGTGACGAAATATTGAAACAAGTTGCCTGGGACAATAGTCGAGACGAAAGCAGTGTCGGAATTTAAGAGATTCCTTGACGCCCGCTTTGCGGATTACAGCTATAGGGGGCGCATCGCACCCGGATAATATGTAGTGCAGCTGTAATGCGCTGCCACCGCGCAGAATCGGCGACCTGATTCCGGGCAGGTACCCGATCTAACTACGATAGAGCAACACATATTTATCTTCTTGTTCTCTAATTTCAGTATTCATAACCTACGGGACTGCATTAATGGTTTGGACTGCTATTGGCGCCACCTTGGAACAACTGCGGGGGCGACCAAGTAGCGATTGATATCACATGCATGAAAAGACGCTCGAAGTGGCTCGCTACCGGAATAATGAATTGACGTTGTCCTTAGTAACATCGTTTACTTCGGCAACCTATAGAAAATAGTGACTAATTAATTACTAGCTTGCTTGCATCAGCTGATTCCCGAACAAATGCTCAACTGGAACATTGCTCACTGGTGTTGTTTTCCTTCGTCTTGACACAACGTTCCGCTATATTGACAGTACCTGCGTTCGACGTTGTTTGGTCACTATAAGTCATCTCAGCGAATTCCCTCTATCTCGAAATCATTGGTCTTCGCTTTCATTGGGTGTGCACAAGTCTGGCTCTCCCTGGAGCTCATAACCAAGCGTGAAGTCATTGGGACTGTCCTGTTTTCCATGTCCGTTTATCCATGGGATACTTATTATCGTTATTGGTCAATTCCTATCTGATCATCTTGAGTGGAACCCTGAGCGGCTGACCGATTTGACGTTAGCGCATAGCAGAGCTCTTTTAGGATCACATCGAATTTCCCCTGGGCGCCACTGGATAGTTCGTAACGCAGGACCATCAGTTTTATCATGTGCTTTGCATTTTCATAGGGTGTGGTGTCATGATGAGTAAAAAGCATAGGCTTAACATGCTCCATAGGTTGGTAATAGAGGAAATTTAAATTCGTACATTACATAAGAGAGCCAAATGCAATGCGCATCGGTGAAGCGATAGTATATTGATATACCTGAAGGTTATAGGTGTGAGATAATACAGTAGAATAACAAATTGTTATGCTGCATGTTCATTGCAATTAACAAGCAGACTGCTCACACCCCTGCACAGATTTACCTGCGTCACTGTGAGTTATGCTTCCAAAGAGGTCAGCTAACTGAATATATATCCAGGATATCCGTTCAGCTAACAAAGTGTATGGCGTTCAGTTCGTTATTTTTTTTCTGAAAATAGCCATGGTATGCTCAGACAACTGCGTTTGGAAGGGTGTTCCAGGACTAGCAGACCCGGAGGGAGAAGTAATTTCGTCCACAATCGAGGCGACTGTATTGTTGACTCAGTTTCAGGATATTGTCTCTGCATTTGTTGAGTTTCAATAGGTGGTGGTATACGTTACTGAGGTCGCTCAGTATTGTGCAAACTTACATGAAATCTCCACTTAACCTCTGGTAGCCTACAGTGAACGCTCCGTTGCTGGTACAGGAGGTTACGCAAACTGCTGACAGCATTCGTTCCTCGACGTCGGGGAGTTTCGAGTGTTACAAGGTCACACTTTAGCCGAGGATGCCAAGCCTGGATTGCGTATTCGACGTAGGAACGCACGTCGACATTGAGCATCGGATGAATCGAAATTCCTGAATGCCCTCCGCAAGAGACCAACATGCTGGTCACCACTTTTGCAAGCGGATTCTGACTGTCGGAAACAACCTAAGTCGTCCTGTACCAGCACACCGAGGTCATGTTCCTGAGGGCTTGTCTGCAAATCGTACGCACCAAGTTTGTAGAGTTACGTGTGTCTTCGGCCGGTGGCCGAGTGGTTGGCACGTTTGCTTTCCAACCATAAGGTCATCGGTTCGAATCCGCGTAGGGGTGGGCGTCCTCGCGGTATACTCAGCCCGCGCGCGACTGGTGGTGGTCGCGCGGCAGCGAAGCGCCGTTACGGCGTATAAGCTGACACATTGGCGGATATGCACAAGACGGCACTTGTCCACATTGAACTGCAGTGCATTCTTCACCGATCAATGTCAGGCCTCATCGAGGTCGCGCTGGAGGATCTCGTGGTCGTCCATTCCCTTGTTCGCCTGCCGAATGTTAACTTCGTCAGCAAAAAGTCAGAATTTTGAGGCAATAGTTCTCGCTAGATCGTTGATGAAAACTAGGGACAAGCGAGATCCAACTACCGAAGCCTGTAGCATGCCGCGCTCACTCCAATCGGGTCGGCCAGAGATATTCGGAATCTAATCTCCAATTGCCGTTCGCCGAGAAAATTACCAACCCATTCTAATACTTGATCGCCGATACCGTAGAACTGCAGTTTGTGCATGGTGATTCGGTGTTCCAAGTGATCTAAGGCTTTCGAAAGTCCATGTGAATAGCATCGGTTCCTGTCCCCTCATGGACTGTTTCGGTCCAATTGTCACGTGCTATTATCAGATTCCTTATACATAATTGATGTTGACAAAACCCGCACTGCTCCGACGCAGTAACCCACCAGTGCGTCTGCAATTATTGCTTCCATGACTTTGGCGAGAACAGGTTGAAGCGTCACCAGGCGGTAATTATCAGAGTCATATCGATTCCCACGTTGACGGAACTATGATCTCGTTTAGAAAACGCTAAAAGCATCCAGCTAGGGGTTGATCTAGATGCGTGGCTGCTGCCTTCAGTGTTTTTGAGTAAATTTTATCCACTCCAGGAGAGCTACGTGTACGCATGGATAGTAGCTTTTCCAACACCGTTTCTCTCGTGAATGTGTCACTAGCTAAATCTGATGGTAGAGTGATTGAAGCAGGAATAGCGTTCGCGGCTTCAGACCCCTTGGAAATTAGGTGAGTACTGGGCCCTTACGGCGTTGGCCCCCTCTTTTACTGTGTGTATATGCCCACCATCTGTGGTGAGTGGTGAGATTCCGCGCCGCACTTTACAAAGTCCATTCACGTGTTTGTAAAGAAGCTTGTGGTTCAAACAAAATCGTTTCGCTAACTCCTGCTGGGGTGTTACATTGTCTTCACGAACCAACTGTACAGAGTAGTTCCGCTGAGCTGCGTACTTTATCCAATTTTCTGTGCCGGTTTTGTTTCTATAAGTGTGATATATCCGATTCCTTAAGGCCACGAATTTTCGTGTTTGGCTACTCAGAAAGGATTTTGGTTTTGGGGACGATAGAAAGCTTTGGCTTTGGTGCTTCCGTGATTCGCGACGTGAAGGTTTTCTAAAATGTTTCCTAGGCTATTTCTGAAGTGCACTCATGAATTCCTAACTGGCATTTTCAACGAATAAGGACAACACGTGGTAATGCGTAATAGATTGCATCTTTTTGGTCTCTGCACTTGGTAATCGAACAATAGAGTCCGTGATTGCATCTACACAAAGTACTGCACACATTTGCCCATCAACCATGAACTCACTGGTGAGCACTAGATCTAATATTGATGGCTTATTCGCTATTCTGAATCTGCTGAGAACGGTGGCGTGGTTGTACAGTGTTGCGCTAGAGATTAGCCCTTGCAACTAGGATTTCAACTGTTCCCCTCGGCTGGTGGAGTTTTCGGATGGTGGATGTTGTAATCCCCATTAGTGAAGATATGGATACACTTATGATTTATTTAGTGATAGATGTGACTCGTCACTAAATAAAGTCCCTGCCACTTGCCTTTTCGGAGGATCTTACACTCATCACTTACGTCATCCAATTCGAAGTCTTCCTTCGATGGCGAATCCGGCAAGCAAACCCACAAATTCAGTCACATTAACAAACTCACTCAACATGACTACTTGCACATACGCACAAATAACTCGTGCATGCATACACATATGTTACTGGTTAATCTGTAATTCTTTTGTGCAATTACCGGTCATACATGTTTGTATTACCATGATCGTGCCTTTACAGTCGTGCCTCACACTGCCGAGAATAAACAGTTTATTTAATATGTATGCAGATCTTAGTCTGTGGCCCATCTCCGGTGTGGATTTGGGCGGTCGGTAAACTATTGACTCATAGTATTTGTCCTCGTCCATCAATCACAGTCTGCACCAAAGGAGATCAGGGACATACCCTTTGGGATTATGTATGAGCTCACAGTGGTGTAGTTTACCAACAAGTGCGGTTTTGGGTGTACTTTCAGAGGTCGTTCGTCGCAGTCCCCTCCCAGCCAGCAGCCTCCGATACATCTGAAGGGGATACCTCTGAAGAGGATTTTGTAATAAATGAGCACTTCCGCTCCCCTACTTGGTCTGTTGTTCCAGCGAAATAACCTTCCGCATAGAGCGCTCCCAAAGTCGGTAATTACCAGCTCCGCCACGTTTCATCCATCACTATGATATCTCGAAACACTGAAGCCTGACATTGACGGAATTCGACTTATTAGTAAGGCCTTGTGCGTTAATATACAAACGGGTCAGTTTCTCAGTAACCAAAAGTGGGTTATTAGACGATGAACTAAGGTTGAAGATGATGCCGACCATCTGCTGTACCCACGGACGCCGCGGATTTTTGAAGCCCCTTGTTCTGGATTCTACTCTTGCCTCCGGATTACTGTCTTATACGTGCTTCCTGTGTGAATTGGGCACCAATACTTTTTGATGTGTTTTCCAATCTGTGCTACTTTGGTGGACATTCTCCGGCTACTTTCGGAGATCACTTTGATTGGCCCAACTGCCGTCTGAGTCCGCCATGTTGAATTTGTTTATAGCCTGAGACTGAGACTGAGACTGTATTTAAGAGCAAGTAGAAAGGTTTCTGCACAACTCTATCGAATTACGAAAAATCAAAATTTACTTGTGAATTATCAGCATTTGTGTCTGGTCCGTTAATCGTTTATCCGTGTTCGGTTAGAAATTTGTACTAGCGTCATTATTTCCGGACATACAATGTCTTCTTTTGGCACTGTATGTGCATCGTTTCACAAAAACACAGGTTTCCAAAATAATCGTCGATACGGGTTTTAAAACACTTCACAGAATCGGCCTCTATTAATCCTTCAGGTAGTGTATTCCATAAGTTTACGATTCTTCGTTCGATACAAAGCTGATGTGATACTTTGTTCATGCTGGGGACCCTGAGTTTGTAACGATGCCCTCGGGTGTTACATGGTTCTCGCAGGTGAAATATTGGCCGCAGTATGGGGAAGTGATTCAAGTGTAGTACTCGATGGGTCATAATAAGATCAATTCTTACTCGGCGATAGGATAGTGTGTAGAGTCCGAGCTTTTCACAACGTTTTTCATATGGAAGCTTTCGTAGACTTGGTATCATTCTAGTTGCGATATGCTGTATTTTCTCCAGTTTTTCAGTTTCCCATTGGGTTATCGGATGGTAAGCTGGGGCACCGTATTCAAGGATTGGTCTAATGAGCGAGGTGAATAGACGCGGGACGGTTTCTTCGGACCATGTGGAGAAACTGCGTCGTAATGCCCAGAGCATACGAAGTCCCGCACGGTACAATTTCTACTAGTTCAGCTGCATGCCCCTGGGACCGACCCGCAGCCAAATCAAATCCATCGACCACTCGACCTTTGCAACTTCAACGTTCCCTTAACCGATGCATACCGCCACGGAAGTCGGAAAAGTCATCAGTCACCCCACCGGCACAGGTAACTACACCAGGCTGAATAACACATCGAGTAAGCGCACATCTAAAAGGGCTCCAAGGTAAGCGTGTTTACGAGTCAGGAGATATAATCGAATAGTCAACCTAGGTTTAGCTTTCTCGCTCTCTTCCAAGTGGTACCATCCGAAGTGTGCCAGCTTATCCGTACAGCAGACGCGAGAGATGAATAGCTCTCTAGATGTTCTTTGGTTCTGTGCTACTGTTCGACCATCCCCTTTGTTAACTGTATGCTTGTCCTAGTCAAGAAATGCAACCGATTGTTAGCAGAAGCCGAGCAGCGAATGCGCATTAAGATCATCTAACTGGAAGAACGTCTGAACCAGTCAAACCTAGGGGCATTTAACCAAAGGAATGGTGCACAACTTGTTGCTTCTGAACCACGATCAGGCAGGTCCCGATTACCGTTGTCTTTTCCATCTTTGGCACAACACCCTGACAATATTTGACCGTAACTCCGAGAGGCAAACAGTGCCTGTGGCAGCTAACATCAGGTAGCAACCGAGGCGTGTGAGTAATCAAATTCCACTAGTCTTGATGATACCCGTATGTAAAGAAGACAAATAAGCCGAACAGCAACCCTCAGCATCTGAGTCTCAGGGGTCTATTGTCAAGCCAAAGCCCCTTAGAACACCAATCACCCGACAGACCACCCTTACAGCATCTTCTGTTACAGACACTGTTAACTTGAATAGAGAGACAAATAATAAACAATCATCGCTTTGTGGCAAGTCAGGACAAACGATCCCTCAACCTTATTGCTCAATGAAAAAAGGATCTAACAATAGTGCGCCAACTGTTGTGTGCACGAACTTACCCGAATCAGCAGCTATCACATTGCTAAGTAAATTGTCCGACGACCTAAACCAATGTGCATTCTGTTGAGAGTAGAAACCAAACCCACAAACTTAATACGAATTACTCGTCACCTGAACTCTGCACATTTTGGCTAGCCCAGACTTAGTAGAGTAACACTGGAATCGTCAACTTATGTGGAAAATGCTCTGTTCTCCACAAACGCGCTACAACATGGATCGTGTGAGATACGTACCTACTCTGATGTTCGGGGGAACATGCGACAGTCGAAAAGAAATTCCGAAGTAGGATACAGCAAGCCTGATCGCCTAAACACTATCTTCATCCATCTTATGCCAGAGCTTCCTTCACACCATAGTCAAGAGGCCGGAAATCACGGTTTAGAACAATGGCGATTCATCCGCGGAACCTTTTCCTTGGATAATATTGTGGCGCGATCGCTCAAAAAGTTAACTCTCGCGCTAAATAATAGAGGATGTGGCCCGATAATCCTATAACTCGTGATTCAATCCGAGCAAGCAGCGACGAATGTGTTACATAGTTGGCGCAAAAATTGAAACAGCTTTCCATCGGAACTTCGGTTAATAACTGCAGATGTTTCGCAACATCCAGTTACGAAATCATCTGAAAAAGCAGACGTACCTGCGGTGATTGCTCCTTTACCCAATACTGACGTAGATCTAGATGAGGGTTGGGACACGATTTGGCCAGAGCAAGGTACGGAAGTAGTATCAGTATGTCATCAAAAAGACGAATAACGGCCGACCTCACCTCTTTCGGTACTCCCACACACCTGACTTCCTTGACCCCCTGTGGTCTGCTAGAGGCCCATAAACTAGCCTGATTGTACAGGAATGCTCAAAGCCTCTTCAGTAAGCTGGCCAAGTTTCCCAGAAATATGATATCATCGGCAGCACGGAGACATGGTTACACACTGAAATGACAGACGCTGAAATTTCACTACCTGGCATGTCACTCATTCAGTACGACAGACTGACAAATGGAAGGGGCTAAATTCTTTATTTCGAAGCGATTCACAGTGCGATGTCATGGAGGATTCGGATTCGCTGATTCCTGATCCGCTTTGGTGCCGCCTGCAGATAAGAGACAGAGACACTTACCTTCTAGCCTTGGTGTGCCGTCCGTCTAACAATAAATCTGAAACGGACTACCAAATTGCGACTGCTGTACGGCGAGCTCCAAAAGGAAGATGCACTCGCATCATGATCATGGGTGATTTCAGTGTGCATTGTTTAGTAACCACTGCCACGAGCGGGGAACAACTTAAAGCCGATCTACAGGAGCTTGTAACCAATGTACCGCTTTATAATCATGTCACTTTACCCACTCGGTTCAGAACAGGTAATCGGCCATCTGTGGTTGATCTTGTACTTACCAACGAAGAACATATGATTGGGGCCTTGGATGTAGACTGCCCGTTAGGTCGCAATGATCATGCAGTTATTAGTTTCATCTATAAAGAGTACCGAGGTGCGGACCATACGAAGCGCGAAGTATCCCATACTACGACCAATTAGTGTACCTCGTCAGTGTCATAACTTGGTCATTTCACGCCGAAGACCCCTCCCCCCCGCGATGTCTCCTGGCTCGAGTTCGTAAACAAATTCAATCGGCTGATTACTTATGCTTCAGAGCCAAACGTTTGTAAACCTTCTGAAGCGTTTACTTACGTGAGGAGCAGAACTCGAAAATTGCTGACAATGTCATAATGCGGATAAAAACGCCAGCACTTAACAACTCATGTAGGATGGTTTGTGGGGATAACGTTAGTTCAATGAAGTTACACATCTGTGGACTTACCATATTATCCACGTTAACACATAGGTATATCCGTCTAACCCGATTTCGTGGGGTTGGTGAGCACAATGTTTGTCTGCGTCTTGTCGTCACTCAATGAACAGAAATCAGATCAACTAATGTAAATGCTGCAAAGCATCGTCGAGTCGTTTGTTTAAATTGGTAGCGTGGGCGAGGAAATAACAAAAGTCGGAAGAGCGTTCCACAGTTGTCCAACTCGAAGGGGAAAATAATTCCGGCAGCACTCAAGCCGCCTGCATTGGGTGGCAAGTTTCAATTTATGACCCCTCAATTCTGTGTTGCAGCTAGGCTTCAGGAGGTGGCGGTAAGCGTGACCGGTGTTTTCAAAAATCTGGAACGTCAGGATGAGGTCACCCTCTGGACGGCGATATCCTCGCTTTGCACTCCTAGAGCTTTCAGTTGCCTATGGTATTGCAGGTGGCACAACCCATCCAGATTATTTGTTGCCCGTTACTGTGCGGTCTCCTGTGTAACCACGTCGCGTTTTAACCAGGGTTACCAAGTCTGGATCGCATACTCTACATGGGGCCTCACATACGTATTGAGCAATTGGGGGAACATAGAAGGATCGAACCGAACGCCCTGCGTAACAGACCAAAGTGTTGATTCGCAGTTTTGGACGCATTCAAGGATTGCGTCGAACAGCTGAGTTCGTCTTGGATCACCACCCCAAGGTCTCACTCTTGTGAGGCAATTTTCAGCATATCGTCTCCAAGCTTATATGCTTATGTGGGCTTGTGGCGGACATGCATGGTTTTGCACTTGTCCGTGTTAAACATAAGTAGATTTCCTTGACCATTCAAAAGCGTAGTCTAAGTCTCGTTGCAACATATTGATCTTCCTGATAGTCGATTGCCCTCTATAACTTGATCTCATCGGCAAAAATCAGGAAAGCTGACTTGATGACACTCGCAAGGTCGTTAAGGAATAACAAAAATAACCGCGGCCCCAACACCGACTCTTTTTGAGCACTGCAGTCCACACCAATTGATCAGAAAATGAACCTCGAACTCGAACCTGAAGGCGTCACTGAAAGAGGAAGTTTCTGATCCATCCAAGGACAGCATTTCCAACTTTGTGTACCTGCAGCTTTTGGAGAAGGATGCGGTGATCTGTGCGGTTGAATGCTTTGGAAAAATCTAGGTAGATGACCTCATTGTCGGCCTGAGTGTCGGCTATCTCGGTTTAACTGCCACGAACAAGTGGTAGGTTAATAGTACATGATTTATGCTGAGCGAATCCGTGTTACTCCGGTGCTATGATGTAGGACTTTTCAAAGTAGCCCATTAAAGCCTCAGCTATGATCGATTCATCACCTTTGAGAACACCGGGAGGAGAGTCACTTGGTTACATTTGGCTGGCTCTGAAAGGCTACCACTTTTGAAAATAGCCGTAACAATGCCTTGCTTTCACATGCTGTTCGTCCAGGCATTTTTTGAAAAATCTCGTTAATGGTCCAGCTATCTTCGTAGCTGCCACCTGTAGCGCTTTCGAGGGAATGTTGTCTACTCCGGGGGAACTATGGGTGCGCAATGACAGCAACTTCCTCAAAATGGTCGCTGAACTAAACGTCAATGTGTAAATACTGATATCTGGGAGAATGGGACAGATATGTTACAAATGCTGATAGCATGTCGGAAAATTGGGGAATATTTTAGCCGTAGAACGTTGGCTGCATCCTGAGCAGTTTGAGAACATTCATCCGCTGATATTAGTGGGGGAACGCTACCTTTCACATTCCGGAGGCTGTTCACATGTCTGTACAGAAGCTTCTTGCTAACTTAAAACTTTTCCGCTAGACTCTACTTTTGTACTAATTTTTCCTCGCGTACTAGGATGGTACAGTAATTACGATGAGCAACATAGTTACTCCAGTTGTCAGGGCTAGGGTTCGCTCTATACACCTACCACACGACGTCTCTTACTGTCATATGTTTTCGGGCTCTACTATGAATTAATGATTGTGCCCTTGTAGAACCAAGTGGCTTGTTGACCGATGCAGATTTAATCAGACCACTAAACTTGCCAGTAAAATCCAGCAAAGCAATGTCAATGGAACAATCGTCCGGAAACTCCCAGCTTGCCTCTCCCACAGGTTCTGCCAGTATGTCGTAGTGGGTGATTGTTCGAAATAAGTTTATATGTTCTTGTGGACACTCCGCACATCACACGAAGTCGTAAATTGTGGTTACGTGGTCTCTCCGCCCAAGTGGGCTTTCCAGCCTTGGTTTCTCAACCACGAGCTCTTCATTCGTGAGCACTAAATCAAGCACAGGTGGTTTATTTCCGGCTCTGAATCGGGTGGGTGAACTAACATGGCTGAAGAGCGGATTGCTTGCAATATACTCTTGCAGGTCGGCCTTAAACTGCTTATTGAAGGATGTCGGAACTTCCAAATCATGAATTTTGAATTCGCATAAGATGATAACATGACTATCATCCTCGTAGGACCCTTCCCAAGGATAATACCAAACGGGAGTCCATCTTTGGGTTGAACAGTGGGGGACGATAAACAACAGTCAAAAGGCAATTGTCGTTGCGTCTCAGTCGCAAACTGCACCAGAGTGAGTCTATGATCGGCGTTTCCGGTTTGCACTGCAGGTCGTTGCGGTAGTATAACATAACCCCCGGCCTTTGCTAGGTTGATAGTTTCGGAGGGGTGACAAATCATTTATCGCGACTTCGGCATCGGTAATTTCTGAGTGCAACCAAGTTTTCTTAAGGAGTATAAGGTCCCAGGCATGTGACGCTTGACGTAGCCGCAGTTCGGCAAGCTTGTTCTAGAGACCTTGTGAATTGGTCTACATGCAGGAAAGTTTCTCTGTTTTTAGCACTGTATCGTGCGATGGGTGTTTTGGATGAAATGTTGTGCCGATCGGTGAAAGGTCGGCACCTAATCGTTTTTTGCGTGGAGATGGGGGGTGACAAAATCATCTGCGTCCGATTCATGGATCCTACCATTACCTCTTTGCTTCTGTCTTTGTGTGTAATGTATGGGGTGTGTTTGCCAGTTTCTCTGGCTCATTGATTGAAGTTGTCCGAACTCTTGTTGGTAAGTTGTCTGACTAAGTGGCTGCTCTCGTGTGTTTGCTCAGCAGATGCTGCTTTGATCCGGAGCTCGGAAAGAAGACTGCTGCGGCCTGCATACCATCCCTCCATTACCATTGCTGACATTTGTCTAGATTGAAGGACTACTTTCACAATCCTCTGGCCACATCCCTTGTAGTTTGGCGATCGGCGCAGCCTCGAGATTGATTGCGCTATGACGTTTTCCAGGCAGAGAGTCTCGCGAATGTAACTCCATTGTTCCTGGTCGTGAGTGGTCGCTTTGCGTTCATCATGACTTCCAGTCTCGGGAACACCGTGTACAAGGATGGTCCTGGCTACGGATTCCTTCCGGTATTCCTCCAAGTAGTGCTTCGCTTGTCTGCGCTCGCTCCACGGAATATCCGTTAATCGGCGGATGGAACCTGACCCATTCCGTAGGCGAGCTGTCGATACAGGGCAGCTTCTGCTTCATTGGCAGAAGTCAATACAACTCAGAGAAGTCTTGGTTCACCGTAGTGCTGTGAGTTTGGGTGACGGGTAACGCGTGTCAACTTGACGGGCTTGGTTACAACACGTATAGTGTCACCTATGCAGTTCCACTGGTTCACGTCATTATTATTTTCTTTTTAAGAAATTTGACGTCGATTCTGGAACCTTGGTGCAGATTACCGCTTGTATACTACCTGCAACTCTGGTTGAGATCAAACGACCAGCTGGTCTGTATACAGTCGATGGAGGCTGTTTGGGTACATTTTCGTTTACTTCATTTACTATGGGTCCAGTTGGAGCGGCCAAAGATCTAGCTTTTCGATCACTTTTGACAGCAACCAAGTTTCAACCACCACTGGTGTCGAAGCCCTTCGGCATTTTCGGAACCATTTGGAGGGTGGACGAAGCCCTGACCGTGCTCATTGCAATCGGACTGGCGGTGGTCTTTTCAGGCATATTTGAGCAACTGGTGGTATTGGCATTTAATGCCACAGATAATGCATTTTTAACGCGCTGCCTAGCCTTCCTCAGTTTTAATGCGGAACCTGATGGAACTGACTGGGATTTACTCTCTGTTACGCTTTCTACAAACGAATCGCTTTTGGTGTTCCTCATTTGTTCAAATATTGGCTCTAGCCTTTGTACTTCTGTGATAGTTCATGTGCAATCTTTATCAGTTGGGCCGACTATACATACTGAACAGAACCACAGTGAATCTGGTTTACTATTGTGTAGCTTCAACTGGTTCACTGTGAGCTTGGAACATTTGCGATGGATCTTGCCTTGGCAACTGCTACACTGGATTCCAATCCGCACATTTTTATGACATGAAGGAGGGCCACAAACTACTGTCGATCTGGATGCGGTAACATGGGCTTTTGTTTGGTCGCCACAATCCATTGCATCGATCAATGGTATTCCCATGGCCGCCCGAACGCTTATGATTTCCTGCCGGTCGCGTGTGCGCCGAATTGTCTGCATGTTCAAGGTCCTCACGTTCTGTGCGTCTGGCCCAGTCGGAGCAGGTTTAAACGGCTAGACCGTTCACGCGGCAAACTGAGCGATACGAACACAAAGTGTACGATAGCTACTTTCTTGATGGGTCCACAGCTGTGGTTGCTAATTCGTCAGATGAAACGTGTAGTTAGCTTTCGTTTAGACCACAAGTGTTACGGTGTGATTCGTAAAATTCCTCGATTGTGTTTTTGCGGGAATGGCGCAAAAACCGCAATGTGGAGATAAAAGGCCATTCACACATGCTAGATCCGAAAGATGGAGTGCACTAGATAGCACTGATGAATCTGGATCGCATGAGTGTGAACACAAGTTTGTTTGACAAAATGCAACTGAGACCGGCGGCAAAACAACGTGTTCACAGATGAGCGATTAGAACGCAGGTTCGTTCAATATCGATGCGTGGCGAAAGTATAGGTTATCCCCAACACCAGAAAGCTGGGATAACTACGTAGTCCAACGAAACCACTGCACTCAACTGCTCAGAGAGGACAAAGTCGCGCATCAGCAGAGCATGGCAAAAATCAACGTCAATCACAAGCTGCTGTATAAGCACCTCAATAGCCTACGGAAGGTGAGGCAAGGAGTTCTGTCACTCATGACGGCTGATGGCCCAACACGAACGGCTACGGAAGCAGCAACCGCGCTGCATATGCAATATGCCGCCATCTTCCAGACGGTACTGCCATCAAGAGATCCTCTAGCTTTTATCGCCCCGCCGCTGGGACTCACTCATATCTCCTTTACCAGCGAAGTTGTCTTGCAAAAGCTGACCACTCTACGCAAGCACAAATCTCCGGGTGTCGATACTGTTCGCCCAGAGACACTACGAGTAGCAGCAAGTCAAGTGGCAGAGCCACCGGCTCAATTCTTCCAGCGCTGCAAAACTAAGTTCCTGCCATGTGGAAGCCAGGAATAATAACGCCCATTCACAAAGGTGGAAGCAGAACCGAGGCTTCAAACTATTGCACAGGTTCCATTCTCCGTATATTGCTTAAGGTAATGGAATCCCTCATAGCCGATGCGCTAGTGGGCTTCTTAGAAAACTAACATTATTATTTCTGAGCAACACGGATTCCGTCGAAATCGATTGCACACAACGAATTTGCTACTAGCACGGAGCAGCTGGACCCAGTCAGATGACGTTAGAGAGGACGTTGATGTGATCTACCTGGATTTTCGAAAGCATTCGACCATCTAGCTCATCTGATACTCCTTTCCAAGCTACCGCGTTATGGGAAAGGTGACCCTCTTTTAAGCTGGAGCACCGACTATCTCCTTCAGCGGCAATTGGTGGTCAGAGTTGGAAGCATCTTCTCTGATCCCATACAATTTGAATGTTGTGTGCCTCGAGGCTCGGTTACAGGTCTCTGCTTGTTTTTGGTATTTATCAGTGACCTCACACAGGTACTTACAGCTAACTTCTTGCTGTTTGCCGCTGACGTCAAGATTTGGCGCAAAGTTCAGGGGAATACTGACCAGCAACTGCTTCAGAGTGATCTAGACACGGTACATCAGTGGTCTATCCAAATTTCACTGCTATTCAATATGAGTAACTGCAAGGTGCTCTCCATACAATACCAGTACAACCACTGTTACAGGCTCGGAACGCATGTGTTGCAGCGAGCTGCCACCGAACGTGATTTGGGCGTACTGGTTCAGGATGATCTGGGTTGTCCCAAGCAATCCGCGAACGCCTCCAAAACTGGTAACCAAGTTGTGGGCCTGTTACGACGGGCGTCCGGACAAATAGATCCCTCTATTTTCCGGCAGATGCTTAGCGCGTATGCTCGTCCTCTTGTCGAATATGCGATTCAAGGCTGGCACCCATGGCCAAAACACGACCCTAATGCATTGGAGCAACCCCAATGTCATGCATCAAAGTACGTTATTGGAATACACCATCTTCCATACGAGGGGCGGCTGGAACGATTAGGGGTATTCAGCGGACGTTACCGTCACTTACCAGGTTAATTGATAATGGTGTACTTAATTCTGCACGATCCACATCATGTGTGCCGCTTTTTACTGCAACTCAGCAGTAATACCAACTTGAGAGGTCACTCACTAAAACTGGATTGTTGCAAGGATTTCTTTTCCGTACGCGTGTGTCACCCGTGGAATGCTCTTCCAGAATCGGTCATTATTGCACCATCACTATCCATTAAATAAAAGACGTTTGGATAACTCACTCACATACACTTTGTCACCTAGTACTACATCTCCATCCCACTCCTGGAATATGCTTTGGATTTATTTGCTGTTACATGTTTTTGCTGTGGAACTACGCGGATCGCTGTTCTACAGCGAAACAAACGATAAGTCCATCTTTCAAACGTAACTAACCCACCGCTATTTTATTTTTTGATAACCCTGCCAAACTACCCAACGAACATGCAATGCATTGCATCCTAACCAGTACAAATTCATTGTTATTGTTAAGGGGTCGCCCACTAGACGTTTATTGAGAGGTCGTTGGCCCTTGAAGTTCGGTCGGGTTATATGACTGATCTCGGCTGTCCTGGCCCTATTGGTCTCCCGTGTTTAGTCGTATTCTATCGGATGCTGGGGTTTCCATTAGGTAAATCCCTTCACAGAGCTGTAGGAGGTGAAGATTCACTAATTTAGCCGTCCACAGTGAGTCGTCATCCACCCGCGGCCGTGTACCCGCTGCTTTTAACCGTAATTCCTGTAGGCAGTTTCTTGCGGAATTTAGACTAGCTTTCCAATAAAAGCGGTGTCATTATATCAGAGTGAAGCATCGCTTTCATCATTCCGGGAATTCTTGTCAACCGCTTAGCAATGATATTGTCGAAGAACAATTACTGACGAATGAAACTCCGACGCTCCCGGTGGTGTACGTTCGCCTCCTCAAAGAAAGATGTTTGAAGCTCTCCGTAAACATTAATCGTTCGTTTTTCGTTAGATTTACGAACCTCCTCACAGTCACTGTTCTGTTTCGGACCTTCGTTTCAATGGAAGTTAGGAAGTATGCGCACCTCACTTAATGTATTACGGAGCTGAATCAAAGACAGTAAAACGGTCTCTGTGTCGTCAGCGGAACTCAATACCATCCGGAGAAGCAGAGCTTCACCGTAATGCACTGAAGTTCGGTGACATGTGACGCTTCTCAGTTTTTTGGGCTCAACCGCAATACCAGTTGCACCACAAATGGAATTCCACTGATTACGGTTGTCCATCAGCTACCCTTTTATGATACTAGACTGCGATCCTGGAACATTTGCTCACACAATTTAAAGCACCGTGATTTCTTCCGTTAGCTGCAGATTTCATGGTATTAGTTGATGCCGTTTTAAATGGTTTGGTTGTTTGTGGAGGTTGCTTCACCCTAATGTTGCTCGGTGCTACTATCGGGGTCCGCGGTGTTCGGTGTTCGCGCGGAAGCAACTGATTTGCTTGACTTTTCTCTATGGTGGACGAACTCAGGCTTGGAGCTGCCATCAGCTCCATTGGCTTGATATGGGCTGCGCTGCTGAAAGGAGTAGAAGCAGACATGTTTGAAGCTAGAGGATTTAGAGACTCAGATGCTACAGCGCGGTTGGAGCGTGTGACTCTCTTCTTCGGCTTATGGCCAGGGGTTTGGGTTGGCTGTTTGAGGTATTAGCCTGGCCATATTTACTTCCGAGGGAGCGATCTTAATATTCACTAAATGAGCTATTATAAATAAATACATAATTTTTTATTCTCGGCTATGCGAGGCACGCCATTAAAGGCATGATCATAGTAGTAGCACAACAGTTGATCAAGAACTCTGCAATAGTATAATAGGATTTTCATATATGTGGACCCAAAAATGTAGGTATATAGGTAGGTGTTGCTTGTGTTTGTAAATGTGTTGCTGTTCTTTTGCATGAATTCGATAGCGTCGTCAGTGTCTAAAGGAATGCTTGACGTCTGTGGATTGTCCGAGTAAGCAAGGGCAGTGACTTTATTTAGTGGCGAGTCACATACGCCACATCACAGTGTTGTTAAGCAGACATTTGTGACTTTTTATAGGGAGAACGCCTGCAAGGCGAAAACTCACCACGTCGTGGAACACTGCCTCCGAACTATCTGCTGCGACGAGTTAAACCCGAACCACCCAGCTGGTACCACGGGGAGGTTGTTCGGCTAGCCAGCCAGTCAACCTATCGCACTTCTTCATGAGCGAACATAAACGGTTGACAACAAGAATGACTTGACTTGTTGGACAAAACCAAAATATGTCAGCGACTTTGTTTATCTGCCTCGCTTATTGGACGGATTTTCCCATAGATTTCTGTTGGAACGATAGAGTACAGTTAGGACCCAGGACTGATAGCAGCCGAATCAGAGCATAGTTATATTTTCATTTATCCAACATTAACACAATTGTACAGTGTGCATTGACCCTCACCACTGAGATTAACAAGATGGGAGACGGGATAGTTGGTTTACAATCCACTTTCCATAAGCAAAGATTCAGAATCACGACACCTATGCCTTGACAAGACGACGTGGTCACAAACGACTGGCTGACATGTTGAGCCACAGTAACATCGACGTTTCTCCGTCCTTGAGGTTTTTATTATTTTGCATCTTTGATATCAATTATATTGCAGATAACCAAGCATCATACGCACTCTAAACAGATATTTCGGTTTAGGGATGACTACAGATGCCTCGGTGGCATCCGTTGTGTGCCATCTTCCTTATCATCACGAGTAAAATCCAAGATAAGTCGCATGAGCCTAAAATTGTGATGCAAGATGGAGCAACGGTACACAGTTTGGTCGTCAGGGACTGTTTCAACCTCTAGGTGGTGAATAAAACTTCACGTCATCCAACCTTTGTTAAGCCAATCAACTTTGTAGACCAATCGTTTAGCGTACATGTGTTACACACAACCTGACAACTTAACTTTGCCTCCATGGGCGTGCTTCGCATAGTCGAGAATAAACTATTTATTTATTTATCTGATGAACTAACCTGACCATCGATGCCCAGTGTTCCCTGCACATTTCATGGTTGCAGTCAGGCTGGTAGTACCCGACATGAACCTTGCCCTGTTGACAGCAGTTGTCAAAGTCCAGAGACCAAAGTGGTCATGTCCCACTGTGGACAACAGCTCTCACTGTGGTCCTACAGATACGATTTTTAAGACCGAGTGAGCTAGCTTCATGGCACGGTAGATTTTGTCGATACACGAAGTCAACCATCACTTTCGCATTGCGTGAATTAACTTTAGCACACCCCATTGATATTCAAAAAGGTCTTAGCTGTGCACTTATGCATCTATATTACGCGATATAGCCCTTTATAATTGGGTTTTAACACAATCGGTGCACTCAGTTGAACTTCCTGGTGAATCCGCCGACATTTGCTATAGTTCATTATAACTATCTTATCTTCCGAATTATTCACTCTCCCCCCCTTTTGAAACTGCCAAGTTTACCTATGGTAAACCCTTATTAATATCATTATTGCGGTGATGTATCTCACGACTTCTGAATCATTCACACATTTACGCTTGAGCCGTAGTTATTTAATTCAACTAAGGTGCGGCACCAGCCGCAGTAGGTCCAGCCGTTTCCACTTTGTGCAGTGAGTTGGAGGCTCAAAGTCAATGGGAGGAGATACTACTCTCTTAAACTTATATGTTGATGTCCAAACCACCCAGTGTCACTGATCGTCCGCCTGCATTGACGGCTTGCCGCCAGTCTGGATAAGCTCTGCCTCTCTCCACTTTCAGACCTTCCTAACGTTCTCTCAGCCCAGTTTCAACTTGACTAGTATGTTACTGGATTAAATCTATGGGCGTGACGCCATGCTTTGATTGGCTTGGAGATATGGGCGGAGTGTACTCACTTGCACCAATGCCCACCAGGGATTGGATTTAGTGCTTCCTAAGCGTAAAAGCATTTAATTGACCATTGCTACCGAGGTCGTACAACAATCTGAACTGAAGATGGATATCTATCCGTGACTACCTCGGGAATGATGCCACTGCTGCATTGGACCATTTTCGATCAGTCATATTTCCGCAGTGACGGCTTACCAAACCTAGAGCTTGTGCAAACATTTAACACGCAAAGCCTGTACTCGGCCTTTTAGCTGCGTTTGAGAATGGCATCGGTATTGCCTCGGTTCTCCTTTTCATCACCGGATGCATGAGTTGCGACACAATCTCATCCCCGATTCCGTCAACCGGACTTATAGATGAATTAGAAAGCATCAGCACAGAGATGCACCCAAGTCCATCAAACTCAAGCACTTCATTCCTACAAACCCTAAACATGAAGCGAATCAAAGTGATTTTCAACTTAATCTGCAAATATGTAAGTTTAATCGCATTACTTTATGGCTTTTTTGCTTCGGTATCCACTGCGAAATGTACTGGCGTTTGTCCAACATCTACACACTTTGGAGTACAAAGTTTATGATAATATTTCTTATACTGTCTGTAGCTATCAGATAAAAACATTTCTATTAAGAGGATACTAGGTGGGGGACTTAAGACTCCAAGTAAACTTGCGATGAAACTTCGCTTCAATCTAACAGAGCAGCGTTTTTACTGATAGACTAATTGGCGTGCATATTTCAACATTACTCACCAGCGTCAGTGATTTGAGATGGATAGTCCACCGGTACAGGAAAATGGATAATGTTAGGTCTCGAACAGCCTACCCTGCGGAAAATCGCGCTGGCGAGGCACCAAGTCGAGTTGGCGTCACTGAAACAGACCGAATCTCGTAACATGCAAATAAAAACAGAATTTCACACAGGGCAAAGTCGAATGCGCACAGAAAACGAAACAACTTGATTTGTTCAGAAGGTAAATGCGCAATTTCCTACAAGCAACTGTGTGCTTTGTATCAGAACAGTCTCAGTTACAAGCAAATAGTGTTTTTCCGTGTTACAGAACATGTGTTACAATTTCTCGGTTCACAACACTCACACGTCCCGTAGTTCTTAAGACCTATAAAATCAAACGAGCAACAACCGTGATTCGAACTGTATCAGTGTGCTTCATCCCACGTGGACCTGTTCTGTGTTTGACAATATACTACTCGTTCGGTGGTTGTCTTCTGATCTCGCGGGATACAACTAGGAAGCTGCTAAGTCGAGCCCTGAGGACACAACAGATACATATCCATTTCTTCAGTCAAAACACCTTTGGACCTTTTTATAGTGTTGCTCATCCCAACACTGGCACCCTAAAACCGCGGTTTCGTCCTGGTTGGGACTCATCAGTTGGAGATAGCCTGAGTTGGGCTGGAACTCAGAGCCTAGTGGCTCATGGTTGACACCATGAGCACTATGTCACTGACATCCGCGAGCAAGGCTTGGTCCAGCGGATAGGAATTCGAAGGTGGGCTTGGAGAATCCGGTGGTGCTTGGGTTGCTACAAGCAACCTCTATTGAGACCGAGGTCCACCTCAAGTGAACCGAAGTCTCAATAGAGGTTGCATGTAGCAACCCAAGCACCACCGGATTCTCCAAGCCCACCTTTGGACCTTATTCACGTGAAGTTTGGTGGTATGATGCACGTCTGAATCTCACGCCACCAACGGCGTCTTTATTCCGTCTGCGACAAGCAATGATACTCACTGGTACTCCTGCATATGATTCTAATTTTCATCTAGTTAATATGCTTCATTCTGGCAGCACCCGTTTGTCGATTTGGGGTTGGTTGCCCCAAAGGTTCGGGTTAAACATTAGTGTTTGCGACTGCTTGGTTCTGGCTTGCTCAGATTAATAACTGATGGAGTTCTAATTGCGAATTTCGTTCGCGATGCATCAATACCATTTACAACATGCGTTTTCTTGCTCTATAACTCGTTACTTGGAAGCATATTTCCCTGTGCTGCTGAAGCAATGGAACCTAACCTAACCTCCTCATCCGTCACATCAGTGAGGTAATTTCTTTCTTGACGAGTAAGAAAGGAAAGTGCTTGAAAATGTGGCACTCAGTCTGATTGACACAAACTTCCGTTGCGCTGACACTTGGGGGTCCATACGTAACTCATGTGAAGTGTTGTGTCAAAAATGGCTTTCACGAATAAGTTGAGGTACTTGCGGAAAATGCTGCGTGGAATTGTGGCACCCCGTATGGCGTGGAAAAGATTACACATTGCATTACAAGCGGCCAACACTTAGCTACTCTTACTTTTCCGAGCACACCGTCCTCCGCTGTCCTTATCAAACTGGTCCCACTAACATTAAGTGTGACCGCAACTTATTTGAACAATGAAACAAAGGTATGATACAGATACAAAAATGCTAATGCTTGTCAGGTCCCGTGGGATGGTTTTGTGAATTGCGTATGTTCAAATAATGATATTACGCTAAAGTGAAACATGCATCTGTTGTGGTTTCCGCTGTCTGTACGGACACTGCAAGAGTCAAGAAATCATGCCTTCCTAGTAGCATCTGTGGACTCAACATATAATAGTTCCTTTAACCCACATGTACATCCGTGTACCACGATTTCGTGCGGTTTGCTAAGCACAATTTTTGTCCGCGTCTTACATTCACTTGATGAACAGAATTCAAATCAAGTAATGCGGATGGTGTAATGCATCGCCGAGTCGCTTTTTAAACGCTGAGTAGTGTGGGTACAGAAAGGACAAGAATCGAATGAACGTTCTACCGCTGAAAAATTCGAAGAGAAAAGTAATTCCGGTTGTATCCCATCTGACTGTAACCGGTGGCCAGTTTTAGCTGGTTACCCCTCAAGTTTGTGTTGTGGATAATTACCAGAAAATGGCATCGACTGTGACTGGGGTTGCTCAGGAACACGTGCACCAGAATGAGGTCGCCCCTTATACCGCGATATCTTCCACTGTACACTCCCAGGGCTTTCAGTCGAAGATGGTATAGCTGGTGGAATAGTCCTTTCACAATTTTGGTTATCTTTCGCTGTGAATGGTAACCAGCTCGCGTGTTAGCCAGAGTTGCCAAGTCTGAATCCGCGTACTCTACATGAGGCCACACATACATTGCACATTTTAAAGAAAAGATGGAAGGTTCGAACCGCACGAACACCCTCCCTAAGAGACAAACAGGTTGGTTCGCGGTTTCGAATTTGTCTTAAATCACCACCCCCAGGTCGCGCTCCTTTGGGACCGTCTTCATGATGTGGTCTTCAAGCCTGTATTCGTTCATGGGCTCATGACGTACATATACAGTATTGCACTTCCCCGCCTTGAACGGAAGTAGATTTTCCTTTGACCATTCAATAGCACGATATACTTTCTGTTTCGGTGGATTGTGATCTTCCTGATTACAGATCCTCCGTCATATCTAGATGTCATTGGCAAAAGGCATGAGATTGGACTCGATCGGAAGCGCAATTTCGCTAATGAAGAACAAGGATAAGCGCGCTCGTAAAATTAACCCTTCTGGAACACCGCAGTCCACATCAATAGGATCAGAAATTGATTCCCGAATCCGGACATGAAGCCTCCGCTGAAGAAGGAAATTTCCGATCCATTCAAGCACGGGGTCCCCAACTCCGTATGTTCGTAGATTGCGGTAGTCCTAGCAGTCATAGGCTTCAATAAACGTCGAAGTAAACGACATCAGTGCCGATACCGCTATCTTCTGTTTCTGCCCAACTGCCGTGCGTAATCAGTAGGTTGGTACTACATGACCCATGCTGACGGAATCCGTGTTGCTCCGATTTTAGATCATTCTGTGCTGTTCAGAACAATAGGAAAATATGTCAAAGGTTGGAAACTAACACGTTTGCATGCTGCAGAGCCCATTCGGGCGCTTCGATCTCTCTCAGATCTCTCTCGCAGTTGCTTAGCACATACGTTCGGCCTCATGTGGAATACGCAATCCAAGCCTGGCACCCCTGGCACAAGCAAGACCTTGCATTGCTCGAGACTCCACAAAGACGAGCAACGTAGCAAGTCAATGAGCTGTTCAATCTTCCTTTTCAAATTAAACTGGATCATAAAATTCTACAGCGGCCCGTATCGGCGCCTAGGTGGCGACCTGATTATGGTCTACCGTGTTCTAAGAAACCCTAACCATGTCTTCCGCCATCTAATACAACTTAGCTACAACACGAATTTGAGGGGTCACCAGTTCAAGTTGGCCACGGAATACAGTCGGCTAAAATATCCACGGAACTTCTACTCTCTTCGTGTGTGTCAGGCATGGAACACCCTACCCAATTGTGTTGTTTCCATCACCGATTTACCTGTTTTAAAATACGCCTTGACGTTGACCTAACCCACCTACACTACGAGACTTAGCCTGTGAATCTCGACAGACGATATAATATGACGAAAGTCACACCGGCAGAATTAACCTACACAACTGAGGTCGGCTCATTCTACATGCCTCTGTGTGAACACTGTGGTGAGTCCACCAAAACGATTTTCCTTTTATCCCTTTGTTTTCCATTCATCATGTTGTGATTCTCTTTTTTGCCCATCCTACGGGACTTGCTAAGTATCCGCTTTTCTGCCTGTAATATACCATCGCTCCATTGTTCCATAGGTGACCCATTAGTGTCTCAGCAATGATCGACTCCATCACCACCGGGAGAAGAATCAGTGGGTACTAGTTGGCGTGATCAGAGCAACGAAACCCCGCTTCCACTCGCTGGAAACCTGATTTTCATCCAGCCACCTTCGAAAGAAAACGGGCTAATGGCTCAGATGTTCTCCTAGCTGCCACCTGCAGTGCTATCGGCGAAATCTTGTCAACACCGAAGGAACTATAGTTGTGCAACGATAGCAGCTTCCTCAAAGCAGCCGCCGAAATGAAAGTGACTGGATAACCAATGGTGTCTGGGGATATGGAACGCGTATGTGACACATGCTGGTGGCGCGTCGGAATATTGGAGCCTATCGGATGCATAGGACGTTGGCTTCATCCTCGACAGATTGAGCGCATCTACTTTCTGAGATGAACAGGCGAACACCACGCTTCCAGAGGCTGTTCATATAAATAAATAAATGACTATTTATTCGCGGCAGTGCGAGGTACGCCTCCCAATGCATGATCATGATGAGACAAACAAATATGTTCGGTTATCGTATAAAATACAGCAAGTTAACCACTAACATACTGGATTTTTATGTACGTGCAAAAAGTGACTTACACTTAAACTTGGTCATTTTAAACTGGATAAATTTCAGTCCACGTTGGAGGGTTTCGGTGTCGCCCTCTCCCATTCCTGCACCTCACGACCGACGGTTTCCTTCTGGTTTAGACTCATCAGGTAGAGATAGCCGAACTGGGAGTGGAACTCAGCGCATAGTGCTTGGCGGCTATCGCCATTATCACTAAGCCATTAAGCCCCGCGAGCAGTGTTTGACAGAGCAGTTAGAAAAAAATTCAGTCGACATTATTTGGTTTCTTCTGCCTACCTGAATAATCTTGTATTAACTTGCACACGTTACTTACGCTAATTGAGGTTATCTTCCTTAACTTTATTTCCTTAGTGGCATTTTTTGAATAACTTGTGAACGTTTTGTGTTTATCGCGGATTCGATGCTAAGCAACCTACCTTCTATGCTACTTTAGCGAAGAGTAATGTCTGCATAGCCGTCTACTTTAACAGATATATTTTATTTGATAATGTCATTAAAACTGATTGGCTGTTGTTTGACAACCCCGATGTGGCTGCGTTAGAAGCGCATGTTGACAAGATGCCTACCTGTCTATTACCCACTACCTCATCTATACTGGCTCCAGGAGACAGTTGATCGTTGCTGGAGGGGACGGGGTGCACGGTCCTTGTGGTCGTGCTAGGCTCGAAGAGTGGTTCCATGCACACGCTTTGTGTGTTGAGCGGACTACGGTACAGCCACCGCCTTGTGTGCGCTTGGTTCCCCGAAATACAGCGTGCTTGTGTGAAGTGGCTGTGAAGAAGTGCGGGCCGGCTCCGTTGATGACACGTGGCTCCCATCCGCATCCCTTCCGGTCTTATTCCTTCGGGTTTACATTGGATATGAGGTGTGTGGATGAAGGTGTGGGTGGTGCAGCGCAAGCCACCCATGGTCCCTCTATAGGCGGAAGCGTCATTTGGCTGGCCATAGTGAGAGGCAAATCCGGATACGGATACCGCCAACCATATGTGTATGTGGACGCGTTGGGTGAATTTTTAATGTGTGACTGAATTCATGAGTTCGTTTGCTGTGTTCGCCATTGTGTGAGTGGATCAAAGGAACTTTCCGATTTGGATGACGTTCGTAGAGGGGGTAGAGCCTCCGGAAGGGGAAGAGCCAGTGATTTTATTTAGTGGCGTGTCACATCCGCACCATCACAGTGTTGTTAAGCGGAACTTTGTGGCTTTTTGTCTGGAGAACGCTTGCCAGAGGAAAACCCACACCTCTTGGAACACTGCCGTCAAAATATTCGGTGAAACGGGATTAATCCGAGCCATACAGCTGGCACTAAGTAGAGTTTGCTCGGCTAGCCAGCTTTGTTGTTAGCACAAAACCTTCCAGGAAAGCACTGTGGGTGTACAAAGATGCCCTCAAGGGCAAATGTGGTGCTGATTATGCTGCACAACATAGTTGCTCAGTGCCATGGAGAAGGTAAAAATTGCCTGGAAAATCCAATAATTTAACGATTAATCGATTATTAACGATTATTGCATCGATCTCGAATGTTCTGGACTGTTCTAGGTTCTGCACGTGACTATCAACCACCTGAAATCTCGCCCAAATCTATGGGGAACCAATAACTTCGCTAGTTGACTTTCCAATTCCAGAAGTCGAAGGACAGTAATAGACTTATAAATACAGCCAAGGTCCACGCCAGTTGTACAGTGTTTTGTTGACGGCGGTTAATACGTTATTTTGTCAAGGTCATTGGCGTTCTGCTTTTTTCCTTCGGTTGGGCTAGAAGTTTTTCGGAGCCGTAAAGTGCCAATTTCGGAATCACATCTAGTGAAAAGATTATTAAACCCTGTCGTCAGTTAGGTTCCCATTATACTCTTGCCACGCGGCGCCTGTCACCACCATGCGCGTTCCCTGCACAAGTAGTGAGTGACTGTCCGTCCAAGCTCTCTCATTCCGGTAGGTCCTTCACATGTTTCACTTGAGGTTATAAGTAGGCATTCTTTCTTGGGCGGTTGTGGCCGAGGCTGGTAGCTCCTTGTCGAATGTTGGTGTCCTTGTAGAACCAAGGGGCCTGTTTTCCGATGCTGATTTAATCAGATCAGTTAACTTGTCACCAAACTCCGTCCAGGCATGATCAGGAACAATCATCAGAAAACTCCCCAATAACATTTACGACAATCTGTTAGTATGTCGTAATGTGTGTCGGTTCGAAACAAGTCAAAGCTATGTAATGTAATTCAGAATAGCACATCTTAGGTAACGAAGTGCTGGGATCTATGCGCAACACCCAATCGTATTGTGAAGATGTCCATAGTAGGAGAGAATACAACTGAATCTGCGAGTGCGTTCTAGGTTTGGCGAGCCCTAGGGGAGAAGTAATTCAGTCAGCCATCTAGACTGATGTATTGTTCACTCAGTTTCAGTCACCTACCTCTGAGGTTGGTGTTATGACCACGTTAGAGCAAGTGGTGGCGTACATGATTAGTGTCACCCAATATTTGGCACACTAATACGTGATCGCCACGCAGCTTTCGGTGGCGTCCGCTGAAATCTCCAAGCAACATCGGACTTCGTTGGTAAGAGTGACTGCGTAGGCCCCTGACATTCTTAGTTACTCTGCGTAATGGTGCCTCTGGCATATCTAGCTCACGCTTCAACCACGTTTGCCAAGCCTGGATGGCGTATTCAACCTGAGAGCGCACGTGGAAACTGTGCATCATCGGGAAGATTGATTGGTCAAATCTCCCGAGTGCCCTTCGCAGCAGGCCGACTTGCGGGTTACCAATTCACAGCTGCCGCAGTCTGTCTTTAAACAATTGTGGTCACTGTGTACAAGTACACCAAGTTCACATTGCTGGGAGCTGGTCTGTCTCAAGCCAATATATGTACTCATATCCATGGGGTAGCTGAACAACGCGACATTTGTTCACATGGAATCGCAGGGTGTTCTGAACTGAGCAGTTCGAAATCGTGTTAAGCTCGCACCGCAGACCTTCGTAGTCGTCCGGCCCTCTGGTCGCCCACCATACCTTAATACCATCAGCGAAGAATGAAAAATTGGAAGCAATTTATCTCGCCAAATCGTTAATGAACACTAAGAATAGACGAGACCCTGGCATCGAGCCTTGTGGTACACCGCACTCCACATCAGTTGCACCGAACAGGGATTCTCGGACTCTCGTCTTCAACCGACGTTTGTGTTGAAAGTTGTTTATCCAAAGCAGGATTGGGTCGTCAATGCCATAGGTTCGAAGCTTCTCAAGGAGAACTTGACGTTTTAAACGATCAAACGCTTTTGCGAATTTCAGGTATATGACATCCAATGCTGCTCAATCATCGACACCTTCAGTCAGATTAATACGTGTAGTTAATAGGTTGGTAGTACATGGATTTATACGATTAATATGCGAACATCTCCGCTATTTCACATAAGTCTATGGTGAGTCCACCACAACGCTTTTCACTTTATTATGCAATTAATTTTCGCAATAATTTCCATCTCACGGGACTTGTTAAGCGATGCTTTTTTACCCGTAATAAACCATTGTCCATTGAATGTCTTTGACGGAAGACGTGTTACTCCGTGGGTATGAAGCTGTGGTTTTGGAGACGATATATCGACGCATCTGCAATGATTGATTCCATAACTTTGGAAAGCATAGGAAATAGCGTTATTAGGCGGCAAATAGTATAGTCAGTGCCCCTGCCTCCCTTATGAATAGTAGTGATGACCCCTCACTTCTATACTGAGGGTGTTTGGTTCTCCTCTAGATAGCACTAATAGAAAGTGGTCAGTAGTTCTGCTAGATCACTAACTACTGCCTACAGAGCGTTCGGTCTGATGTTACCGACTCCAGGATAAGCAAGTATAACAATTTCTTCAACACAACCTATGCAGTGAAGGTGGTGTTAGAGAAACCTAACGGTGGTGTGATGGAAAAGTGGAGCATATTTGAGCTCGTCACCTGCTGGAAAGTGTTGGTAATGGAGCCGTAGGCGTTCATCTACTTCTATTGGGGACCACGTGCACCCATCAGCCGTGCGCAGTGCTGACATTCTGCACTTCACATAACGGAGATCTTACGGAAATTGGGGTTCGTGCAGAATCGCCTCATTAACTCCTGCTGATACGTAACCTTGTCCTCACCGATCAATTTCACACAGAAGTTATAACGTGTTACGTATGTAGTCCAGTGTCAGCATTCGGGCAGTCATTGTGAGCTCGTCATGCCAAATCCCTGAGAGACATATATGTACCTGTTCTACTTCACAGAAATGACTTGCATTTGATTTGACGATGGAAGGATTTATCTTCCGATGAGTGCGCTACCAGGTTGCCAAATGTCTTTATAAATGTTTACACAGAGGATGGGAGGTTTCCTTTCTACACTACTCGGTTACCCTCCTTCTGTGTCCTTCTCTACTTAGTAATGCCATGTAGCACCATTTGTGTCAAATGCCACTTAACATATTGCTTCCTTGTTGCATTTTCCAGTTTCCTACAAAACATTTTAAAATCCTAGATAGGCCATTGATGCAACTGTCTCAATGTAGTGGCATTCGAAAGCCTATCTATGTTGATATGCTTGTAGCTACTCATACTACTTCATACAGATGTACTGTGAGTTGGAAATAGAAGAAATTGTGGATGGAAATTGGGTATTGCCCACCCGAAAACACTGCACAGTCACGACGCGTTTCGATGTAATTTCATCTCATCAGGTGGAGACAGCAGGATTTGAACCCACGACCATTGGAATAGCAGCCAACACTACTACCCCTTTGGCTACCGGGTCAAGATGGGCAATGCTTTTTGTCACAACGGTAGATGACTAATTGGAGGGTCAAGTTTGGATTACACGCAGTCCATTAAATTGAGGTTGCGTGTCGCAATCCAATCACACAACGTGTAATCCAAACTTGACCCTCCAATTAGAAGAAATTGTGTTTTAAATATTACATAAATAGACCAAATGAGATCCGCATGGGCAAAGCGATAGAGTGATTGTGTTAAGAGAGATGTTTATGGGAGTGAGATAGTACAGGCAAAACCAAATAAAAAGTTGCGATGGTTAATGCTCATAGCAAGTGAAAGCTGATCACTCACTCCCTTGCACAAATTTACATGCGTCACTGTGGGGTATAGTTCCAAAGTGACTAGTTCATCAACAACATCATTATACGTGTTAGCTGCAGGTGAGGAACACGTCAGCTAGTGTGCCGCAATACATTTAAAACATGACATTCAAGAGGCACGCCGGCTGAGTCACCGGTAACGGATGGACATCTTTCCGGAGAACTAACAGTCGGCTATTGTGTCGGAAGAATATTATACCTAATAATTGAGATCGTGCTTGGAAAGGAGGCTAAACTAGAGGGAGAGGTACAAATAAACTCACAACACAAACTTCATTGAGATCAGTTCCTAGCCATGTCAACAAATGCATCCAGCCAAACGTGTTCATTGCCTTTTGGACCCTAACCAGGGAGCCGAGTGGCTCCAACCGAGGTTAACTTCGAAGTAAGGGCCTTCATTCCTCTTGACCAAGTCATCGCTTGGCCACCTCTCCTCCTCTTCCATCCGCACCCCCGGTGCGCAAACAATGCACGTCGGGGGAGTCGGTGTGTTGTCATGCGCAACAAGTGGTCCAGCCAACGGAGCCTGGTGCCTGAGCGGTTCACTAGCTCTTCTTGCACCAAACACGCGACGCCAAACACGCTCATTGGTCACGCGGTGCTCTTACCAGATATGAACTAAACTGCGAAGGTAGCGATGGTGGAAAAAAGTGGCTAGTTATCCGGCATAAATCCAGAATATCCGTCCAACTAACAAAGTGTATGGCGTTCAATTCGATATCCAAATGCTTTTCGAAAACAGCTGACGTGGGGGCACAGACAACTTAGTTTGAAAGATCGTTCCAGTGTTGGTAGATCCGGAGGTAGAAGTTATTTCGTACACAATCCAAACGACTGCCTTGCTGACTCAGTTTCAGGCTATTGCCTTTGAGATTGGTGTTCGAGCTGAGTTTCAATAGGTGGCGGCTTAGGTGAGTGGGGTCCCTTAGTACCTGGTAGAGAAATATAAGTTCTCCACGTAGCCCGCCGGTAGCGTGTAGTAAACACTTCGAGTGTCTTCATTCGTTTCTGGTATGGAAGGTTGCACAATCTCTTGACAAATTTTGTTGCCCGATGTCGGGGAGTTTCAACTGCTGCAAGGTAATGCTTTAGCCGAGGATGCCAAGCCTGGATTGCGGATTCGACGTGTCAGCGCATGTAGTCATTGAATATCAGAGCGAAAATGGATGAATCCAAACTCCTGAATGCTCTTTGCAAGAGACCAACATGCTGCTTACCTATTTTTGAAGCGGATTCTGACTGTCTGAAACAACCAAAGTCGTCCTGTACCAGCATACCGAAGTCACGTTCCCGAAGGCTCGTCTGCAGATCCTGCATACAAAGTTTGTAGAGATACGCGTGTCTATGGTGGATATGCACAACACAACACTTGTCCACATTGAACGGTAGTGCATTCTTCACCGACCAATGTCAGGCCTCATCGAGGTCGCGCTGGAGGATCTCGTGGTCGTCCATTCCCGTGCTCGACCCCCAAAGTTTAAAGCCATCCGCGAAAAATAAACATTTTGAGGCGACAGCTCTCGCTAAGTCGTTAATGAAAATTAAGAACAAGTGAAGTCTAAGGACCGAACACTACGGTATGCCACATTCCACTGGAATCGGGACGGACAAAATTTTTCGGAATCTAACCCCCAATTGCCATTCGCGGAGAAAGTTAACAACCCATTCTACTACTGGATGATCAACACAGTAGAGCTGTAGAGTTTACAGAAAGGTTCTGTGATCCAAGCGATCGAAGGCCTTCGAAAGTCCATGTAAAGAACATCGATTCCTGTCCCCTCGTCGACTGTTTCGATCTAGTTGTCACGTGCTATCAACAGACTCGTGGTGCATGATCGATGTTTACAAAATTCATACTGCTCCGGAGCAATGATGGCGGAGCTTTCCGGCTAGCCCATCAGTACGTCCCCGATGGTCGGTTCCAAGACTTTGACGAGGACAGGCAGAAGCGTTACCGGACGGTAATTGGCAGGATCACACCGACCTCTTCCCTTGTGAATGGGGGTTATAATACCTCATTTCCACGTTGACGGAACTATGTTTCCGTCTAGAGAACGCTGAAAGAATCCGTCAAGTCAAGGGCTAGCTTCATCACTGCTACTTGCAGTAGCTTAGGGCGAATGTTATCCACTCCAGGAGAACTATGTGTACGCAAGGATAGCAGCTTTTTCAGCACCACTTTTGCTGTGAATGTGATGCTGGATAACACTGATGGTGTGGTGACAGAAGCAAGTATAATGTTTGTGGCTTGTACCCCTTGAAAAGTAGGCAAGTACTGGACCCTTAAGGCGTTGGCCACCTCTTTCGCTGTATGTATACCCACCAGCCGTAGTGAGTGATGGGATTCCTCGCGGCGCGGTGTTGGTAATGAGGCTGGTGGTTCGAACAGAATCGTTTCGCTAGCTCCTGTTAGTGTGATAACTTGTCTTCACAAACCAACTGTACGGAATAAATGCGCTGAGCTACGTATGCTGTCCAATTTTGTCGTTATTTTTTAATAAAGGCGTTATGCCCGAGCCCACATAGCCATAAATTTTCGTGTTCGGCTTCCCGGGAAGGATTTTAGTTTGATGGGACGGTGGAAAGAATTTTGCTCTGATGCTTTGGTGACTAGTGGCGTGAAGATTTTTAAGAATCATTCCCATGCTATCTCTGGGGTGCACTCAGTCATGAATCACCAACTAGCGTTTTCAACGAATGCGGACAATACGTGGTAGTGCGTAATCGATTGCATGTTTTCGGGCTCTGCACCGGGGTATTCGGTGTAACAAATGTAATCCAACCATAGATTCCCGTGATCGCTCCGATCCCCGGAGGCTGCATACAGTTGACCCATCAACCATGAGCTCCTTGCTGGTGAGCACTGGATCTAATATTGATGGCTTACTCGCTGTTCTGAAGCTTGTGGGATCTGTAACGTGGTTGTATAGGGGTGTGCTATAGATTAACTCTTGTACATAGGCCTTGAACTGTTCCGCCTCGGTTGTTGGATTTTCCAAATCATGAATGTTGATATCATCTGTAATGAGAATATGGGTGTATTTCTGATTTATCACAGTGCGAAATGCGGATATTAGTCTGTGGTCCATCTCCAGAACGGATTTGGGTTGTCGGTAAACTACTGAAGCAAGGTATTTGTCGTCGTCCTTCAACCATAGTTTGCACGAAAGGAGATCAGTGACACATTTGAGGATTATCTATGAGCTCACAACGAAGGTTTGTTTTGCAAGAAATTATCACCCTCCCCTACCCGTTCTGTCGTTTCGGAGAAGTGACATACATGGTAGGGCGATTTCAGCATCCGCAGTTTCACCGCTCAGCCACGTTTCGGTGCTCACTATATTGAGACTCAGATGCCTGACGGTGAGGGAGTTCGACCAACTTACTACTAAGTCCTTGTGCGTTAATATACACGCAGGTCAGTTTCTCAGTAAGCGAAAGTTAGTTATTGACGTTGGACTAAGATTGGAGATTGTGCCGACCGTTGAAGGGTCGGCCACTAGCCGGTTTCCTCCGGATGAGCTGGCGTTTGAACAACAAACAGTGATTTATCACGGGTCAAAAAGCATATGCTTGACAAGTCCCGTAGGATGGTTGGAGTAAAAATTAAAATTGAAAGGAGCAACGATTAAGTAAATCCTTATTTTAAGCGTCTACCGACCTAAAAGCACTACTGTATAACGATAGTTTGAAAGGGAATAGGATGTGCACACACAAAATAGTATAGAGCGCTGTTATAGTTCAGTAAGTACGTGAGAGAGAAAAGTAAACGACAACGCTCACTCGCATGTTGCTTCTTTTGACAGATGTGTCATGTTAATCCAGTTTAGATACATCCATGCTACTCACAAGGATACTTCTGCATGCATCCTCACCGCCATGTTGCGGAGAGGGCCGTAAGGCACATAGTTTGGTTTGGGTTATTTCGTTCACCGATTGAAACAAACTACATCAAATAATGCAAGTTGGGAAGCGTGTCATCAAGGCGTTTTGTAAATAGCGTTAATGTGGGGGCAAGGGTGACGAGAATCGGAAGGGCGTCCCAAGCACGGGGCAAGCGGAGGGAGAAAACGTTCCGTCGACAGTCAACACGACTGTAGTGCGTAGCCAGTTAGAACTGATGGCGTCTCAGTTTGGTATTTTGGCTTAGCTGCAACAGACTGCGGCATGGGTGAATGGGGTTCGTCAGTATTAAGTAAACCATGATGCGGTCTCGCTGATGTCGATATTCACCACTATACAATCTCAGGGACTAGTCTGCGCTGGCTGGAGAGAAAACACGGTCTTCTAACGAGTGTGGTTGCTCTATGTTGTGCAGCTTCAAGTACATTGATGTCGCACTTGCGTCAGTGACGCCAGGACTGGATCGCATATTCCACGTGAGGCCTCACATAGCCGTTCAGCATTTGCCGAAAGATTGATGGCTCGAAATTTCCGAAAGCCCTCCGTAAGTGCCCAAGATGTTAACTGGCTGTTTTTGATGCCTTTCCAGCCTGTCCCGAGCAGCCAAGATCGTCCTGTACGATAACCTGAGGTCGCTTTCTTGGGAAGCAGGTTGCAACTGCTGGTCCCCAAGTCGATACTCATAGATAAGTTGATGGCGTATGCTTACGAGTTTGCACTTCGCCACGTTGAACTGGAGCAGGTTATCGGATGAACACGCATAAGCCCTGTCGAGATCACCGCAATGTCAGGTGATCATCCGCTGTCTTACCTAAATGATGTCAAATTTTGACATCATTTACAAATAGTAAGAAATTCGACTGCAGTACACTAGCAAGATCGTTAGTGAATACTAAGAATAAACGTGGCCCCAGTACCGATCCTTGGGTTACGCCACATTGGACGTCTGCTGGATCGGAAATTGAGCTACCGTCTCTCACATTCAGCTGACGTTGAATGAGGAAGTTGCCCATTCAACCGATCGCAGGGTCACTGATTCCATGGCTTCAAAGCCTGTGCAGGAGAATGCGGTGGTCCAAACGATCGAATGCTTTCGAGAATTCCAGGTAGACGACTCTGGCATCGGCTGACTCAGTCCAGCTTGATCGGGCTAGAAGCAACTTTGTAATGCAAGTCCGATTCCGGCGGAATCCGTGCTGCTGTGACGCTAGGATGTTGTTCTCAAGATATCCCATGAGCGCCTCCGTGGTTATACCTTCCATTAATTTGAATACAACTGGAGAGAAGTGATTGGACGGTAGTTCGAGGACTCCGCACGATTACCACTTTTGTAAATAGGAATGACTAGTTCATGTTTCTACATTGTGGGAACCTGCATTTCATCTAGACAACATTGAAAGTACCGAGCCAATGGTTCGGCAAAGTTCATAGCCCCTGTCTTCAATGCCTTCGGTTTGATGTCGTCCACGCCAAGTGAGCTGTGCACGCGCAATAACATTAGCCTTTTCATCACATTGGCTGTTTCGAACGTTTCGTAGTTTAACCTTAGTGGCGATGGAAGCTGTGTCAAAAGCGGGTGAAATGCTGATTCACTCTGGAAGTGTGGATGAAGTGTTGGCGAAGCACGTTGGCCGCAGCTTGTGTAGTGTGCGCCAGACCATCTGTTGCACGTAAAACTGGAATCCCGCGCTGCACTTCGCCATGTTGAACTGGAGCAGATTATCGGATAAACACGCATAAGCCCCGTCGAGGTAGCTCTGCAATGCCATGTGATCATCCGTTGTCCTGCTGCGGGGCTTGTTGACCTGCCTGTGCAGCAACTTTGGATTTGTAATGAATTTCGCCGCTAAGTTTTGTCGGGGCTGGAGTTTGTCTTCGCGGATCAACTTGACGCGGTGGTTTCGTTGAGCTGTGTAAACACCCCAGGTCATGTTACTTGAACAGACTTTGTAAGCGCGCCAGGCTGAATCCCTTAAGGCCATGCATTTTTATTACGGCTCCTCAGGAGCGAGTTCATTCGCTTCGGGCAAGAGACCTTGCTTTCTGAAGCAGTTGCCATTGGCTCAGTGAATTGGGTGACAAAAACCATTCACGCGACATCGGGCGGCTTCTCGGCCAGGAAGGACCAGTCGGTTTCTTGAACGAGGTTGGACAGGATATCGCAATGTGTAACGACACAGTTATTCATATTGTTCTCACTGATGTACTCCGAGTAACAGATGTAACGAAAGAGTAACATCGCCTGCTCACTACGGCCAAGTGGTGCATCTATGGTCACGGTGTCAACTTCGGTTTCCTCCTCCTTGGCGGTAAATTAAAAGTTTTGCGCATGCTGTATTTTGAGGTTTTAGTTGCAATGCACAGTTTCGGAACAGTGTGTACAAGTGTCGTGCAAAAAATGTAACTTCGGCAAATTTCGCCTCAGCCAAATTATTTTGGATCACCGTTTCCCCGAACTACGTCGTACCCGTTCTCGGGTCGTTACCAAACCTCGTCCATCTTTTTCGCGTTCAGCCTCTGGCTGTTTTTCTGGTACTTTTGTGTTTTGTAATCCGTTTTGCACCTTGTTCTAACCTGTAACTGTTTCTTTTGACTGCCCTGCAGGTAACAGCTCGTCGGTTCTACGTTTTGATTCTTGTTTCACAATGTCTTTGTTAGCGTCATGTCGGATTCACAGAATACCGGCGCTAATGTGTCTTCGGCTGCTTTGATCAGCGAATCTAATGCTGCATGTGGCAGTTTGAGCTGCTCAAATCCCTTGGCGGACGAGTCTGGAGCGTGCAGTGCCATGTATGCAACTGCTGGTACCATGAGACCTGTACCGATTTGAGCTCTGACCACTACCCAATGCTCTCGACTAGCGATGGCATGCTGTCAATTGTCTTCTATGCCGTAGCCGTCGATCTACGCGTCTTGATGTCACAGAGGAGACAGCAAGCAACCTTGGGCTGGGTAACCCACAGATGGGGTCTTTGCTCGCATCTCTTGATCGTAAAGTTGAGTTACTGAAGAAGAAAATGGGAATCTCTATTGATGTCGGCTCATTGGAGGAAGCCACGCAACCAACCTCACCTGCTGTCGATGAGAATCCGACTGAGGTGATGGCTGCCGTGTCGTGTGCCCCACCTACCCAGAATGCCCCTAACGAGGCATCCGATGTCGTACTGGACGTCCTCCAAGGCTAGACCGGTCTTATAGCCCCTGTGCCCACTAAAAGCAAGAGGAATAGGGCTAAGAAATTCCGTAAGGCTGGGCTGATGCAGTAGACAACGGTCACGCTATTGACGTGCTTTTCGTTGACCTCTCAAAAATCTTTATACTGTCCCACGTTAACAACTATCACTAAAGTTGAGATCGCATGGGATATCTGGAGACGCCCTTAAATGGGTGCCTGCTTATCTAAACCGGAGAGAACAGTGTGTACGAGTGGGGCGTAGCCTTTCGCTGAGACAAGCTGTTCTAAGTGGCGTTCCGCAGGGCTCGGTTTTAGAGCCGTTGTTTTTCTCAATTTATGTCGATGACCAACCCCAGGAGTTTGAAGTGCTGTCGCTATTGTTTGCTGAGGACCTCAAGCTCTGGAATATTATGGATATCGCTTGGGGATCTGAGGCCATTCAGGATGCCTTGGATAGGCTTCGCGATTGGTCAACCTTATGGTTGATGCCTATAAATCAGGCGAAATATGAGGTCCTCCGCATTGGAGGTGCTATTCCCCCACCCGCTGTGTAGTTGGTGAAAGTGAAATCCTTGCTGTCACTCAGCAAGTTGATATAGATACCATCTATACCTCAGTGTTTCACTCCGGGGACCATTGGAGGAAGGCTACTTGTAGTGGGTTCCGCATGATGTGGTTTATTCGCCGCCCCTTCGGTGTTCGATATTTCTGGGAAACTGTTCTCAGCTTTTGTGCGACCCCACTTAGAATACTGTATCCAGACTTGTCCACCATGTCTTGTAAGGGATAAAATGGAACTGGAGAGGGCTTTGCGAGCGGCACAAGTTTAGTGAAGGGTTTTAGGTAGCACTCGTATCCTGAACGTTTGCTTAGCTTGGGTATGTACTCAATGCGCTACTAGAGAATTATAAGAAACTTGATCCTTACTTATCGTATCCAAACGGATAAGATCGGTCCAGACTTGTCCTGGCTATTTAGTCCCGCTAAGCTGCTTAGTCTCCGAGGTCACCCGTTGAAGATGCACAAACCGCGTTTCTGACCGGGTAAGTAGGTAAACTCGCTCGTCGCGCCGGGTTATTGAATTTTGGAACTCGCTTCCGGAGCACGTCGTTAAGGAGTTTAAGGTTGAGGGTTTCGAGCGTCAGTTAGATGCTCGTGGATGGCAGTGGCAAAGCTTCCCCTTTTCTAACCGACTTGTATCTCCAACTATCTGTTTTTTAATTTTTCTCATACCTTGACATTCTCATTATTTAGCTTACATTCCTCCTCTTGTTTTTTAGCTCACCCTTCACTCTTTTACTTCACATAAACCGGCTTGGCAAGGACTGCTGGACAAGAAAATGTGGACAGTTATTGGTTGGACATAGTGTGATGCGGTTCTTGTTTTAGGCTTTTTAACATCTCGTGCATACCTATCAATTCCGTATTCAAGGACACACAAAAGTAGGAACTTTCACGGGATTATCCTACCGTTCTGGTCCCAACTGAACTTGTACTTGACTATTAGTTCCTCGTTGGTGAACATAAGATCCAAAACAGAGGGTGTATCACCCGTTCGGAATCGTGTTTGAGTGGTGTCATGGTTGTACAGAAGTACATTAGCAATCACGTCTTGCAAGCCAGCCTTGGCTTGTTCGCTGTGTGATGCTGGGATTTTGATTGCGTGCATGTTGAAGTCCCTACTAGAGGGACGCGACTGTGTAGTTGTGCCAGGACTCCCTTCATCACAAAAGCTAGGCACTGATCCATTTCCAAGGGGGACATTGGAGGGCGGTAAACTATTGCTAACAAACACACATCACCACGTCTTAGGTGCATACGACACCAAAGAGAATCAACGACTTCGTTTCTGAGTCTTCAATGATATCAACATGCAAGTCGGATCGATAATACAGGGACACTCCACCTCCTAATCTAGGTCGATCGTTTCGTATGCAAGTCATGCTGGGTAGAGCAATCTCAGCATCGGTGATCTCCGTGTTCAGCCATGTTTCGGTGACCATAACTAGGTCCCAAAGCGTGGAAACTTGACGAATACGAAGTTCGTTTATCTTGCTGAAAAGACCTTGTGCATTGGTATACAAGCAGATGAGTGCATCAGTGGTTATAAACGTGTTTGTGAATGCTGTTTTCCCGTAAGGGTCTATGCCGACCCTTGGGAGGTCGGCTGCCGGTCGGTTTTTCTAAGGACCGATGACGCACGCCCTAGGGCCAGTTCAGATTATTATACAGAGTTATCAGCGCCAGCAAAGTAGTGACCATCCTGTCCTCCTTCAGCTGCTGGCCTCTTTTTGGTATTGTCTCCGTTTTGAGATACACGGTGACAGAACTGTATTGGTAAACTGCCTGTACACTGTTCCCTTATCTATCTGTGGCTCGGTGCCTATCGCCTTTATACGTATTTCGGGTGGCAGCATTGTACGCTTCTTGTGCCACATTTTGATTACATGTTCTATTCAATAGTTCAATAGTGTATGATGGGATAAAAAGCATTGGCTTTACAAGACCCATAGGATGGTAAATGCAAAATAAGTACAAATCATTAGATTCCGACATGGAACTGAAATGCCAATAGTCTAAACCTGGTACATCACACCACAATGTGTTGTTTGTCACTCAGATGAATGTCTAACAATTGTTTGAAGGCTGTAATGTTCGGAGCGTTTACCACATGCGTTGGCAAGTCATTCCATTGTGAACAGATTCTAAGAGAGTAAAAATATTTTCTACAGTCTAATCGGGAGTGTTGGATTATCAGCTTGAGGTTATGACCTCTCGATCGCTTATATGAGGCTAGGGTGAGCAGCGATTTGCACGGGTGATCGCTTTCCGTTAATATCCGGTATGCGAGAATGAGATCTCCGCGTAGTCGTCGGTATTCGGAGGAAAACATTCCGATTAAACTGAGACGCACTTCATAATTGAGACCAGATAATCCGCGTGTTGCCTTGGTAGCTCTTCGTTGGGGCTGCTCTAAGAGATGAATGTCTCGTTTTAACCATGGGCACCAAGCCTGGACGGCATATTCGACGTGGGGACGGATTTAGGAGTTGACAAGCATGGGTACCAGCCGTCGTTCAAAAACACCAAAAGCTCGCCTCAAAAGTCTCAGGTTCATGTTCGCCACGTTCGCTGCTTTGGAACATTGGAGCGAATTCCCCAGACTTTCTTGCACAATGATACCTAAGTCTTTTTCTGTGGTCACGCGCCGTAAAGCGTACTGCCCCAAGAGGTACGTGTTGGCAAGATTGCTGCGCAATGACAGTAGGTGACACTTGGCAGGATTCAGTGGGAGATGATTTATATCTACCCATTTGTTGATTCTATCCAAATCATTCTGGAGGAGGGCACAGTCTGATGTTGAGCGAATAACTCTCCAGATTTTTGCGTCATCTGCAAAAATTTGCATCGAGGATTGAATATTATCCGGGAGGTCGTTAATGTAGACCAGAAAAAGGAGGGGACCAAGGACGGATCCTTGAGGAACACCGCTGGAGATGCAGAGGGTTTCCGAGAGGGCATCGGCGACTCTGACCTTGATCGTTCTGTCATGCAAATATGCTGCTAGCCAGGTGAGTAGGGAACCATGGATAACGTAGGCACGAAGCTTATGAAGCAGAGCTAAGTGATTGACTCTGTCGAATTCCTTCGAAAAGTCTAGGTAAATCACATCAAGGGGAGATCCTTCATCAAGTGCTTTGGTCCATGAATTCCGAGCAAGAAGCAGATTTGTGAGGCAAGATCGTTTGCGCCTAAAGCCGTGTTGGAGGTGAGAAATTAGCTTCAGACTCTCAAAATATCGTGTAATTTCATCTGCAACTAACGATTCCATTACTTTTGATAACACAGGGAGGAGAGTAATGGGTCGGTAGTTGGCAGGATCCGATCGCTTACCTCCTTTGTATATCGGAGTGACTATCCCGCTTTTCCACTCAGACGGAAGTGTTTGGGAATTGAGTAGACTTTGGAAAAAGCTTGCGAGGTGTGCTGCTATGGTGGGAGCAAGAGTTTTAAGAACTTTGGGTCTGATCTTGTCGACTCCCGGAGCGCTATTTTCTCTTAGAGACCGTAGTTTGCTAGCGACAGCTGCTGAGGTAAAAGTGACAGTTGATATGCCGACCACGTTGGGTGAATGCTGGTTTGGCAAAGGTTCTATGGCGTTTGCAGTCACTGTGCCAAACTGCAGAAGTAATGCGTTCGCAGCATCCACAGCAGTAGTCGTTAGGCCACCATCCGTCTTGAGTGGTGGTATTCCTGTTTTAACTTTTCTTCTGCTGTTCACGTACCTGTACAGCAGTTTTGTATTGTTCGTGAATTTAAGTACCATGTTTTTTTGCCATTCGTACTTATCGGCTCTAATCAGTGATGTGCAATAGTTCCTCACTATTTTGTAATTCTCCCAGGTGGCGTCGCAATGGTTCAGCGCGTATTGTCTCCAGATCTCGTCTCTGGTGCTAATCCATTTACGCGTTCTGCTTCGGATCCAGGTGTTGGTCCGGCGCGGCACTCGTAATGGTATGACTTTTGACGCTGCTTGCGTGACACCGCTAATTTTGTCTTTTAGTTCCTTCCACGCGTCGTCTGCCGTGCTCTCTAGATTGAGGTCCCAGTTGACGGTTGTCGCTAGGCTGTGCAGCACGGAATAGTTGGTTATAGTTCGTCGGTTTTCATGTCTGATTTCAGTAGTATTGGCGTAACACACATAGGCAAAATTCAACACTGAGTGGTCACTGTTGCCTAATGGTGGATCGTATGAAATTGTCTCAATCATCAACTCTACGTCGGGCTATATCGCATTTAGCTAACAATTCACGATAGTCAGATACCGTCCTCCATGGCGCAGTTGCATAAGCTGCGGGCTAGTTGACAAGAGCCACTAGCAGTCATGGGTTCGATCCTCCGCAGAGGACCGAAGGATGCGCACCACTGATGAGCCCCAATAGGGCGAAACGGCCGTCTGGTGCTTTTCCGGACAGCTGGTCGACATATCTGAATTGTCGGCTGATTGCGACGAACAAAAATACTCACCAAAATCCTTCCATTCATAAGTAACTCTACTATTAGTTTGGAGTGCGATGACACTTCCATCACTCGGGGACCACGCCCTTTGTAGTTAGGTTATAGCGGTAACCTTGATGTCGAATTAGCGATAACATTTTTGAGTGAGAGCACTTCACGACCTCTAGCTCGCTTAGTGACTGGAGCTCGGGGACACCGTGAACAAAGATAGATTTTGCGCCGTGTTGTTTACGGAAGTCATCCGAATTTTGTTTGCGTTTCTGACGTTCACTCCAAGGAACATCTGGAAAATTTCGAACAGTGTTTGTGGTGGTACGAAGGCGAGCAGCTGGTAGGAGAACTGCCTCTGCATCATTACCTGACTGAAGTGTTACCTGGAGTAATCGCGGTTCACCGTAGTGTACGAAGTTTGGGTGTCGGACTAGACGCATCATAGTGACTGATTTAGCTTGAACTCCTATTAGTTAACACAAGAACTCCCACTGTTTCCTGTCGTCTAATAGCCTATGGAGTTCGTTCCGGATTTAGTCACCTTAGAACATATAGCAATCACAGAATTATGATATTGTTGCATGTTCTCCTTTTTGGAGGGACCAGTGGCTGCTTTCTTCGGTTGGACAGCTGATGGGGTCTGCAGTCTCGTGGTGCTGTTGCTAGTATTAACTCGTTTGGCACCTGCCGGAGTTACAATGGGAGATGTCTCTGTCATCTGCGCAGCATCAACGGACACGTATGTTGTCAGCCTTTTAACAGTGTTCGATGTGGTGGGTAGTTCTAATGAAGAGTGAGTGGCGAACGCATCTTTATGAGCAGCTGCTAGTATCGGGGTGGTTAACTCTGGATCGTTACACTTATTTTAGGCTCGGCTACACTGTTCTGGGATTAGAGCTTGCTACTGAGCATCAAGTTCAAGGCAATGATCTCACTCGTTCCTGTGGGACAGCTCTCACGGATGCTGTTTGCTCTACAACTTTGTCAGTCTTTCGCAATTCTCTACCAACACAGTTATACGTCTGACGAGTGGAATAGGCGTACATTCAGTGGAGAACCAGACGGAATCAGTCATAATATTAGGTTTTTAAGTGGCTGAGACTAAGGCGAGCACATCGAGAATGAAAATATTTTTGACAATTTCTGCATTCTATCCCAAATCGCACCAGTTTAGCACAGCTCCCTGCGCCACAACTAACGTTTATTTCGGAAACTTTGGGCATAGGTTTCCGTGGTCAAACAGTACATGCCATTGTGATTGTCAGTTCTGCGAAGGTCATTCATTACAACGTCGACAATAGTAGGCTGCATCCAAACGCTGTCGGTCAAGCTGGTGGTCAGGCTGACACAGGTTAGGTTGCTGTAGAAGTTCGGTCGGGTTATATGGCTGCTCTCAGCTGCCATGGCCCTAATTGTCTCCGGTGTTTTGTCTTATTCCTTCGGATGCTAAGGTTGCCAGTAAATAAATCCGTTTACAGAGCTGTATGAGGGGAATACTCACCAGTTTGGTCCTCCACAATGAGTCGTTAGCCACCCCTGGCAGTTTATCCGCTCCCTTTAACCGAATTTCTGTAGACAGCCTCGCGGAATTTCGACCAATTATCCAATATAATCGGTGTCATTAGCTCAGACTGAAGTACCATCCGCATCATCCGGGAACCGTTCCCCTTGTATTTGCGTGAAACTGGAACTCTTGTTAACCGCTTAGCAATGATGATGTGGAGGGAAAGTTCTTGGTGGATGTAACTCTATTGCCCCTTGTCGCATGTCTTCGCTTCATCAGGGGAAGTTATTGAAGCTCACCAACCCCGTAAACACTAATCGTTTGTTTTCCGTCAGATTTACGAACTTCTTCCTGGTTGCTATTCTCTTTAGTACGTTCGTTTCAGTGGATATCCGGAAGCATATGCACCTCACTTGATGAGTTACGGAGCCGAATCGAAGAAAGTAGGACCGTCTCTGTGTCATCAGTGGATCACCTTGTCACCCGAAGAAGTCGAGGCTCATCGTGATGCACTGAATTTGGATGATGTGAAACCGGTATCATTGTCGTGGGTTCGACTAAACTGTTAATTGCACCACAAACAGAATTCCACTGATTGCGGTCATCCATCAGCTTCCCTTTGATGCTACTAGACTGAAATCCTGGAACATTTATACACACAATTTAAAGTACCGTGATTTCTTCCGTTAGCTGTAGATTTGAGGGTATTAGTTGACACCGTTTTAAACGGTTTGGTTGTTTGTGGAGGTTGCTTCACCCTACTGTTGCTCGGTGCTGTTATCGGAGTCCAGGGTGTTCCCTCCGATGTCCGCTTGGTGGTAACCGATGCATACGACGCTTGGCTCTTCTCTCTGGTGGACGAACTCGGGCTCGAAGCAGCCACCATAACCAGAGCCTTGATATGGTCTGCACCGCCAAAAGGAATAGACGTGCGCGTGTTTGTAGCTTTTCCGCCTATGGAAGTGAGGTGAGCCAGATACGGACGCTGCAACGCGGTTGGAGCTTCTGGTTCTTTTCTTCTGCTTAGAGGCGGCGCTTGGGTTGGCTGGTTGAGTTAGTAACGTGGCAATATGTACCTCCGAGGGAGCGATCTTAGTACTTACCAAACGCGCGATTATCTCAGTTAACCTATCGCACTTATTCATGAGCAAAAATAAACAGTTGACGACAAGAATGAATTGACATGTTGGACTAAACCCAAATGTGTCAACACCTCTGTTTATCTACCAAGTTTCTTGGACGGATTTCCCTTTGTATTGCAGATGTTATCGTCTACTGCAGCTTGAACAGCTTACTCTAATCTTAAGGACCTTACCGCATTACTCTGTAGCGCATACGCGGCATTGCATTAGGTTTGGAATGCTGGTTGCACTGTTGTAGTTTGCAGTTAGGTCTATCCGAGCCGTTGCTGTGGTACTGGCACTCACTTTTAATTTATTCTGTGAGCCAGGTGTGCAAGTGTCCCAAACATGTCAAAGCACGCACATTAGTTGTGATGGCTGATAGCCGTCGGACTGAATGCGTCAGACTTAGTCGTGACTGGTCGTTTGCGCACACCCGTCAGATGAGCGGTGATTAGAGTGGTCAGTGAAGCTAAGAATGTTGCTGCGCTGATCAACGGCGCACTTTTGACAAGGTCAAATGGAGGGGTTGGATTTGAGTAATACATCAAATCCAAAAGATTGCTGGGCAAGCAGTAACGTAGTAAGAAACTCGAAGTAGATACAGCAAATGGTATTGAAAAAAACGGTTTTTGTTTCACTTGATCGTCTCAAGTAAGATCTTTCGAACGAGTGTAAAATATTCGCAGTGCCTGAAATCGGATTATTGCTGTGATGAGCTCCAGCAACAAAATCCATCGCAACCGCAGATGTGAATCAGACGTCGAAAATAAGAATAATCTGGATGATAAGTATGCACATTGTAGAGCTGATAACTGAGTCGACTGAGGGTAAGCTCAACTATGTGCAAGAAATTGCTGAGGAATGGCCCACAAAAGGCAAGAGCGTCTGTTCAGATCGACCGTAAGCGGTAGTTCAAAAAGCAGTTGTTGGTTTTTCCATGTCGTGTACATTAACGCCTCCAGCTACATGAATGTGGCTATGTGACCTCTTCGAAGCGACGTGGTTCAGCCTGGAGTCTATTTCCGACGTAGTTTTTGGCGGGCGGTAAATTATGGCTGCAAGCTATGTATCCATGTTCAGCAACCATAGCCGGTACCAAAGCGAATCAGGGGAGTGGATTTCCGGGTGAACGTTTATTTCATTAGAGTTTTGCATTTCAATAAAGAATTACACCACCACACCTTCCAGCTCTGTCGTTCTGAAGCATCGATGTGCTGGACAAATTGATCTCATAATTGGTTACCTCAAGGTTTAACCGGGTCTGTAATCATGAAGGAGTCCCGCGGTTATGAGGCATGTAATTCTCCAAATTTGACCAACTTACTAAGAAAGCCTTGAACGTTTGTGTACAAACAGGCTAGTGTTTTGGTTATTAAGAGCGCGTTGACGGATGCCATGTCTTTGTGCATTTTTAAGCCGAACGTTAGGTGGCCGACCTTATTCCTTTCTTTGTTTGTTGTCGGTTTATAAGTTTCAGTCTGGCCGCATGGTCGCACAGAGTGTTCCAGATCAGGAGGTTCGCCTGTGCTTCGTACTTTTCCGGTTGTGTGTCGTGGGCCTTGTTGTGTTGATCTCTCCGCGGGACTGTGAAGATAAGGAATTTGCAGTGTTTATATGTTCCGTCGAATTGCTGACAAATCGTTGCCGTGCCCTTGCTGTTTTCAGCCGGATCTCGGTTGATAACCTGTCGCGAGACTTTGAACCGTTATCCATAAGCACTATCATTATTTCCTCAGAGTGTAGCACCACTCTCACTAACCTTGGATGGCAGTTCTTGTAATTAGGTAATGAAAAAGTTCCTAGCAATGATTTAACGATAAAATTGTCCAAAGAGAGCGCTTTGTGGATGTAACCTCACTGCTCTCCGTCATGTGTTGCGCCTCGTGACCAGGCGAATGCGGAAGGAGCGGAACACCATGAACAAATATGTATTGTTTGCTATCATTTTGGGAGGGTCACCTGGGTTATACGATTCTCTTACGCGAGCTTTCCAAGGGAGTTCAGGTCATATGTACGCTGCGTTTGGTGAGTTGCGAAGATGAACCACTGAGAACAGGACAGCCTCCCTGCTTCTCAGTTCAATGTTATTCAAAGAATTCGTGTTTGACCGTGGTGCACTGAGGTCGAACGACACGCTACGCGTCTCAGCATACTGGGTTCAACCTGAATCTCAGATGGGAATCCACAGGTTGCGACCACCTAGCGACCTGTACTTTATTGCGCCATGTTTGGATTAGGAACCGTTAGTGCAAATGAGAGTTGACGCATAGTTGTTCTCTCTGGTGAATGTCGCTTTGAGATTTGTTGTTAGTGATTTGGGCTTCTAAGGAGGCGCCACTGCAATTGATGGCGTAAGCTGCGTCTTCTTTCTTGAGCTCACTGATGGATGCGGAAACATTTATTTCATGAACACTGATGTCAACTGAGATGAGAATATGGCTGCATCGTTTTCGTAGGCCTCTCATCAAGTCTGATGCAGACCGAAGTCCATCTCTGGAGTGAACATTAAGGGACAATTAATAACTGCCGCAAGGCAAGTGTCGATGTGTTGCACAAGAATGAGTCTATGAGAAACGTCTCCGGATCGTCCACACTGCTCGCACTACAGATTACTGCGGTAGTATGAAAGTGCCCCACCGCTCTAGTTTGGGCGATCGTTTCGGAGAAGGGGAATGATATGTATTGCTCAAATATTCCTATTTCGTCTTTGGACACGTAATCCCGAACTCGGAGGGAGAAGGCACCAACCGGATATCACATTTGATATTGTCTTAATGACACATACAGCGAATGCGGAAAGCATAAACGGTAAAACGAGCCAATCAGAACAAGAATAAAAGGCCAGTTGGTACCGACCAATGTGACAGTACTGTTCGGTCGATCACTTGCGTGGGTGTGGTTGTTTGAGAAACGTTAACACATACAGCCATAACATCCCCTCATGTGGCAGCTGAACTCACATTGGTAAAACGTAATTTTCTATCGGTTTGGGTGAACGCCTTGGTTTCCGAATAGCGATCGGCTGATCAGTTTCATCCTTTTGGGTTTTGTTCCTCTCCTCACGCTCTTCTGTAACTACCCTCTGCTCCTCAGGGTATGGTGCGAGAGGCAGATGAAATCATTGTGTCTGCCTACCGTTTCCCCAATTTCCAGTTGTATATCGGCTTCAGTTTCTGAAATTGTTAGCATTGTTCCTGACTGCCATACTTACTTTTGCGGGAGTTTTGTGCACGCATCTCATTTTGCTACTAAATCCTGGGGTTTAGCTGGTGCGCGCCTACTCTCATGCATTCGCTATTGCTCGCAACGCCTGGCCTGACGGAAATCTGGGAATAGCAAGTCTAGCCTCGTACGTAGTCGATGCTCAACCATAGACTCCCCCGGGCTTTTTCCGATGGATTCCAGCAGCGTGGTGTGATACGCCAATAAGAATCGGTCAAGTTTAGTGCGCAAAGAGCCATGACGTTACTCCAGGAGACCGCCCTTCACGATTTGTACCACTCTTTCCGCTAAACTGTTTGACTCTGGGTGGTATGGTGCAGAAGTCTTGTGGTGGATGCCATTACCTTGCAAGTATTGTTTGAACTTTGCACTAGTAAACTGCGGACCGTTATCTGTGACCAATATTTTCGGCAAACCGTGCATGCATAGACTACAACGTAATTTATTGACTGCAGTTTCCATGCTAGCGTAAGCGACGACATGCACATCTATCCACTTGTGGCACGTATCCACCAGGAGTAGAAACATTTTCGCTTAAATCGGACCGCAATAATCAGCGTGGACACGTTCCCATGGATCGTTGGGTAGCTCCCAAGGATGAATGAGACCTGTTGGTTTGTCTTTTTGCTACTTCTAGCATGTAGTACAAGTATCCAAAATCGCTTCGATATCTCTATGGATCGCCGGCCACCGGCAGTATGACCCGGCTAGAGCTTTCATGCAGACAATCCATGGATTAGCATCGTGTAACTCTCTCAGTACAGTTGATCTGAGTCCCATTGGAATAACTATACGAGATCCACGCAAGATTAGGATTAGTTCACATCGACAATTGTGAATGAGACGCAGATCGTCAGAGGATCGCTGCCCGCAACTTCGCAGCAGTATCATACGTTTCAATTTCGATAGGACCGGATGGCGATCGGTACCTTTCCTAACCATATCATTGGATATTGGTGTAGTGTCTAGGTGCTGCAACGGTTGACCAAACTCGCATGGCGCTCCACTTTTTTTCATCCTGTTGAGCAACTTGTGTTAATCTACTGAAAGTGTCAGCAACATTATGGTGTAAACCAGCAATGTATCGGATTTGATAGTTGTAGACGAAAGGTAGAAGTTCACAGCGTATCATTCGGCGTGCGTTTAGTTGATCTACGCCTCGTCCCTCACCGAGAAGCGAGATCAACGGTTTATGATCAGTCTATGTCTCTAACCGATTGCCCCACAACTATTGTTGGAAGCGTTTCACTCCGAAAACAACCGTCAGTGCCTCTTTGTCCAGTTGTGCGTACTTCACAGCAGCCTGTAACGTGCGAGACGCGAAAGCAATAAAACGAATGGTTCCGTGGTAAATCTTATGCCCTAGGACTGCTCCCATCCCAAACGGTGAGGCGTCACACTGTAAGATGATAGGTTTGTTTGGATCGTAATGTACTAACACCGGTGAAGAAGCAAGAAGCACTTTCGCTTGCTCAAATGCTTGTCCCTCCTTCTCTCCCCATGACTACTTGGAGTCTTTAACAATTCATGAAGCGGTGCTATAACGGAAGCAAGATTGGGTAGGAATTGACGATAATGCGATAACATCCCAAGGAATGAACGTAGCTGTGCTCCATTATGTAGAGGAGGTGCAGAAATAATAGGCTGTACTTTGTGTTTCAGTGCATGTAAACCATTTTTATCCACTCGATAACCAAGTTAGTCAACGGAGTTAACCATAAAAGCAATTCTGGAGCGTTTCAAACATAATCTTGTTCACATAGTTTGTGTAACATAAGGTCCAACATGCGCAGATGTCCAGATTCTTTGCGACCAATAATTAGTAGATCAACGAGGTATGCACCTGTGTTAGATACATCACGCACTATGTTGGCAGTTCTTCTTTGGAAGATAGCCGGGGCTGAATTAATTCTAAAAGGAAGTCTGGTGTATTCAAATAGGCCTAAACGTGTATTGACCGTAGTAAGATAGCGAAAGGCTTCATCTAATTCCACCTGGGAGTTAGCATGGCTCAAATCCCGTTTTGTCGACGACCGCGCCAGATAAAGCGGTGTAGAAATCCTCAATTTTAGGTAGTTGATAAAGGTCTGTGATTGCACTGCGATTTATGTTTTCGTTGCAATCGCCCCAGATCCGTACATTCGTTGAACTCGTAAAATTAGTCCTCCTTGCTGATGCTGTTTTAATTCTTCTTCCACTTTGGGCCGTAAGGAGTAAGGCAGTGTTCTGGCCTTAAAATGTTAGATGCGCTAGAGACCGCCATATGGATCATTGCTTTAAACTTGTTCATTTTTCCCAACTAGTGTTCGTTGAACACTTTTGGATATCGTTTAATAACTGAGTCCACGGTTTGCTCCCCACGGCTTAGATAGTAGTTAATATTTGTGGCAACTGTTTCATCCAGTCACGAGCCAGTATATTGACTGGAGCACGAGGCACAACATAAAGTGCAGGTTGAGTGATCAACCCTGGTGTTTAACTCGTACCTGACACTTCCAAAGTAGGTCAATCACTTTTCCTATATAGGTTTTGAAAACGGGATCACTTGGCTCCGGATTTGGCAATGATGACAGCACGTTTTTGCTAATTAATGTCACAGTGGAGCAGGTGTCTAATTCGAATAAAACTGTTTCGCCATTAACATGAAGTGTGACCCTATATGGAGATACTTCCGCCATATTGGAGCAATTTGCAGTTATATGATTCATAAAATTTAACTGGGAATCAGAGTACTCACTGTCGTCCTGGTTCAACGTTTTAATCGAAGTTTTTGACCGTAGAGAACGGTATACACGTGCCAAATGGTCAATTTTACTGCGATTTCTTTACTTTGTGCGTATATGAGGGCACTGGGTGTGAGAAGTGTGCTGGTCGCGGCATCGGTAGCAGACGAACTTTCATTACCATTTTTGTGGGGGAAAACATGGCGCGAGCTTGTTTACACACTCTGTAGACTGAATAGGGTCGAAAGTGGATAACTGAGGTTTCAGCTTTTTTCTTTAACGTACGAGGTTGTAGGCGGTTTCACATGAAAGTGTTTCTTCCTCTTGTGATAGTATCTTTTCTGTCGCGTCATCATCTAGAACTCCATAGACAAGGCACTGAATGTTCATGACTTCTTCGACACGCGTTAAAGGAATTGTATCGACATGCTAGTGTCGCTAGGTGGATGCGCGCCACTTAGTCATTTACGCTTTCTGCACGTTGCTGCTGTAATTTAAAGAACTGGCAACGAGCAGACAATACATCATGCTGAATTCCTCATAGCTCTTCGAAACACTGAATTATGTGTACAATACTCTTTTTAGCTCTTATGTTCTTGGCGCCCAAATGTCGTATTCTGAACCAAGTGCTTGGTGAAAAAATATTATCCAGTAGGCATCAGACAAGTCAACAGAAGGGTTCAACACAAGGAAGAGGGTCATCTAATGTTGGAAGGATGTTTTCTACTACATACATGATTGTAAGGATGGCTTTTATGTTGTAACGTGCCTCAGAATTGACTGCCCCGCCATGATGTTCGTGGTACTCGTCGCCGTCCTGATATTTATTGCTCAAGTATTCGTATTTCGTCTTTGGACAAGCGGTCCCGAACTCGGAAGCAGAAGGCACAAACCGGATATCACATTTGATATTGTCTTAATGGCACATACATCGAATGCGGAAAGCATAAACGATAAAACGAGCCAATCAGAACAAGAATAAAAGGCCAGTTGATATCGACCAATGTGGCAAGGCTCTTCGATCGATAATGTATGTGTAGTTGTTTGAGTAACGTTAACACATGCAACCTTAACAGGGCATACGATGTATCGCAAGTTTGGCGTCGGCAATTTATGAGTGCAGCTAAGTTTTAGTTCCCTTAATGAGGTCCAATTTAATGTTTGACAAAGCCGTAGTTTAGCAAACTTTCTCAGAATATCTTGTGTGTCAGTGTACATGCAAGAAATTTCCTCTGTCCTCAGCACGAAGTCGGGGGACGTGTGTTTAGTGTATAGTATTGTGTTGACCGATGAAAGGTCGCCACCTATCGTTTTCTGGGGGGTGGAGGTGACGAATCCATTTGTGTCAGATCCAAGGATCCCGCCATTACTTTCTCGCCCCCTTCTTTGTATGTAATATGTGGTTAGTTTTCACCAGTTTCGATGGCTGGCTGACTGATGTTATCCGAACCGTTGCCGGAAACTGCTTAGACTAAATTGTTGCTCCCGTATGTTTGCTTCCGGGAAGCTGTTTAGTTCCGGAGCTCGGAACGTGGGCAGCTGTAACCCGCATGCCAGCACTTCAGCATCCTTGCTGACATCTGTCTGGATAAGCGCACCACCTTCACAATCCTCGGGTCAGATCCTTCGTAACTTAGCGACTTGCATTGTGACACTTACCGAGGTGAGTAACTCGAGAACTTATCGCCACTGCTCCTAATCGTGAGTGGGTTGCTTCGCGCTCATCATATCTTTCAGTCTCGAGAACACAGTGCACCTGGACTGTCCTGGCTGTGGATTTTTTCTGGTATCCTTCCAAATCGTACTTCGCCTGTTTACGCACGCTCCTCGGAATATCCGAGAAGGTTCAGATGGAACATGACCCGTCCCGGAGGCCAGCCGTCCGTAACGGAACTGCTCCTGCTTCATTAGCGAAAGTCCGTGCAGCTTGAAGAAGTTTCGCTTCACCATAGTGTTTCGGGTTTGGGTGAATTGTGACTCGTGTCTAGTTGTCGGGCTTAACTACAACACCTGGGATGTCTCATATGAAGTTCCGTTGTGTCACACTCTCGAGTTGTGCTCCTTTTAGGGCATTTGACGTTGATTCTGCAATTTGATGCAGATTGTCTATGATACACTATGTGCAGCCTGAGTTGTGGTCGACTGCCCAGCTGGTCTGTATAAAACTTGCGGATGCTTTGTAAGTACGGCCTCGCGTTCTTCATTTATTTTAGGTCCGGTGTGAGTCACGAATCGCCTATGTTCCCGGTTGGTTTTGGCTGCAACCAGGTACTAATCACTATTTGTCTCGACGCCATTTTGAAATTTCGGAACAGTACGTAATGTGGGCGAGCCCCTGGTCGTACTTATTCCAGTCGGATTGGCAGTGGTTGCGTCAAGCGTATCTGAACCACTGTTGTTACTGACGCGTGTTTAGCTCGCTGCCCAGTGTTCTTCCGTTTTGAAGTGGATCCTAATGGGCAGCACTTGGGTTTGCTCTCTGTCACACATTCTACTAGTGGAGCGGTCTTGGTTTCCTTCATTCGTTCAATCATTGTCACCAGTCCTTCCTATTTCTGCGATAATTGATATACAAGCTTAACCAGTGGAATGATCATACATCCTGTCCAAGAACCACAGATAATCTGGTCATCTGCTGTATAGCTTCAACTGGTTTACTGTGGGCTAAAAGCTTGTAATGGAACGTGCTGAGGCAACTAGGACGCTGGATTCTTACAGTAGGTTTTTCTGACGTGAAGGGAAAGCACATGCTACTTTCATTCCGATCACCGTAGTCTGGGCTTTTGATCGGTTGTTACAAACTAGTGCGTCGTTGTCATTACAACAGTAGACACTCTTTATTCCCCACCGTTTCAGTCAATCTTCGATTGTCATAGGACAAATCGGGTGCTGATTTGGTCTAGCAGAGCCAACGATCCCCATCGTTGAAACCCACATCCTTCGGGCTGCACCAATTCCTAAAGACCCCACCATTTATCGGTATGTGTGTTGAGGTAAAGTGGGCGTGGGCATGGACTGGACGTCTTTACAGTAGATTAAAATAACTTTAAACCAGCAGGCACCGAAGGCCCAATTCTCCATCGCATATCATTGTAGCGAAGGAGCACAATATTATTTTCAACTTACGGTCTATCGACACGTTAGATTTGATAGCCACTTAGGCATCCCAGCAAGTCGTGGGCAACTTCAAGAGCTCCAACATGGTAAATCGCATAAAGATGTATACGCTGATGTTTACATTGAAAGGTTACTCCATGATTGAACCTCAGATGGGGATGTTCGTGAGTTAAGGAGTCTGCTTTCTCTTTGTGCCTTCAAACGTGCTATGTATGACTAAAGGACTCAATATATCTGCTTCGTATTAGTTGGGGGTGTATTATACTGCGCATCGACGCTGTCTGGAATGATAATACCGTCTCTTATGCCACGAGGATTCTGTGCGCTCCCGATGGTTGTTCACCCCCATCAGACCAGCAAAGCACGTCACTTCTTTTCTTCCAACAAGCGCGCCTACTTGTCACAAGTACTGGTGGTACAGTTTGAATTCTCATTCCATAGTTTCCGGGAAAACACATGTTACTATTTGCTAGCCATTTTGCACTTAGACTGTCTAGTAGATTGCGTGATAGGACCGCTTGACTAGACGATAACTTGACTTATCGTCAGTTACTGGAGCCGATATCCCTGATGCATAGTTATTCCTCGTTGGTATCAGTGAACTCTCGATTGAGGAAGAGTTTAAATAGGAGCGGAATGCTTCCGTCTTCCGTCGTTCTTTACACTACCGGTCACGTTCGTACTCCCCTTTTCATCCGTGTACACAGATGCATTGCTTCCCACTCCTATGTGTGACGTGTTGTAAGTATCAACGGTTATGCAGATGTGAGTGGTTCAACGAGGTTCTTCTGGAAAAGTCAGTGTCATGAAATTCAATGCAATACGGAGTGTGATCAAATCTGCTAGCTCGACTTCGATTTTAAGTCCTTCATCCTTCCTTATTGTCCATCATTTACTTTAATGAATGGTAGGCGAGTACGGTCACTGTATGCATCGGAAGAAGAACAGTGTGATGATTATATGCATATAAGGATTTGATATTCACTTCATTTAAACGTTGAAGCTCCGAATATCTACCTGGCTCATATTATCTCAATACAACAATGATGTGATCACTTCTGTTCGCCATTTTGTTTAATCCTATGAGAGTACCCGACACTTACATATCGGTTTGTGTTTCTGGAGGAATCGTTACACAATTTTGTTTACCGATGATCTCATTACTTCAAGTTTTTCAATCACTACATTTTCCCTCTTTCTTTAGTTGGACACTGGGGATGCTTCAGGATTTTACTTCAGTTTGCTTCTCCAGCATGTGCTCAAGCTTGTTTGGCTTATTCGCACTCTTCGAGCGGATAGCGAACACCGGCATTGTGGGATCAAACTCTGGAGGTCGTTGCTTCGGTGTGTTCATTCATCAGCTTACCAACAAACTGAGACCACCAACCTAGGGTCATTTTCGTTTTGGCTCAACTGCAAAACACACAGTACGCCTAATTTGTTTGCCCAATGTCCGGATTGTTATTTCGAGGCCCCAGATTTCAGTACCACATCCGTCTCAACGGACAATGTGGCCAAGCTTGGACGCACTTTTGTCACCACATGGGAGTCGTTGTATCACTCTCGGGAGCAGGGATGTTCAGAAAATCAGGTACCGACTCAACGAAAAAAGCGCACCCGTGATTTGTCCACACAGACTGACTACGCCCCGTCGTCTTTCGTGTCCTCTTCCCATCCAACCGCTCCGCACAATGTGCTTGCATCAACCACTTCAATAATCCTGCCACCACCTCAACCTCCAGTAGTCACCCCCATGAGAAGCTCACAATCTGGGCTAATTTGTCCCAATAGAGTGGAGCTTCCAGTGAATCCCAGCTTCATCCAGTCCAGTGAGTCGGCAAAACACAAAGCACACACAGTTCAAACCAACAGCGAACTAACTGCACATGTTCAAATGGTCGAGAGTGTCGTGATGCCTAATGAGTGGATGCGAAATGTCGATTACAAACTTAAGCCCTTCAGATGGACCAAGCTGCACAGATTGCATCCAGGTTCAGTTTGGTCTCCAGACTACACTCCACTAGATGTGGGACACGGTGTGGCGTCGGCTTCAGTGGAACATACGGATGTCAGCATCGATCTGAAACAGTTGGAGCTGCTCTTTCTTCAGCGTCCCATTCGAAGCAATTTGATCACCCCTTCATTGCAGGATCAAAACAACCGAGAGCTTTCCGCTACTTTATTGGGTAATGCAATCGCTGATTTCACCTCAAAGGAGACACATTCAACGGAGAACCATGTAGGCGATTATTCACTGTGGCTTGATCAAACGGAGTTAGTCCAAGTTCCTATCCGTTCACAATTGTATGCAAGCTTAACACCTTGTGAATCGGTGTCCAGATGCTCTCGGACACTATCATTACATCGGAAACCTGAGGTGAGTCGATGAAACCCATGAAATCAAAATTAGTCTTTTGGAGAGTTAATGACAAAAGGCGCTACGGAATCCAGCTCACTCACATTGTTCATCGATTATGCTAGTTTGCTAGTAATTGAAGTTACACAATTAGTGTCGTTCTAGGCGCGTCAGATCAAAAACCGAGGGAACAGTGACACCCTTTTATGACTATCAGCTATGTTCCAGCATGCAAAATCGACCTATTTTTATATTGGCCGGTTAAACTTGATCTTTCACTAATATAGCATAGTAGTACCTCGTTGGTCTTACAGAGCCAATCAGATCAGTACTCTCTTCCTGCCTTGCAATAGAATGAGTTTTTCACTATGCACCCTTTTGATCTGACAGTCAGCGGATTAAGTAGCTGGTAGTGCACTCACTGAAGTCTGCTTGCCTCCCCTGCGGCAGACGGCCAATGCGATCATCAGGAACGTGAATTGGGCGGCTTACTACCTAAATGTGTCATGTGCAAAAAGTTCGCACATTTCTGCAACGGATTATACGATTAAAACCCCTGCTGTGAAGTTACCAGGTCAAAACCACTCAATTCATGGACGCCTGGGGTTTGACTGATATTTCACTTTTGCCCTGAAGTGTTTTGTGATACATTGGCCACATATTGGACTAGCAACAAATGGCTGCTAGCAGATGTTTTCTAGATACTTAGCCATTAGATTGATCTTATGCTCACTGCGAATTCCAATTCGTGTATCATCTTCGGGAAAGAGACATCCTGAGATGCCTACTCAGCATTTGAATGAGTTATCATCGGTCTACATCCTTGGTTCCAAGTGAGGTGCTTGGCGACTTCAGTATCAAATGCCTGCAAAAACAGCAAGCATCACTTCCGAAACAGCCAGGCCAGCTATATCGCTAATGTATGCGATCCTCGCATTTCCGCTAAGATTTTGCAATGCATGGACACTGTCGTTTGAGCTGGTGCCTCCATCAGAGATGAATTGTGGGCCGAGTTTGGAACTATCGTAACTCCAACTCACAGTACATGGACCTTAGTGTGTACAAAACGACTGGGCAATCCATTACACCGTTTACATGGCGTGACATGAAGCACGTTCATCAGTTGATGACAAAATGCAATCAAACAACGTGTCCACCACCCCTTTCTCATAAGATTGAAGTAGGCGGTTTTACTTGTGTATTAAAGGGAATAGTTGGATGAATCACGGGGAATGCTGATCTTCAGCGATCCCAAAAATTCCCCTTTATTAGAATGTATCAAGGGAGGCAGAATCTGAATAAAGAATTCTTTTCGGTAATTCTCATCAGACTCAAACCTTACATGAAGACAAAAAGTGTTAAAGGTGCCGGATTGGGCTGCGTATTGATCAACATGTTTAATCCCAACATGAACATATCAATAAATCACGGGGTTCTTGAGAGTGCCAAATTATGTACAGGTGAAAATCACAGCAGAATTTGTAGGCCAAGGTAGAAGTAAAGGAAGTACAAACTGTTTTTGCGCGCACAATTCTGGATTCAGGTAGCGGATGTAGCTAGCTTCCGCAATAGACAGGAAATGCTTCAGGAATCTGAACGAGAAACGTTCAGGGATAGTATAGAGCACTGAGATCGTTTTCTGCACCCTAGAAAAAATTTCTTTTAGAAGGTGAGACAATATGGAGTTGTTACTAGACCTCGTTTCGCCTTCATAAAGCACCACGGGATGCGTTCGCGAATCCTATGAGATAGGCGCCTTTTAGTACGACCCACGTTTAGTGCACCACAGGAGCATCCCAATCCGGCACATTTAGCCGTTTGTCATCATCATGTAATGTTTAAGTCTGATGAGAATTCCCCAAAAGAATTCTTTACTCAGATTCTGCATCCCTGGATTCAGTATAATAAATAAATGATCTAGCTTTTCGGTAAACATTTTCTCTGAATTTATATATTCCAAGCGGATGATCCTACGACACTGGTCATACCTTAGCTTTTTGTCCGTATTGTATCCTTGCTCTATAGTGTATGTGGGTTGTAAGGTGGATGCTTTAACTCAAATCACATGTGAGCCATTATACTAGGTTCCAGAATGGGTGTCACCATTCGTGTACACTCAAGCGCCTACGCCTGTCAGTTTACCATGAATAGACCAGTGGACTTCCTGCAAATGGGTTAACGTTACCAAGCAAAGAAAAGCATTATATATATATATATATATATATATATATATATATATATAATGGCGGGAGAGCCTATGGTGCACTGAGGCTGGTCGTGGCTAGATCCTGACAGATGATCTACCCACTGCTGTTACTGTTGCGCCATTGGCTCATGTCCTGGGCGCTTCCCCGTGGCGACCGCTGGGTGGGAGTTGGGTTTCGCCCTTCTCCCTGCTAACATCCAGGACAACACTCCGCATTAGTCAGTGGACTGACCGTGTGCTAGACCCGCTGGCTTTCGGGTGTACGTTTAATAGAAGGCTTTGGCTGAGGACCCGAGTCGTTCTCTTGTCAGGTGTGGGCGCCCTGCCACATGTCCTTGTAACGTAAATTTGGTTTCCCCACATGCCGCTTCCCAATACTCCGGTGACCATCTAAGAGTTGTTTCGGTATCCTCGTCGTATCCATACGGCTCACAAGACCGTGCCACCTCGGGTGTCTGAGAAAAAGTATGAAGTCCACTGCATACATCCCACTTTGTCGCTACCCTTCTGTGTCTGCAACTTTGTCGCCCCAACCGATGCGCAAAATCCGTCACAAACACTGCTGATGGAACTGCTCGAGATATCGCACATCCCGAGGGCACATCGTTCACGTTTCACTGCCGTGTAGAAGAACGGACAGCACCATGGATTTGCACGGTTGTGAAACCTGGCCGCTTAAAGCAGCGGACCTGAAGAGGCTAGTTACGTTCGACCACCGGTGCCTTCGTAATTTAGCTCACGTTTGGTGGGAACACCGCGTGAGTAACGAGCGTGTTCGACGCCTTGTTTATGGCACAGGAAAAGGAACTGAACCGCTCAGCACCGTTATTTCACGCAATAGGCTCCGATGGCTCGGCCACGTGTTACGCATGCCAGCCCACTGACTTCCGCGACGTGTGTTGTTTGCGCGCCGGGGGTGTGGATGGAAGAAGAGGAGGGGTGGCCAAGCGATGACTTGGTCCAGAGGAATGAAGACCCTCACTTCGAAGCTGGCCTCGGTTGGAGCGTCTCGGCTCCCTGGTTGGGGTCCGAAAGACGATGAACACGTTTGGTTGGACACACTTGCTGATATGGCAAGGAGCCGACCTCAGTGGCGTTCGTGCTGTGAGTTTCTTTGTCCCACCCCATCCCTCTTAGCCTCCCCCTCCAACCACGATCTCATTACTTAGCCTTATATAATTTTGCATAATAATTTTTTTTTGGGTGCACAGCAGCCGGCTGGTAGCTTACCGGAACGATGCCCATCCGTTACCGGTAGCTCAGCCAGCTTTCACCAGTTGTTTTTTTCTCTCCTTTTTTCTTTGTATCGCGGCACAGTAGCTGAGGTGTTTCCCACCTCTAGCTAACGTGTATGATGATGATGATGATGATGAGTTTCGTGTCACTGGTAAGCTGATGGTTGTTCCACACTCCGTATTCAAGCTTCCCGAATGCCGCCGCTGCCTTCGACACGCGGATACGCAGCTCAGTGTGTATCTGCTGGTCAGTCGACATCACACTCCCAAGGTAGCAGAAGCGGGAGGTGGTTTCCAATATTTCAGCACCAATGCTGATTCGCGGCAATATTGAAGATTACACCTCCGGAGAAGGCTGAAAGAGACAGGCAGTTTTGCTTGTGTTGATGGGGAGCTCGAATTTGGCCGCTGTCGAAGCCAGAGCACTAGTCATGTGCTGCAACTCATCCGCACTGTGTGCAAACAACGCACAGTCGTCAGCAAACAGCAACATACGAATAGTTGTCCCACAGACTAGAGTTCCCGCACCGAAATGACGGATGTTCAGCAACCCACCATCAATACGGTGCTCCACACGAACACCATAAGCACAAGCGGCATCAAAAGCACAAGACCTCATGGCATGAAGATAACTAATAAGCAGTGGAGGAGCTAAGATACAGCCTTGCTTCACACCAGAGACAAATGCAAAGTCAACCGAGGTCTCTCCACTCAGCTGCACCCTCACTCGCATATCACTGTGTGGATTTTCAATTAAATTTGCAAACTTCGCGGGCAACCAAACATACCCAACACCAGCCACAATGCCTCGCGTTTCACTGTTTTGGTGAAATCAACAAAAAGCGAACAATGAACAATGAACAATGATTTATCACGGGATAAAAGCAAGTGCTTGACACGTCCCGTAGGATGGTTGAGGTGAATATGATAAAATCAAAATATGTCTGGGTCATCTATCGAACGTCTGCCGATATGAATAGTTTGATAAGCAACATCAGTGTAAAATTAAAATAAATTATCGGGCGGAAACATGCAGAAAGACACTGGGGTGCAGTGATCATTGAGGTAAAGAGTGAGAAAAGTAAAATATGGTCGCTCACTTAGGTCCATTTGATACATAAATCCTGTTGAAATGCATCCTTGGCGTAATCCACAGTAGGGGAATTTAGGTAACAAAATGTTGGGAGCTAAGAGCGACATCTAATCGTTTTTTGAAAACATCCAGGGTAGGAGAGGATACAACTGAGTCAGGAAGTGCGTTCCAAGGTTTGCAAACCCGAAGGGAAAAGTAATTCCGTCGACACTCTAGACGGCTGTATTGTTCCTTCAACTTTAGGCAGTTACCCCTGAGCTGCGTGTTGTGGCTACGTTTCAGCAAATGGCTGCATACGTGATTGGGGTCACTCAATATTTGATAGGCTAATATGAGATCACCGCGCAGTCTTCGATAGCGCCCGCTGAAAATTCCCAACAACTTCAGCCTTCGGTGATAAGAGTAGTAGCGCAGACCCTGCACATTCTTTGTTGCTCTCCGTTGCGGTGCCTCTATCGCTTCTAGGTCACGCTTCAACCAAGGTTGCCAAGCTTGGATAGCGTATTCAACATGCGGGCGCACGTAGGAATTGTGCATCATTGGGAAGATTGATGGGTCAAATCTTCCGAATGCTCTTCGCAGCATGCCGACGTGCTGGTTGCCTCTTTTCGCAGCAACCTCAGCCTGTTTTGAACAGTTGAGGTCGCTCTGTACGATCACACCTAGGTCACGTTCCTGGGAGCTATTCTGCAGCCCTTTGGTCCCAAGTGAATAGGTGTAGTTATGTCTATGACGTAATTGTACAACGCGACATTTGTCAACGTTGAACGGTAGGCGTTTTGAAGTGACCAGTTCGACACTGTGTTAAGATCGCACTGGAGCCGTTCATGGTCTTCCGGTCCTCTGATCCTTTGCCATATCTTGATATCATTGGCGAAAAATAGGAAATCGGAAGTAATTGATCTCGCCAAATCGTTAATGAACACCAAGCATAGACGAAGTCCAAGAACCGAGCCTTGTGGTACTCCGCACACCACATCGATTGCATCAGACAATGATTCTCGGACTCTCACCACCAGCCGTCGTTCTTGTAGAAAATTGTCAATCCAACTCAGGATTGGGTCGCCAATGCCGTAATTACGAAGCTTGTAAAGGAGAATGCGATGGTTTAAGCGATCAAATGCTTTTGAAAAGTCCAAGTAGATGACATCGACCCCTACTCCATCATCAACAGCTTCAGTCCAGCTATTACGTGCAATTAATAGGTTAGTATTACACGAATGCTTTTGACGAAAGCCATGTTGCTCTGGGGCTATTAAATTGTGGCTTTCCATGTATTCCATCAGCGCGTCTGCGATGATTGATTCCATCACTTTGGATAGTACTGGAAGTAGTGTTATTGGACGGTAGTTTGCAGGATCAGTGCGGCTACCTCCTTTATGAACAGGAGTGATGACCCCTTCCTTCCATACTGGTGGAATACGGTTCTTCTCTAGACATCGCTGATAGAAAATAGCCAGTGGTGCTGCTAGATCACTAGCTACTGCCTGTAGAGCCTTTGGTCGGATATTGTCAGCTCCGGGAGAACTGTGGATACGCAAGGATAACAACTTCTTCAACACCGCTTCCGCAGTGAAGGTGATGTTTTCTAAACCAGATGATGGAGTAGTAGGAATGAGGAGAATGTTCGTGCTCGTTACCTCCTGGAAAGTTTTGGAGTAGTGAAGCCGTAGGAGATCAGCTGCTTCCATTGCTGATCGCGTGCACCCATCAGCCGGGACTAGTGCTGGAATCCCCCGCTTTACCTTTCGAAGGCCGTTAACGTGCCTGTACAGGAGTTTGCGGTTCGTACAGAAGCGCTTCATTAACTTCTGCTGATGCGAGTACAACGGCACGTGTCGCTCTCTGCACTTCTCCTGCAACTGACGAGCCGCAAACACCAAATCTGTTGTGCTGAGACCAGAGTGGAATCCACACTGCGCTTCCGCCACGTTAGGTTCCACAACCTGATTGACGAAGCGGTTGAGCAGGATTCGGGCAATTACCTTGCCCACACAACTCAGCAAGTTGCTGCCCCTATAATTCGTGCAACATTGCTTGCTACCTTTGCCCCTGTATACTGGTAGCACAAGGGTATCCTTCAGCTCAGGAGGCACCTCCTCCTCAATCTATACACGTTGCACCAAGTGGTGTAGTGCAGGCAACGACACGGGTCCACCGTGTTTCAATACTTCAGGCGGGACCCCGTCGGCCCTGGCACATTTGCTGTTTCGCAGCTGAGCAAGTGCTCTCTGTGTCTCATCCAGTGTCGGCGTGTCCGTCAGACTCGTCTTCACATCGTGCTGCTTCAGGCAGTTCAAAGTAGGCCAGTCGATCTCTGAACGGTTGTTCAAGGGACAGTCAAAGTGATTTCGCCAGATCTGCATTATGTCTGCAGTCTGTGCTCAAGTAGCGCCTGAACTACCGTCAATCAGTGTTCTCAGCGGCTCCAGTCTCAGTCCATACACCGCCTTCAAGGAGTCAAAGAATTCCTTGTGTTGGCTGGTTTTGGCGTAGCATTCCATCTGCTTCGCCTTCTCCGTCTACCATGCATCTTTATGCGATGGATCTTACAGGTCAGTCGCCGTCGAAGTTTGCGAAACTGACTACTATTCCCCAAGTCACTGGGGTCTGCCACATGTGTAGCAAATGCTGAAATCTTCCCCGACACCAATGCGTCAATCGTCGCATGGTTGTCATCAAAGCACTCAGGCCGCTTACAGTTTGCGCGCCCGATGGTCTCCTCGGCAGCAGCTGTCACCTGGTCGCGAATGTGGTGCCACAGGTCGCCCACTATGGCTATGCAGTCCACATCACACAGGCGTGCAGCCATCGCGTTCTCCAGCTTAGTATGTTTCGCCTCAGTACTGAGGGAGAAAATGTTACATTTACGCTGATCCACGGCGGGAGTGCAATACATAGATTTACGAAAATCTATGTAGAGTTTGGTCCGCACCAATTTGTGATCAGTGCCACACTCAGCTCTACGCAGTACACGTGCCATGCGCACTTCACGCATATCACGCTGACGTACGATGACATAGTCGAGCAGGTGAGCGTGGCCACTCCGTGGGTGCGTCCAAGTTGCTATATCACTCGCACTTAGTGCAAACCGAGTGTTCGTGATTGTCAGGCCGTGAGTAACACAGTGAGAGCAGTCTGTCACCGTTCGCATTCGCAGAACCAATGCCTTGCGAACCGATAACATCTGTCCACACCGATGCATCAGGACCATCGCGCGCGTTGAAATCACCCAGCAGAAATAGTCGGTCGCTCCTCGGCACAGACCATATGACGGAGGATAGCTGAGTGTAGAATTGATCACGCGTGTCATCAGGATAACACATGCTCGGACCGTGCGTGTTTATAAAAGTGGCAAACTTGCCTCTTCCGAGTCGTAGGCGAACTGTCATCAGTCGCGCGCTGATGCCTGTTGGTTCACCCACCAGCTGGTCATGGAGGCTATCTGATATTGCAGATCCGACCCCATGATCACGTGTGCTGAGGCGGCGTTGCCCACCCAGTAGAATGTGTAGCCAGCATCAGCTGCGTGCAACTTACCTAGCTCAGTCAGCCGAGTTTCACTTAGGGCCACAATATCGATGTGGTAACGCGCCAGATCCACCTCAATCAGTGCTGTGTGTCGCTCGGGGCGCTTACTGGATTTCCGGTCCAGTAATGTACGCACATTCCAGCAACCGATGCTGAGTGCTTTGCGCGCAGACATACGATTGGATTGGTGGGCAATCGCATGCGAGGTGGTCGTTGTGCTTCGGAGGTTTGCTTAAGGGACTCCGCCCGGAGCCTTTGACTCAATAGCATGACCCACAATGCAGTGGGTGGTTTGGAGGTTTGCTTGAGGGACTCCGCCCGGAGCCTTTGGCTCAATAGCCTGACCCACAAGGCAGTGGGGAGCAGATCCAGCTCGGGAATGTGATTGCAGAGACAGATGGGGATCTGCTTGACGGCCGTCACGCGCAGTCTTTGAGGTACTGGAACGATTCATATATGTTTTGCTACCGTTGTAGGATGCACCTGCGACCACGGCCAGAAGCAGGTGGGTTTCGGCGGGTTTGCACCAATTTGACCAGGGGCTGCCTGGCTTGAGGCGGGCAGTAGCAAACCACTGAACACCCGGAGGTGCCATCCCACCGTCAGAGAAAATGCGTGGCGTTTGTGCTCTACGCCAATCGAGCTGTGAGCTTAAACCCGGTAACGTTCTAATCTTGATTGCAAGTCATGGGAATCGAATGCGGTTGATCGGCGTCCATGGCGCGATCTAATCACGAAAGCCGTTGCCGAAGTGCGGGAGAATGACCTCATACATGCAGAGAAGAAGCGGCAAGTGCGGAAACGGCAAGCACCGATGAGTTGTACTCCATCGACACCGAGCGCATGGTGCTGTAGCATATGCGGTCGCGAGTGCCTGACTCAGGCAGGCCTAGTGAGCCATGAGCGAGGCCACTCGGGACCACTACCGAAGCGACGACAGATCCTGCAGAGAACGTAGGCACAACCGGCGCAGCGTTTGTGGGTACGCTGCATTCGATTTACCAACCGCGTGCTTGCATGCTAAGTCTGTTTATTTCAGGTGGTGGGTTTCCAATTTTGTCCTAATGCTTTTCTTTCTCATATGAATGTCTACCTGTACTCTCTTCTATAAAATTGCACACGTCGCTGAAGCTGATTGTAGCTAATTTCGATAACATTTTCGTGTTTGTGGCACTCGCGTAAAATATACTTGCTGACCTAGTTAACTTATCTCAGATTCTGTTGTAAACAACTTATTTCATATGCTCATTAATTTAAGATTTATGTCACCGTTTCCTTATGCATTACTCGATTTATTTCCTTTGTCATCTTTTTCTCATGTGATTGGCTGTTGCTTGATATCCCCGGTGTGGCTGCGCATGATGTGCATGTTGACAACGTGCCTACCTGTCTATTACCCACTACCTCGTTCATACTGTCTCTAGGAGATAGTTGGTCGTTGCTGGAGGGGACGGGGTGCATGGTCCTTGTGGTCGTGCTAGGCTCGAAGAGTGGTTCCATGCACACGCTTTGTGTGTTGAGTGGACTACGGTCCAGCCACCGCAGTGTGCGCTTGGTTCCCCGAAATACAGCGTGCTTGTGTGAAGTGCCTGTGAAGGAATGTGGGCCGGCTCCGTTGATGAAACGTGGCTCCCATCCACATGCCTCCCGGTCTTATTCCTTCGGGTTTACACTGGATATGGGGAATGTGCTTGGAGCTGTGGGTGGTGCAGCGCAAGTCACCCATGGTCCCTCTGTAGGCGCAGGTGTCCTGTGGCCGGCCACAGTGACAGGCAAATCCGAAACCGGATGCGCCAACCATATATATATATATATATATATATATATATATATATATACCATTTAGGCGCGATTTCAATGGTGACACTTCTGCAGGATTGTTATAGTTCTTGCCACAACTATTTGGTCCGTCAAAGCACGTCGCATTTTATAAATTGTTTTCCGAAAACTGTACTGTTGATTACTTGAAACAACCGGCTTACCAACCTTCAAGAATCTTGGAGTATTCTAAGAGCTTTACACTTGCGCTACGCAATGCATCCTTGAACTCCACCAGCTAGGAAATAATCTTGCCTCAGAAAACAAGGGAGCCTGTTTTCCGTACCAGTAATTGCAAGTCATGGACAACACTGTACACCACGACGCGTTTCAATCTGATTTGCTCTCCTCAGGTTGAAACGCGTCATGGTGTACAGGGCTTTTGGACGGGCAACACCCAATTTCCATCAGCTTCGGCTTCGGTCTCAGTGGTCGAAGTGTCTAAGGTTCAATTACATGTGAATCGCGGTCTAAAGTGCAATGGCGCGTCGCAATTCAATCAAATAACGTGTACTTCAAAGAGGCCCTTCCATCAATTGCTAGGGTGTTTGGCTTGTAAGTTACACAGTTAAATGATGGTGATGATGGTGATGATGATGTAAAAGATGCTTGTTTATCGGGGCAGATTGCCTAACAGCGTGTATACTACGTCGATGATTCAGAGATCTCGCGAGTGAGGTGTCCTTTTGCCCAACTGACAGTAAGCGGGGGTTGAATGACCAGCACAATCCAATCCATAGGGCCCCAAGGATCACAGGGGGTGTTACACCAGCCCAGGGATAACCGAAGATCCCTTGTGCTCCGTTTGCGAAAATTGTGTGAAAGGCTGGTTACAGAGATAATGTAGACCAAATCGACCAGCACAACAATTAATCTGTTAGCTTACGAACTGAGGGCAAATATCTGGAGAACGGCCTTGCTATTAAACCCACGATAGATAGGAATTCCACCTCATTCATCGGGTATAAGTGAACACATCGAAAGCACTCGAACAGATGGGGTCCGCCGCTTGACCGGAATAACATGTAGTTCGACCAGCTGGAACCGTAACTGTATGCCTTCCACAGCTCCACTATACTCAGTTTGCACGTGCAGCCGCAACACCACGCGATCTTCTATACACCGTTCGTTATCTGATGACCACACCAACCGCCAAGCACGTTTGCGCGCACATACCAGCAAACACGTTCAATCCATTTGACGACTTGTTTTGAAACTAACATTGTCAGAATGGTCACAGTTTCATTAATATACCTACTTTACACTAAAATGAATTTTGTTCTCCCCATCTTTAGTCGAAGGGCTCTATAAAGTACCCATCAACTAGAGCTAGATTCTAGTGTTAGTTGAGTTATTACACATGGCTTCTAGGGTAAAAAAAATACGTAGCCCAAAACTTGTGCGATAACTTACCTGAGGTACCCTAGTTAGCATTGAGCCGGATGCAGTGCAAGAGGCGAAGCAGTCGCGTATTGTTTCTTGATGCCTATTCACATTGCAAAATGAAACGGTGACAGTACGGTGCTTGGTGCTTCATTTAACTGTAAACATTTTTCACTATTCCTTGGGATACAAAGAACGCTTTGGGTCAATTTTTAAAGACATCAATTTGATGACCATCCGCTGCATCCAGGTGAGAGGGCTCATTTGGACATGAAGCCAGTTGTACCATTGGATATAGCTAGTGTCCACCTAGTGATAACGTAACTCACGTGTGTACTATGTTTACCAGCGCCCTCGAAGGAAACTAGCTAGGCGGCTTTTCATTTTTGTCTACGTGAATACCGGGAGGGATTTACAGGTGTGCAGTCTGTTTGGTTGGCAACATCTATTTGGACCTTGAGGTTTACCACTTTATTCATCTTAGTGATTTCTAGTGCTGTATTTTTGCCCCGTAATAAACCATTGTCCTATTAGTTGGATTTGTTCCACAGTACTTTACCCAAGTTAGCTGTCTACCACCACTCGCCAGTAGGCAGCCTGCTACAACACGAACGTAAAAGTGACATATGGGTGACATGTTGCAGACAACTAACGTGTTTATTCTTGGGTACTTTAAGCACTGGTAACGTGTGCGTTGGGGCAATGTAATGCGTTAGTCTATCCGTTGGTCTGTCCTATCGATAATGGCAATATACTCTATCAAATGTTGTCCTTCAACAGTTACCCACTCAATCACTTTTATTACATGCTAGGATTGCCATAGCCTGTAAAAGCAGCCTTCTCAACCCGTCATTCATGGTAGTTGCTGTTAAGGACTTCATTTGACCGATAGAAACACTTTATGAATGTAGTGAAACGCTTTGTTTGTCAACTACACAATGAATTCGCTGACAAATTCAAATATCGCTTTTCTGAATTAGCATCTTCCGGAGTCATACCTCCTTTCGTTTCAGCCGAAACTGTTGAGCGGTCAGAGGTGTTTAAACGTCAATATCTTCTTGCGTCAATTTCGCTCTTCTTCCATTAACCTGCTTGAGGCAATAGTCAGAACTGAGAACTCGACGCTAAGCGCGGAACACCTTCGGGAATTGCTCAAATTGCTTCCTGCAGAACATGAATCGAAGCTGCTGTCTAAATTCACCGGTGATGTGAGTCAACTAGATCCTGCAGAGCAATTCCTCATTCAACTTGTCGCCATCTCTGAGTGAGTTCTTGCATGCGACTTATCCTACGACACGAACCCTAACTTTGCACTTTGTTACTAAAGTTGTCAATCGCTATCTAATTTCCACATATCGCGATTTCAAGGAAGTCTTAAAACGGTTGCTCGGTTCATTGTTTGCCCATGTTCCGATTTAATTTCTTGCTTGTTTCCAATACCGTTGGTCACACGCACGTGGTGCTTGGGGAACTTGCATTTTGCCATCGCACCAACTGAAGCAGATAGTCGAATGGAACAGGGCAAAGGGTGAGATCGCACAGCCTAATTGTCAACTCAGTCGACGAACAGTGCGAATCTCTATCCCCTAACTTGTAGTGTATATATATGTTTCCGTTTCCATCGTCACGGCACAATGACTCGTTGTTGCTGATTACAGGACACGATCGCTCAAATACCGGATTTCCTAAGGCTGTACCAGTATAGACATACATTGGAATGCTGATTGAAAGTAAGATGCTGGGGCCTGAAGTCGATACTTCTCACGTGTCATGCATCTTTGACACCAGTAGACTCTCAACAGAAGGTAAGATCACTGAGGCAACAAATAGTGGCTGATGCGAGCAGCTTGATGAGTTCCACTTTGAGCGCATTGCGCTGTGGTCCTGTTACGCGAACGGATTGTAGGCACCCGCCGTTCTAATTTTTAGAATGCCCCGCGTTCGCTCTTATTTGCATAATTTCCTTGGATGCGGTCGTAATTGTTCAACTACTTAATTTTGCTATATACATAATCATCAGTTTCTTCTGCCCTCAGTTCGCACCTACCTTAAACCCATCAGGGGGCGCACCTAAGGTATCAGTTTCACATGCACCTTGATCTGGGAAAGGATTGTATGGTTTTCTACATGAATTTTGAACTGATATACATTAGCATGTACTAGGTAATTTTGCCATCATACCACTGTAATCAGCCTTCTACGTAGCACCACTATTAACGTGTTGGTAATGCGTATTAATGAATTCAAGCAAAACACGCCGTATCCTGAATGGTGTGTTCCACCGTCGGCTGGACTGAGTCAGATATATTTTCCCCATTTGCTCCTGTTTCCACACAACGCGGACGTATGTGATCTGAATGCCGCCTCAAGACGCAACCACTTACTTCTAGGTCAGCCTGGGTACCATCACTTTGGACCACGGTTGCGGGCTGCCATGACTGCTCGTGGGGAAGTCGTGTATACACAGCATCTCCCGGTTGGAAAACAACATCGTGATCCCAGTTCAAAGTAATTGTCTTTTTTGTTTCGTTTCTATTTGCGCTCGACGATTAGGGAATAATAGGTATACTCTAGCACGAAGTGTTTTACCGAACATCAGTTCTGCGGGGGATTTACCCGTGGCTTCTGTCGAAGTTATTCTGTAGACAAAAACTAATCGATCGAATCGCGTTTGTATCGTTCCCGATAACTGCTTTAGCTGACCTATTTTTACCGTCTGCGTCGCCGTTTCAGCTAATACATTTGACGCAGGATCATATGGGGCTATACGCACCGGTTGAATGCCATTGCTCTGCATGAAGCTCACAAACTCCTTACGTTTAAAACAGGACCCATTATCTGTACAAATTGTTTCAAGTATTCCGAAAATCACAAAGGAGGATCGCATCTTTGAAATGGTTGTTTCAGACGTGGGATGAGACACTGGATAAACATCGATTCATTTCGAATAGGTATCAACTATCAACAGGAAAGAAATTCCGTTCAAAGGACCAAAATAGTCTGCATGGATACGCTGTGACGGCCTTTCAAGCCAACGCCAAGGGTGCATTGGACCTGGAGGTTTATTCGACTGATACTGTTGGCAGAGATTGCACGTTTTCAGCCAGTTTCAATTTCCGCATCTTAGCCGGGCCACCAGCGATAGCCGCGTGCAAGGGCTTTCCTTCGGCCAACACCTGGATGTCTATTGTGAAGTTCTTTTAGAATGAAGGAGCGCGCTTGCGTCGGTGAAGGCAAACGTGAGCCCCAAACTAAGCAACGATCGTGTATGTTCAGCTCATCTTTCCGAAACCAAAAAGGTTTCAAATTAGCCGGAATTCTACTAGACCAACCCAGTTTTGTGAAATGTATCACGGAGGATAGTTTTGGATCCAGATCGGTCCAGCGACGTATGATGTCACTTGTCAAAGGAGTAGAACCTAGTTACTGCATCAAATGAACTAACTCCACCGCCGGGGTCGCGTGTGGTAACAGACTCAGGGCGTACAATTGTAAGGGCTTGGGATGTACGATGTTTCCTATTCATACGCACTAAGCGTTAGAGCCTATCGTTGCATATTAGGTGAATACATTTGATGGAGCCCCTTGGATTCACCCAATAAGGATATCAGTGTTTTGTGATCAGTTTGCATTTCAAAATGACTGCCTCAAATATACTGGTGAAGTTTCTTGACACCACAGATAACTGAAAGGGTCTTTCGATCAAGTTGTGAGTAATTTTTTCAGCCGGTTATAAGGCACGCGAATCGAAACCAATCGGATGAATTACACCATACGGCATTTTATGACACAAAACTGCTCTAACTCCGTATGGAGAAGCATCACACTGAATGATCAGAGGATTTTTTTCTATCGTAGTGAACTAAAACTGGCGCTGACGCCAAACAGTATTTAGCACCAACGAAAGTGGATTGATGCCCATCATTCCACACCCACTGGGTGCTTTTATGTAGCAGTGATTTCAAAGGAGCTAAAATAGCTGATGCCCTCAGTAAAAACGACGATAGTGTGCTAACATTCCCAAGAATGAACGGAGTTCATCAGCATTCTTAGGCGGCGGTGCCTGTATACTTGGGGATAAATGGTCCTGCAAAACATGCAGACCTCTATTATCAAGTTTGTAGCCAAGGTAACAAACAGATTCAGACAAAAACAAACATTTAGATTTCTTCAGTTTCAATCCATTTGATTCTAAACGTTCCAACACCGCCCGAAATGTCTTCAGCATCACTTCGGCCAGAAACCCCATCGTGACGAGACTGGACCTTAACGTGATGCAATGGTTTGTGTTCCTCAGTGTTCCATTGAGCTATGCTGGGTGGTGTTTTCGGCACCTTCAGAACCACTCATACCAGACTGGTCAATGGTTAGAAGCTAGACAAACTCAGTCTTCTGGCCCTCCAGGTTGGGGGTTCGAGTGAGGGTGGCTCCTTACTCCATAAAACGAGCTCTCTGTAGTCCAGTGCCAAAACCCTGCTGCCTTGCGGTAAGGTTTTTGAACCAAAGGCTTTGGTTGAGAACCCTAATCGTTCTCCTGTCTATGCCCAAGCAACCTGACAGTATTCTGCTCACGCAATATAATGAGTCTTATAACAATTTCTTGATGCTCTGGCCGTCGCAGAGGATATTCAACGGCGCCCAATCTTCTGCATCGAGCAAGGTGAATAGGGGTTTGCGTGCTTCTGCTCAGGCCTTCCCGTCTTCTTATTCCCTCTCTTGCGCATTTTTATCCTTATCGTCCCGCTCCATCTTTACTTTTATCCCCCCATTTGTCTATCCTCAAATTCGTAGCCCTCCCCCACTTTGCTTGAATAGTCGCTTGTCTTCTAGCTTCCACTCACACACAGTCGCAGAGGGTCGCTCAAATCCAATCCACAAGTCCATATTCAACCAAGCGAACGATGTCATTTCATCCGTTTCCCTTTAGAGTCCTCGAGTCTCGCTAAAACTGGTATGCCTCAACGTGCACATTTTGCTACAGATAGGACAATGGGAAGCACTCGCCCGCACACTAGAGACCCCCATCGATCGATATTTGCTGTTTATCAGAAACCCGCCTGCAAGGTTCGAGCTCCGTGCTTACCCTGAGATTCCCCACATGCGACACTGGCGGCACATTCTCATTGCGCCTGTCTGGCGATGATGCAGCTTCAAATGCCTGTCAAGCTGGCTTCGGCATTGTTTTGAGTCCCCAGGCTGAAGCGTCCCTGATCGATTGGATCCCAGTAAACAGTCGGATGTGCGCCGTTAGATAAGCTGGTTCGTTCCATGCTACCAAGTCGCGCGGGACCAAAAAGTTGCAGCCTACTCCCCTACAAACTGTAGCACCAATTCGGTGAAAGATGATTTCCATCAGTAACTAAACGATCTCCTTCGTTACAGAAGAAGCACGGATACTGTGGTGTTGGCTGGCCATCTGAACACCCAAGTCGGAAAATTGTCCTCTGATGAGCTTCATCTGAGTGGTCAACATGGTGTAGGCTCCCGTAATGATAACGGTGAGCGATTACTACAGCTGTGTGAAGATGGTCGTCTCTTTCTCGCGGGCACAAACTTTCGATACAGTACCCGCAGAAGCGTGACTTGGCACACACTAGCCTCGCAGCAGCCACGGACGCAAATCGATCATATCACGATTAGTTACCGCTGGAGAGGCTGTGTCCAAAACTTTCGCTCGATTTGGAGCACGAGCGTGGACTCTGTACAAGCACTTGTTTGCGTCGACCTCCGGGTGCGCTTCGGTGGACGTCCGTAACGTCTATGTGAACGGATTGACACCAGCCAGCAGGCGAAGCCAGGTGTTCTGAATGTGTATCGTAATGCACTGACATACAGGCTGAGTAAGCGCCCACTGAACACCGTCGAAAATCACTGGATGCAAATTCGCCAAACGTTACTATCAGCAGGCATGTCTTCATATGGAAAATCAAATTGCCAAAATGGATATTGGGTCTCCACACAGTCTCTGGAACTTATGGATGATCGCCGACGTATTCCGGCTGGAAGCGAATACGGTGAGACTCGTAAAAATCGCAGGGCATAACTGCTTGTTAGCCTGAAGAAAGCCCGCGAAGTCTGGTGATCTCATCGTTTCTCGGAAATGGAAGCAGCCGCTGCCGTTGGTAATCACCGTATGTTATTCCGTCTGATACGGGAAACAGGCAGCAGGAGACCTGGTGTTAGCGAGACCATAGGCGACAAGAGTGGGTAACTGATCCACAGCTTGTCAAAACGCTTGGAGCACTGGGCCGAACAATTTGCAAGGCAATGTAACCAGCCTGAGTTATTGTTTTCTTTTCCGGGCATTGCGCGCACTGCTCCCAGGGCCGTCATCTTAGATCCGTCCTCACGAGCAGAAATCAGACTGTTGAAATTGCATAAGGCAGCAGTGGTAGATAGAATTCCCCCAGCCCACTTCAAATTGGGGAACCTGCTCTTGTGGATGATTTCCATGAGTTGCTAATGAAACTTTGGGAGCACGAGACTGTCCCTACAGACTGGAGCCGCTCCGTCACTGTCCCAATTTTCAAGAGCCACTGCCGTTCGGAATGAGGCAATAATAGAGGGATTACTCTGATTTAAATTGCTTCTAAATTGCTTGCCTCTGTCATTCTCCACAGACTGACTGGCACTCGTGAAAGCCAGATTCGTGAAGAGCAAGCCGGATTTCGTCGAGGTCGGGGCTGCATCGACCACATCTTCACCTTGCGTCATGTGTTGGAGCACCGCCATGTTTATTGGCAACCCACCGTTGTCGTGTTTCTTGACATAAAAGGTGCCTTCGACTCAGTCGATCGATGTGCCCATTGGGACTGTCTGCTGAGGAAAGGTGTACCTGAAAAATACGTAAACATTATCAAAGCGCTGTACGCGCATAGTTCGGGCAGAGTGAGGGTTTATGGCAAACTGTCGTCACTCTTCAGTATCGCCAGCCGTGTGAGGCAACGTTGCCCGCTGTCATCTTTCCTATTTAAGTTCGCAGTTAACGAAGTCATGGAAACAGCATTCGCTGGACACGACCAAGAAAGTGTGGAGCTACTTCCTTGTGAGCGGCTTGTTGACTTGGAGTATGCGGACCATATTGCCCTCATCTGTGAAAGCTCCCAAACATTCCAAGCAGCACTGGACCGATTAGCACTGGCTGTTTATCGTTTTGGGCTCTGCTTTTATCCATGGAAATGCAAAGTACTTCTCCAAGATTGGCAGGGACCCAACCCTGCGCTAAAGCTTGGTGGTGATCTGCTAGAAGTCGTTCAGGAATTCAAGTACCTGGGCAGGTATATTAGCGTCCCTAGGATCGAAGATGAGGTTACGAACTGTATTGCAGAAGCTCGTGGTGCTTCTGCCAATCTCCGCTACCTGTGGCTCAGACGCGACATTACTCTCACCCTGAAGAGCAGAGTTTACAACACAGCCGTCCGTCAAACCTTCCTATATGGTTGTGAAACCTGATCCATCAGGCCAACAGACAAAGAGACTCGTCACATTCGGTCATCGCTGCCTTCGCAGCTTAGCTCATGTCTGATGGGAGCATCGCTTGAGCAATGAGCGTATTTAGTGTAGGAAGAGCGCGTGAACCGCTCAGCACCATTATATCACACACCAGGCTCCGATGCCTGGGCCACATGTTGCGCGTGCCAGCACACCGACTCCCGCGACGTGCATTGTTTGCGCATTGTGGGTGCGGTTGGAAGAGGAGCAGGGGAGGACAAGCGATGATTTGATGGACAAGAATGAAAACCCTCACTTCGAAACTGGCGTCGGTTGGTGCATCCCGACTGCCTGCATGGGGTCCTAAGGACGATTAACACCTTTGGCTGGACACACTTGCTGATATGTCGAAGAGCCGGCCCCAATGGCGTTTGTGTTGTGAGTTTCTTTGTCCATCCCCCTCCCTTTAGGTTCCCCCTCCCATCCTGATCTCATGCAAAAGGCATAAAACAACATCTAACATACATATATATATGTGGTGTAATTTGTAGTGTAATTTTTTAGTCTCATATCTTTTTGCATTGCGGTACATTAGCTGAGGTTTGTTTCTCCCGTCAGCTAACATGTACTGATGATGATGATGATGACAGCCAGAAACTAGGATATGATCAAAATAAGTACAACTAATGGGTCTATCCTTCACGATGTCATCCACAATCCGTTGGTAGTTGGTAAAGACGGAATTTATTCCAAAAGGAAAACGGGTACACTGAAATAGTACAAGATGTGTAGTGAGTTTTCATCAAGTTTCACTTGAGAACATGTGTGACTAAGATAAAGCTTAGAAAATTTTTGTTTACCTGATAACGTAGCTTATAAATCGTCAATGCGTGGCAAAAATACCTTTCCACCTTGGCAGCTTGGTTGACAGTTAACTTCTAGTCTCCACAGATACGAACAGTACCGTCGCGTTTGTGTACAGGAACTATTGGGGTACCCTAGTCCGAGTGTTGTACGAGCAAGATTCCGCCTTCGGATTGTAGCCGTTGTAGTTCTACTTCAAATTTGGGACGCATAGCGTACGCCAATGTTCGTGCTTTGTAAAAATTGACATTAGCGTTCTCCCGTCGATTGATGGAAGCTTTGAAATGTTTCAGCTTTCCAAACTTATCTTCGAATAAAGACGCAAATTGGTTCAACAGCTCGTTTAGACTACTGTCACGACCACGACCTCATTAATCTGCATCGTTACTGGGAAGTATCGAATCCAATTCCTGCCCAATAGATTTGGTATTTTCCCAGGCACCACGATCAAAAGTAGAGTTAATTTCTGCTCGTCGTGTCTGACTTTAACCATGCGCTTTCCCAAGACCCAAATCGGATCTCCCATGTAGGTTTTCAATTTTGAGTCACATAGTTGTAAGGGCGGCAGACTCTTAATTGGATCACTGTTTATAATTGTAACTCCGGCCCCTGTATCCAGTTCTAAATCGAGCGCTTCATTCTCTATCATCAAACGAATCGTATATGGAGAGCACTTTTTATGTGATACGGAATTCAAGTACATAGAATTTAAGTCGTTGTCTGGGTCTTCGAGAACGTTTTTCTCCGTAAGCAGCAGCTTATTATGGCGCCTCGACTGAGTGAAATTGGTTGGTGAGGCGGGTTCCGATCTGCACACGCGGTCTACGTGGCCTATTTTACCACATTTTCGGCAGATGCTTTCTTTGTGGCGACACTCAGAAACACGAGCATGTTGCCTCCCGCAGCGATGGCACACGAACTGGTTTCGAGATTCATCTGGAGTCTGTGGGTTAGCAATTGCGTGAACAGCATCGACGAATGGATGGGAAGTGAATTCACGTAGCTGCTACGAGATATTCTCTCTTTGGCGACCAAGTAAACAAGCATTCTCCCACGTGGTATCTGACGCGTTCAAATATAACCATTTTTCCTGTGCACTTTCGTCCAGAATCCCCGCAATTAACCACTGTATTTTCACTTCTTCTTTACATATGTCGGGCGGAATGTTGTTGTATTTACACTCAGGAATAAACTGATGGATGTGTGTAACGAAATCGTTGACGTTCTCCTTCCGTTTCTGTATAAGCTTTGAAAAGCAGTATCTCGCAGTATAAACATTCCGCTTCAATCGCTACAGTGTGGTATATTTATCCAAGGCCGACGTAATAGTATCACGATTTTTCACATGTGATGCATCATAATGTCGCTGGCCTTCGTCTCCCAGCACTTGTCTGAATAGTCGTATTTTGTGGGACTCCGAAAGTGAATGCATAGGATTTAAAACAGGCAGTAATTCCAGGTAGATAATAGTTGATTTCTTCCACCTCATTCAGTTTGATAAGGTCACTTTGTCATCAGCGGAAGAGCACAAGTTAGCAGGTGGATTAATGATAGGGTTCATCTGGATCCCGTCGCCAATAATACGTTGTAACGAATTCAGGCCAAGCACGCCCCAGACCGCAGTTAGACAAGAACAACGCATAGTACGAAACAGAGTGTATCTCGCTAAACACTGCAACATGGCTCCTATGACACGCGAGTTAAAGCATGAAGTGAGGAACTATTGCATGGTCAATGCGAGGCAAACCAATAAGAACGCGGTGTGGCTGAACTTACTAATCAATATCATCGGCGGATGTAACATTTGGTCGCATATTTTTCTCGTCGTTTTCACAGATTTACTCTATAACATTTTCTCGCACATCACAGGATTTACACTTATTCGTCTTAAGCTGAGTGCCCCTCGGAAAACCATTCTCTTGGTAACAATACCAGTGCATCCTACATTGTAATTTCATCGAGATCCAAACGCAAAACGCTGGGTTATTCCAATAGTCGAACCCATTTTTTTATCTTATTCTAAAAAGCATTCCGACGACGTTCTAACTAGCACACAGTCGTTCCAGTTCTCCGTTGTGTCACCGCTGCAAGATACTTTGCGCTTCTTCGCATCGAACTCAACTTAGTCTCTCGGCAACTCCGTTATTGGGTGATCCCTGGACCTGGACACGAAACTCCGTCCATCAAACCGCCGTGTGAGCTGCGGTCCGAACGCACGGACGCATTCGACAAGCATGCCAGTTGAATGCCTAGGACGGACATCTCACAGTCACACCAGAGCAATGTGTACCGAATAACCTTTCCCTTAATGTCGAAACACAGTAAAGAATTGCTGACCATCAAGAGTGTCTTAGCCTAATGGATCGTTGTCCTCGTTCACTGGTCGCTTTTCAAAACGCCTTGACGACATGCTATCTCGTTTGCATTTCGTGATATTGACCGTTTCACCTGAAAACGAGGTACCACGAGTAAGCAGTGTGCCCATCTGCAACGTAATCCGCGTTCCAGTTATCCTACGAGACACTTCAAACACTCTCTTTTTTTACCTGTTATAAATTGCTACAGTTGTTCCAGCCGACTTTGCCGCCTGTTCTAGCCTACGGTTACTTAGTTTTCGTTTCGCTGATTCAGTCCATATGAATCATTTTTGATAAAAACCCGAGGAAATATAGCTAGCCATATTCCGTGTTTTTACTGTCAGGCGTCTCATATAGTTGGAATAATCGCCTAATGCAAGGTCGAATAGGATGGAATTGGTTTGGGTTGGCACAGCCTTACCGAAACTGTTGCAACCGTACAAAGCCTACATCCAATGCCAAGAAAGGAGTGGGCATCACAGGTATACACATACAGATGGGCTGCAGCAACAGCTAAATGGAGGTTTGGATGAGTTTTATTTGCTCAGAGCCATCTGCTGAAGCCACATTACAAGGGTCCTCACTGTGATAAGTAGACGCATTTTAAAATCTGTCCTAAGCGGGTACAGTAACACATATTGCAGTTTCGAAGGTTTCTTCATCTGAATGGGATGTACACTATTAGGAAATGGCTCTACATTTGGAATGTGAATATATCTATTTGCGCCTCTGTAACCTGGTAGTTGAGGCGCTTAGTTCGCAGTTTCTACGCTCCAGCGTCGAGTCCAGTAGTAATCACGAGTTTGGGTATCCATACGGTATCTCAGTACGCCCCAGTGGTCACTTGCGATCGTACAGTGCCAAATCTTTGGCACCGATTACTATTAGATATCCGGTGGGTTGATTTTCATTTTTACGACTGTGAGTTGGGTATTCAAAGTATCCAGCATCAAAGATAATAGTGAATTAATGTAGAACAAACGTTTCGACTTGAACCGGACGTAGATCGCTCACTAACCTAATGAGCCGGATAGCTTTAGCATGAACATGAGTGATAAAGACAATTGCTCAAAGCCAAATGGGGTTGCCTCCAAACTCTACCCACCTCACTTTGGGAGCTAAATACCCATTGACCCAGTCATGAGTCATAGATTCCCATGTGACAAACCCGTGCACTTTTCTGTTTCAAATGCCATTCCAGTGCTTGGATTGGCCGTAGTTCATCCCATAGTAAATCGCCATCTGAATGGAAAATGCACATCGCGATTCATGCAAAAGCATCTAGTCCCAACCTGGATTGTGGCGTCCTACATAGCTTGTGATAATTCTAACATATGAAGTACAAACCAAGTCAGAAGCATCCGATATTTCCATCGTGGAAGCTATTGCACAAATTTGAAGAAATTTCTCTCCATTAATTATCTCAGAGATCAGTGACGGAATATCACCGATTCTGGGACCATGCCTTGCAGTACATGCCACTTAGTTTACCCCATCATTGGGAGCATAAACAAGATTATGGCCGACAGTGAGATTACTGATTACTGCTTACTAGTTGTAAGCAGCAAGAAGAGATATCTCTGTGTAGCTGCATCTAATAGCACTCAGTACAAAGACCCGTTATGTTAGAGTGCACTCGATATAATTTAGATCGGCAAAGTATTTGTCCGGGAATTTCTTAAATTCCGACACCGACTTTGCTCAACTACGTGCTGCGGTAGCTTGTTCCATACATTCACCACTCTCCGTTCGAAACAGAGTTGGTGAGCGACCCGCTTCAAATCCGGTACTACAAGCTTGTACCGGTGTCCTCGTGTGCTACTTGGTGTGCGCAGATGCAGCAGCGGCCTCATCATGGGGTATTCACCCGGATGTACTATCCTGTGCGTCATGATGAGGTCAACCCGCAGTCGACGATAAGCTAGGGTGTAAAGCCCTAGTTTCTTACACCGGTCTTCGTACGGCACACCTCGTAAATTGGGAATCAGCCTGGTGGCCACATGCTGCACTCGCTCAATCTTTTCTACCTCGCCCCGGGTGATAGGACAATACGCGGGAGAGCCATACTCTAGCATTGGTCGTATTATTGAGACGAAGAGGCGAGTGGCAATCTCTTCGGACCAAGTGCTGAAGCTGCGCCTGAGCGCCCAAAGCATACGAAGGCTGTTTTGGTAAAGCCTATTCGTGTTGTCCATAGACTTTAGGTCGTAGCGTGAGAGTACACCGAGGTCTCGCACGAAAGGCGCGGGATGCAACGGTTGACCTGCCACAGTGTAGGTTCGACTGTGCTCACACTTACCCAGCCTCATGAATTGCGACTTGACCGGGTTGATCGGAAGGTTGACCTCTGCAGACCACGTGGAGAGGCGGTCGAGGTCCTGCTGAAGCAGGTCACAGTCACTGGGTGTGCGGATTACTCTCCACACCTTCAAGTCATCTGCGAACAACGCACAAGGTGAATGGAGTAGCTGAGGCACATCGTTTACATGGATCAGGAACAAAATCGGCCCCAGTACAGTGCCTTGGGGCACGCCACTGCTCGATGGATACCAGTCGGTCAAATGGTTGTCGACCTGGACCCTCCACTTTCGATCAACAAGGAAATTCTTGATCCATCGGTGCAGCGAGCCGCCAACACCGCACACCCTCAGCCTGTCGAGGAGCACTGCATGATTCACCTTGTCAAAAGCCTTACTGAAGTCAATGTAAATGACGTCGACCGACTTGCCTTGGTTCAGCGCTTGCAACCATTCGTGCCTCGTCAACAGTAGGTTGGTGATGCACGAGCGACCTTTCACGAAACCATGCTGTGCGGGCGTCAAGAGGCTTTTCGACTCGAGAAGCTGCAGAAGACTCTTCTTCACGATCTTCTCGAGCGTCTTTGCCAAAACAGCGGTCAGGCAGATCGGCCGGTAGTTATCCACTTTGCTTGGGTTACCACCTTTCGGTATTGGCTTTACGACTGAGCATTTCCAGTCGCCCGGTAATAGTCCAGTGGATAGTGACCTGTTGAACAGCTCAGTTACAGAAGGCGAGATGATGGCCGATAGGGACTTGAGGATCAGTGGGTGGATTCCATCTGGCCCGGCAGGCTTCGTCCCGTCAAGACTTGCCAGAAGCTTGCGTACATCTTCAATGCTGCAATCCAGGCTGTCTAGTTCAGCGGGAGCGGTACTCGTCGAACTCGTTACAGACACCTGGTCACTTGCAAATACGGAGGCGAAGTGCGCCGCCAATGCGGACGCACGATCTGTGCTCGAGGTTAGGGGCTGTCCATCTGAGCCTTCCAACACTGGCACATTGCCTGCAGGCCTCAGGCGCCGCTTCACGTAGGCGAAGATCCTCTTGGGAGCAGTTTTTGCGGCGGTTGCAAGCTGCTCTTCGAAGCTTCTGCGCTTTTTGTTTTCGCGTTGTTGCAGAGATTTCGCTGTACCTTGTACGCCTTGTAATCCTCATCAGAGCCAGATAACACGAATTTGTTCCATAGTCTGCGTCGTCGTCGGGCCAGTTTGCTGTACTCCTTGTCGAACCAATGTGGTTTGACTGGCCCAACTTTCCGATACTTGAGGGGTACAAATCGGGCGCACAACGATTTCACTCCCTCTTTAATGATAGTCCAACAGGTTTCAATAGACGAATCTTCTGGTAAAGACCAGTCCATCTGGCTCGCTGCTCGAGTGAGGCCATTAAAGTCCGCCTTCCAATAGTTGAAGGCTGGCTCCAGCGGGGGAGAATACGGCAGCGGCAGTTCCAAGCTGGCTATGATCATCGAGTGGTCACTCGCTCCCAGGGGCTCCAAGACTTGAATGTCATGCACACGTTGCTCACAGCTGGTCAAAAGCAGGTCTAAGCACGATGGAGTCGCGCGCGCAGTTATGCGCGTCGGTTGGTTGATGTGCTGTGTGGCCCGGTTTCAAATATCAACTCCGTAAACTTCCTCTCGACTTCACAATGGCCGGGGAGAAGTTCAGCCTCAGGCCACTGTATTCGAGGTAAGTTGAAATCGCCCATGAGTAGGAACAGCGGACGACTCATGTGGTTGCGGACATGCGGCAACCAGTCCAAGCAGCGGCTCAGTGGACTGCGATATACCACGCCCACGAGCATCTCGCAGCGTCTGAGGTGAATCGAACACCATAACTGCTCACATAGACCATCAGCGCTTCGGTAGGTGCTCACTAGTCTCCCACACAAGGAAGACCTTATGTAAAGCAGAACGCCACCGCGATCATTTGATGGTCTATCACAGCGGAAGCACGAGTAGCCGCTGATTTCCACTTCTTGGGCGGTTACGTCGGAGTTTAACCATGTCTCAGCAAGGCCTAATACGTCTGGCCGCTGAGAGGTTACAAAGTAGCACAGCTCATCGCGTTTGTTCATCAGACTGCAGACGTTAGTAAAGGCTACGCGCAGGCCGCGGTAGGAACCGCTGGGCGCGCCTGAAGCATCAGAAACCTGTTGATCCGGATTCGCGGAGGAATCCGGGTGACTACCCGAAAATTTACAATACGGAGATTTGTTTCTCCATCGTCCGTGCGTCGCTTTAGTTCAATCATCGCAGACTTGAGTTTCTCTCTGTCTGTTGGGTCTAAGTCAGCGCGCACGTGGATCTTTAGACTTTTCAGCCTACTAAGGCGGGACAATATCAACTTAGGACTTGCCTCTTCAACAAAAGTCACCCTCATAGGTCGAGTTTTGTTATCGCCTATCTCCGAAACGGGCAATTTGCTTCACTTTTAGCCCGCACTCATCCACATCGAACAGTCTATCAAACAGACTTTGCAAAAATCGTCGTTATGTTCATAGCGCACCTGAGGATTGGAATCACATGATTCAGGTGCGTGAAAGACCATGAGGCTGCGGCGCCTCAATCGCTGGACCTATTTCTCGGTTTCTTTGGTATTTGTTTTTTTCATTCATTATCACCAATATGCTTATTGCACATCAGAGCTTTAGTGTCAACCGAAGGAAACGTAGGCAGTGAAGTGAAGCGTTGGCTGTTTCTCTGACTGTGATGCAGGACAAATCGAGAAGGGCGTTTCAGCGCACTTCGCTCTACTGATCCGCTTGTCAAGCTTTTCGGCTTGCTTCAGCCCTAGCTTAGAGGGACATTGCTTGCAGATGGTCTTCAAAAAGTCTTACTGAAGCTCTTGAATTACGCGAAATCGGTCCACAAACAGACTAATGCAAGAAATATGAAACTTCACGCTTCATAAACTGCATGTAATCGCATTTGCACGATGTCCAACTACTTTTTTGTGACTACCATAAGGTGTTTGCTTCGCAATTTCAAAATTAGGTACGGATTGAGATGACTAAATCAGCGTAATGTAGAGTCACAGAAAAACGATTAACTAGCGCAAGTATTTGTGATGAAGTAGTTCTAAATCACTAATGTGAGTGAATTGCACAAATATTTAGGGGATAAGACGACTTTGACCGTGTAAAAACAAGGTAAGCTGGCCTGACGAGGACACAAACAAAATACGACCGGGACGGCTCTATCCGCAGCATATCCTCTGTTGCACCATTTCGGTGTACAGAGATGAAGCAACGTAGGTCGCACTTTTCAGTAATGTTGCACTGCTCCGTTACTTTTAACACACAGATACATTCTTATCAGATCATCATTCATCCATGAAATTGCCCTGGCCCATGGTCTAAAGAATCACAAGCTTGCCTTTTAATCCGAAGGCGCTGGTTCGAGCCTGCGTAGGGGGCCCGGCGACCTTCGCAGTATCCTAAGCGTACGCGCGACTGTTGGGGGTGTGTGCGACCGTGTCGTGTCGGCCCTGCGAACTGGCGTACTGCTTATACCACTTGATGTTTAACTTTGGGTGTGCAGTAAAACTGCGCAGTTCCAATAATAGACATCATCATCATCATCAACAGCAGTACATCAGCCATTTGAACTGATGCTTCGCTGCCATACAACCATGAGGACCTATGAAATAAAGAATAAGAAGAGGGAGAGAAGAGGGACTTACCTGAAAACCTTAATGCCCTAAGCAAACATTCAGGGTCAAGGCGCCTACACCTTGTGTTAACAACATACCGTCACAAACAGCTGGCTATCGTGCAAAGATAAGGCGGCATCGGCGAGACAGCTTCCTTGCGGCTTTCACTGCCACGCGTCATAATCAGCCATTACCCCGCAGATAACTCAGCACCAAACACACTTTAAACAGGCAATCCAATTAGGAGACGGCAGCAGACGCGCCACTGGTGTCTACTGCGAGCCATGTCCTGTAAAGTCTCGAGCCAAGCACAAGGCGAGTCACGTGGACTCCAGCCCGGAAGGCGAGACGGACCAACGGCACCCAGTTTGGTCGTCAGTGACTTCATTTCCCGCTGCCAAGTCAACTTCTGTCCACCTCGAGCCTTGCGCCACCCTACACCTGGCAGACTAAACAAGGCCCTCCTAGGTAAGCGGTGACCAGGCATACGTAGCACGTGCCCGAGCCAACGCAACTTATTCAGTGCTATCTGTTGTTCTAGGGAGCTAGCATGATTATCACCACCTAGTACTCGCCTACGCACATCATCGTTGCGGACACGCTGGTGCCATCCGACTCCAGCAATGCTTCGCAGACAACGATGATCAAAGACTTGAAGGCGCCTCAGATCTTCAGACCGAAGGGGCCAAGTCTCACTACCATAGAGCAGAACGGCCCTCACTGTGGCATTGTATACACGGCCTTTCAGACGAAGGGAAACTCCCTTCTGTCGCCAAAGATGACGCAGGTTCAAGAAGGCAGCTCTGGCTTTTGCAATGCGTGAGCTCACGTCAGTTTCTATGCGCCCATCATTGCTGATGCAGCTGCCAAGATAAGTGAAATGATCAACCACTTCGAGTTCCTCGTTAGCAAGCGTCAAGGGGTCATCAAGTGGCTGGTGGTCCTGCAGCAACACTTTGCACTTTGAAGGTGCGAAGTGCATACCAAATAATGGGACCACTCTGGATAGGCTATTCAGGGTTGATTGTGCCGCCTCAACATTGTCGAAAAGCAAGACGATATCGTCCGCATAATCTAGATCAACTAACCGTTCACCAGGCAGCACTTCAACACCTACATCGTGAGATTCCGCAAGGGAACACTCCATGATAGAATCCACAACGAAATTGAACAAAAATGGGGAAATCGGACAACCCTGACGAACGCCACTTGTGGTCGAAAAGCTATCCGACAGGACACCGTAGACCCTGACGCGGCCTGTAGTGTTCGAGTATAGAGCACGAAGGATGTTCACATATTTCGTGGGAACACCTTTCCGCGCAAGTATTTCGAACAGAATCGATCGATCGACTGAATCGAACGCACTCTTGAAATCGAGGAACACAGCTATTGTCGGTCTGCGGTATGCGTGGCGCTGCTCTAGCACCTGTCGCAAAGTGAATATATGGTCTATACAGCCACGTCCTGGGCGAAACCAGCCTGCTCTTCCCTAATCCGAGATTCCTGTTCCGCAGTGAGGCGACGAACGATAATCGAGGCCAGTAATTTTGTCACAACTGGCGTTAGGCTAATACCCCTGTGGTTAGAACAGTCTGTGCGACTGCCCTTCTTGTATATTGCCACTATAATCGATTCGCTCCAATTAGCCGGGACACTTTTTCTTCCAGATACATTCGAATAAGGAGGTCAGTGCTTTGCAGAGGACCTCACCTCCATCCTTAAATAGTGCAGGTGGGAGGGAATCCGGGCCAGCGGCACGAAAACGATTAAGGGCTGTGATCGCGTTTCGGACCTCGGCCTCTGACGAGGCTCTAAACTAACCGTCCATGGCTCGTCATGCATCACCTGAGTAGGAAGAGGTCCGGGAGCAGGGGGCCAGCTGAACTGATCTTCAAAGTGCTCAGCCCAACGAGCCATACGGCGCTCCTTATTGTGTATCAGCGCACCCGCGCTGTCTCTGATTGTCTCACTGACGCCTGGTTTCCTTGGACCAGTGGTGCGGATTAACTGGAAGAGCTTGCGGTAATTGCCTACTGCTTCTGCCTCCTCCATTTCTTGAGCCCGACTGGTCCACCAGGCTTCCTTGTCAGCACGTAGGCTCCGCTTTAGTTCACGCCTAATAACCCGTCTGGTTACATTGTGTTCAGAGCCAGCCGGGAGGTGTCTTCTAGATTCCAACAGGTTCACCGACCTCTCGGATATCCAGTGACTGGTGCGGTGACGATGGATAGTGCCACAAGCAGATGCTCCTGCGTCGTGCATGGCCACCGAGATCCTATTCCACTGAAGTTCAGTGTCATTAGGACAAGACAGCGGAAGTTCGATACGCAGCGCTTCTTGATAGGCTTGCCTGACAGAGGACTGAGACAATGTCTCCGTTGCCAATCGGGGGAAACGCTTGGTGCGCCTCCCGGTAAAGTTCATGGAGAAACGACAGCGTACCAAGGCATGATCAGAGTCAACACAGGTACTTCAATACGAGCGGCAATCCAGAATGGAGCCACGCCATCTGTAACTTGTGGCAATGTGATCAATTTGGGTCCATCGCTGGCCAGCTACAGGAGGACGCCAAGTGGCACTTCGGCGCCCACTGTGTCTAAAAGTAGTGCTACTAAGAAACAACTGGTGCTCTGCACGCAATTGCAGCAGACGCTCGCCGTTGTCAGTCCGTTCGGAGTTAAGCCCATAATTACCACCCAGCTGAGCTTCTGAAGAGCTCAGACGCCCTACTTGTGCGTTCATATCCCCTGCAAGTACTATAATATCTGAACTAGTAGCACTGCGTAGTAGCGCGTCCAGTTCGTGATAGAATGTGTCCTTGAGAACATCTGAACTGCAGTCGGTGGGAGCATAAGCGGAAATCACAAACAAACAGCGTTTTGTACTACTTCGTGAATCAACCTTGGATGATGTCGTCAAACGGGCTGCACATAAACGGCTGTTCACCGGAATCCAATCAACCAACGATGGTTCAGCCTTGGAGCTTAGAATGATACCTACACCAGCTTGACCCGTGAGTGCTGCATCGGCGTCTCCGGATGCGTGCAACCAATAAGGAGAGGATAAGCCGGGTGCAGTTAATTCAATAACCCCGTTAGGGTCATTGATCCTAGTTTCGGACACACAACACACATCAATACCCAGTGTGTCCAAGGTGCGTGCGAGTGCAGCCTGTTGACCTGTTTGTCTTAGAGTGCGAACGTTGAATGTCGCCATGGAAACGGGATAGCGTGGCCTTATAAGGGACTTTTGCCGATAGGGTCCGATGTGTGGATGGTGGCTGCAGATGGTTCTACTCCAGTGGCACTTCGGTTGCTGTCAATTAAGCTGGGAATTATAGAAGGAAGGTTAGTAATGGGGGTCGGGATGGGAGTAAGAGAGACAGGTGGAAAAGAAAGAAGGGAGGCGCCAGCAGTAGCATGTTTTCGCTTATCCGCCCTGCTGTATGCAGCAGATAAGGCGACCCTTGATAATCTGCGCGACGGCCGATGCAGGATGAAGTTTATGTTTGAAGAAAATGTCATGGTTGTATGTGGGCTGAGATACTGCCAGGGCGCCCGGACCTAGACAGGAGGACGATTAGGGTCCTCATCCAAAGCCTTTGGCTCAAAAGCCTGTCCGCAAGGCAGCGGGGAGGTGGCAATGATTTAGTTTTACAGAAATGGACGCCATCCCATTTCAAACCCCCAACCTGGAGGACCAGGAGACTGAGTTTGTCTGACCTCTCACCACTGACCAATCTGGTAAGAGTAGCTCTCAAGGTGTCCGGAGGCACCACCCACCATCACTCAATGGGTCGATGAGGTACGCAAACCGTCTCACCACGTTAAGGTCCAGTCTCGTTGCAACGGCCAATAATAGGCACAGACCTCTATATCAACCAGACTGAGGAATCATATTCGAGAGTTCCAGTTTCTGACGTATAACCCCATGGTCTATGCGACAAAGCATTTGGCTTAGTGAATGGCTAATAAGGGAGCATACCCGAAGCCTATAACCCAGTACGGTGGATCAAGGCTTAAGAAGGAGCACGTCCGATTCACGGATCATTTTGAGGCGGGCTATACAAACATTAGAAAGCGTAAAGCGGATCATATATATATATATATATATATATATATATATATATATATATATATATGAGATTTCAGCTAACCTGCCGGGTTTCTAAGTGGTTTGAACTGCGAACTTCCCGGCACAGCCACCAATTAGATCAGTGACATTAATTTTTATTCCTCGAAGTAGGTCGTATGGGTTTTTAAAAGGCACACTTATCTTGATCTCAATTGCATGATAACTGTTCATTTGACATACCCTAGTCCATAGTCTGGACACAAATGTTGGTCAGTGTACGATGTGTGATGAATGTAAGAACATTCTATTGAGCCATGTCTGTTTAAGAGACACAAACTTCAGTTGGTTCATCGCAATCAAATTTCATGCCACAAAGGTTGATTACCAATCCGGAAAAGTACTGGATGATCGTTTCGCCCTTTGGGATCTTCGGTGGTGCGCATTCCATCTTTCCGCTTCCGGCTTGCACCACTAGCCAACAACGTATGCCAGTGAACCATGAGAAACGATAGCTGACCATCATCAATTGAAATCTAGCAGCGATATAGCCCAACCCATCCTATACACGCAAAATCGTCTTCAAAATTAACTAAACCAATCCTGACGGCGTTTTTCTTCATAATGGCGACAATGAGAATGTCTGTTTTACTTGCCTGTATCCTGATTGGTTTGAACACTAGAAAATGGTTAATAACGGGCAAAACACTTAGGTTGGCAATGGAAGAAATCGCAACTTTGAATAATACATAAGTGCTCAAGGCAAACTGCGCATCTGTGAAGCGATAGAGTGATGACATATAGAAATGGGGCTGTGGAACTGGGGCGAACCACGCAACACGGAATAATTATTATTATCCTTAATGCTTATAGCAACTAACTACCAGACTGCTCACCCGTCCGCACGTGCGTCACGTTGGGTTACAATTATAAAGTAAGTAGCTAACCGGAATATGTCCCAGTATATCCGCTCATGCATCCAAGGGTAGGGAGCTCAATACGACATCCACAAGTATTTTGAAACATGCTAACGCACTGTCACAGACAACTGAGTTTGGAAGATCGCTCCAGAGTTGGCAGACCCAACGAGAGAAGTAAGTTCGTCAGCAACCTAAACGCGTTGTGCCAGCATCCTACATCCTACTAGATAATAGTTCATTTGTCAAAAGCTCTGTGTATTAATGTGGCTTCCATCTTCGTACTGAGTTCGTAGTTTTTTCATGGGTTTTAATCAAAAGATAGTCTCCACTTTCTTGCACCTCTTGACTCTTATGCAGACCAATATGGAAGGAAACTTGTCCAGTTTGTCTTGAGCAGCAGAGTAACCATCTGCCTGGAACATGATTAATCTTTAGTTCTTATGTCTCAGTAGGCGCTGTGAATTCTTTACCATTTTACTGATAGCTCATTCCTAACTTAGGTCGCGCTAGCAACAGGATGCTACCGAAATGCGACGACCTAATTTCTTACTAAGAATGGCTGCTCTCTTGGGCGACTTTTGTATCCGAACAGGACTGTTGATCATCGTCTTTCCAATCGGTCACCTGTTACTTACTTAGCTGCAATTTGCCAACATTAAAGTAATCTCTTGTACATTACGCACTTTTTTAAAATCTGCAGTAGTGAAGGGCTTTAGCAAGTTACTTCTACCGTTCTTTATTGCACAGGTACCGGCAACGAATCGACAATGCGTTACTCAAAGAGGAGTTTCAAGGCACCGTGAACTGGGCAGACTCAGCCTTGGATAAATTGATTGGAACGGTGACAGGTCAGTTGCTTTGTTTTCATAAACAGCCGTAGTTTCCCGTGTAAGCTACCGTAATTTACTGCGGGGTTCACTATGTACGGCCCTTATGTACCTGATGCGTGGTGGATAGTTGACAACAACGGTCATAGATAGAGTCACGTTTAACTTTTCGTGTGTACATATGTACCGCCCATTCCACTTTAACTCACAATTACTTGGCACCTTTTGCTCCTTTTAAACTTCGCAACGCTTCTTAAAGACTATCATCGTGATTGAAAACTGTCTCCACTATATGGCAGTTATAGCTGATCAAACTCTCAGATGTCAGTCTCTCCCGATCGGTTTGGTCGTAGTTGGACGTTAACGTGCTATTGTGTTGTCTCTTTGTTCTACAGCCTTGCTTACGTCAAAGAAGCTTCGTCAGCTGTTGCACCTCGTGCTCCGGATAGGAAATTTCCTTAATAAGGTAAACAACATACGAACTGTATTGCATTTCTAATCAGACCTACGGAATCATTTTTATTACCTAGGTGGAGATTTGGATTACTACAAGCTTTATCATTTCCACCATTTAATTTCCTTTAATTAACTAGACGAATGGAGAAATAGGTGAGCAATATACTGCTCCGTTTCCCATGGTCTGCACTCTACTCAACACAGAAGAGTTTTCACACGTATATACTTTCACATATGGATATGATGGTTCTTCACTACAGTTGGACTAAACCACCTTGCACTTAAGCTAAGTCTTCTTAACCTGAATGAAAGCCATTCCACTTTATTTGGTTTGTTCAATTCTGTTACTCTGCTGCGTGTTCTTTATCAATTTTGTCTGTTTGCTTTCTCATAAAAGCTATGTTGGTTGTTTGATATCCCCGGTGTGACTTCGCTTGAGGTGGATCTTGACAAGGTGCCTACCTGTCTAACACCCCTCCCTACCTGGAGTACTGGCTCCAGGAGACTGTGAATCGTTGCTGTGGAGGACGGGGTGCCCGCTCCTGGTGGCTGTGCTAGACTCAAAGAGTAGTTCCATCCAGTGGGGAGTGGACTACGGCCCAGTCACTGCTTTGCTTGCATCTGGTACGCATGATTCCCTACACAGATAGACAAGAATGCTGCTGCTCTGCATGTTGAAGGAGTGTGGGCCGACCCTGTTGATGAAACGTGGCTCCCGTCCACATGCCTCCCGGTCTTATTCCTTCGGGTTTACACTAGATATGGGGTGTGAATGGAGCTGTAGGTGGTGCTGCCCAAGCCACTCATGTTCCCTATGTAGGCGCAGTGGTCCTGTGATTTATGGAGGCCATATTGACAGGTAAATCCGGAACCGGATGCTGCCAACCATATGTAAACAGCTGAAGATGAACTGGCTAATGCTAATCTGAAATCACATTAAATGTTAGTCTCTAAAAACATGACGTCATACAGGGTGAGAAATCGGAAATTGTTCATGATAACCTAGTTATATGGAGACGTGGTCCTCCGTTTTCAAGTCCATTTTACTATATTCGGGATGCTGCAACAATGGCGAAGAGTTTCATCATGTGAACTTGTCCTGCATACAAACCTTAGAGAAAATAACGCGATCCTTTCGATGCTGGAATGATGGAAATACGCAGCTAGAACATATGGATCCGTGTTGCTCCATCGATATATCATGTGGCACGCACGCCGAATGGCTTTATTTATTACCGCACACTCTCAATGTATTTCGGTTGTGCCAGGTCCTATTCAGGCGCTATGCACTCCAGAAATCGATAGTACATATGGTAGACATCCAGGAACCTTTTAAGTTCTAACACTGATTTTGACTGGACTATTGCCTCTAACAAACTAGTCCAGTATTAAACAATTCGAAGCTCATGGCATAGAGGATGAGCTATCGGTTCCACGTCCGGTAACACAAGCTTGTAACCGCATCTGCGAGTGCCGCTTGTTACGCACACGTGCAGCAGCCGCAACCGCATAAACAATTCACCCAGATGTAATATCCGGTGCGTAATTATGAGGTCCACTGGAAACCGGCAATACGATGGGGCTTCACCCCCTGTCTCCTGCATCGATTTTTCCGTAAGTGTCATGAACGCTCCCTGTTGTAACGCTGACATCTCTTTGCTCACTGCCTGGTGCCGCATCCGACCTAGCCGGGGAAAACAGAAGAGACAGCTTGGCTGCCCAGAGAGGATTGTTATCAGAATTATTCATGGTCATCCTTAAGTCAAACATGCGCCATCACCGAAAATGACATTGTTTGCCATACTAACTTTTCACGAGTGTTACGCCATCACACAGACATCTTGGTTGGAAACTTCCGCCCTCGTATGCCAAGTACGTTGAGTCTGCCGCTTTGGCGTCCTGGCCGAAACGTAGACTCAGCCGGGCTTGTTGGCTCCGGCCCCCTTAGTAGTTTGACCCCTCGAAAAGTTTTCTCAAATGTCGCGGCTCAGGAATCTTGGCCACACTCACAAGACGCCTACGCGTATGACTGGGTATTTGGTTCGACAATCAAGGGTGACGAGGCTACATTTAGCCGACTTGTTCGCAGGCTGAAGGAGCCCTTGCCTTACGCCGAGAAAGTACATCTCAGCATTGTACCGTTTTGCCTCTCCAACATTTAAATGCCCCTTAGCTTGGTGGGATCCAGGTAGCCACGCGCTGAAAACGTTCCAGTCTCAGCCCTTCAGGACGGGTGAGTAGAAAATATACGGATGTGCTGCACTCGATTCTTGTCTTAAACCCAAGCGCTGGAGCTAGTTTTAGTGCCCAAAGCATGCGCAATACTTTCCAGTATAAGTTGTTCGCGTTTTCACCGAAATTCAATTCGCAGCGTAGGAATTCGCCTAGGTCCCTCAGGGTAAATAAGCAATTAACGGCGCGAGACGCCGACCAACTGCTTTGGCTGATCATTATGCACAAAATAATCGTACGATAGTGAACGATTTTTGAATTTTACAAATTAGTTCTCAGAGAAGCTTTTATGGTGTTCTGTTATTCAAAAGTGCTGAAAATGCGGAAACTAGGACGTAGGAGTAAATGTAGGCATTCCCAGCAGTTCACGTAAATTAATACGACCACCCGTGGAACCGCCTCCTGGAGATCTGCCTCCGCGCTGCGTAGTCCCTCGATAGGTTCCATCCGCACTTCTACGCCCAATCTGGCTATGTGCTGATGTGGACTAAAGACAAGTAAGCGATCATCATGTTGACTGTATGCAATAGGCCGCTATCATGACGATTCTGTTTCTGGCCGCTGTGATATGTAGGCCGTCAATAAGCAGACTCATTTTTTAAGCGGTGGTTGACCGACAATGATGTAGGTAAGCAGTAAACTGCAATTCCATAGGTCCATCAAGGTACACTTGACTTGCTTGATCAGCAGATCGACATATGAAAAATGAATTTCAGTCTATAATTCCAACTAAGAATATCAGAAGACGAAAATTGTTGGGTCTCGGTCATTTCATGCAAGGGATGCAAAACGTCACATGAAATCAATCAGTGATCATGTGTTTTTCCGATTGGTGCGTTGCACGCTACCAGGGTAGGCTTAATGTCAATGTCAGCTGTTTTTGGACACACGGTGGTGGGGCCTGGCGATCTATAACAATCCTCTCGACCAGCTTTACTGATTGACTGCACACGAGGACTGTGAATGACTCATCCATTCCATTCACCGCGTGCGATCGTCGCAAGTTCCATCTGTTTGTGGAGCCAATTTGGAATGTGTTCATTGGTTCGAACACCGAGATTGCGCGCAGTGCGCCCAACACAGCACTTACACAGCCACAAGTGAATTTTATAGGCAATGGGACGTGTAGTGCTTCTACCCAGGCGTCTTCACTGAACACTTAATTATTGGTCTTGTGGTCACCACCAATGCAATGAAAACCTGTGGGAAATAAGTATTTCGCTTTAGTATTCCAAACATACAAATCAGAAGATATAGTTTGTGAGATGACGCCGTCATTACGCGCATTCTTATCAATCACAAAAATAACATGCAACATTGGAACATAAACAAACGATGATCAGAGATAGCAAAACGCATAGGCTACCAGGATAAGCTTAGAGCTACTGTCAGCTGCTTTCGAATGCACAGCGGTGATAGTTCGCGGTCGATAACGACAGCCTCCAATAGCCTAAGCATTTGGGGCCGCTGATTGCACGTCAAGACTGTGAACGAGTCATCAGGATTGACTCGTGGACCAGTTGTCAACAAGTGCCTGATGATTGCTGAGGTAGCTCGGCTTCAAGTGAGCAAGAACGAACCACATTTTTGAGGGATCACCTGCATTTAGATTATTTCGTCTCTTCGCACTCATCCGCTTACAGACAAATCGTGAAAATGTAAAGGAATGCAATTGAAAGGGGGTCAATAAAGAAATCAATAAAAAACTGAGAAAATAAAGGTCATCTCCTACGCTTGATCAGGGAAAGGCAAGACTGGCCGCAAGGTCGAGCTGCTTGCAAAGGTTAGGTTTCCTTAGCTGGATGGCGGAGAATTCAGTGAAACGAAGCCGTCTCACGTTGTTCCGTCTGCTGATGACCTTGAATGCGTCACGTGGGTTTTCCCACAAGGTGCAGTCGAGCACATGTTGAGCGATTGAGCTGGCAGGAAGTTTAGGGTCAGATTCCGTGGGACCGATAGAAGGCTATTAACTAGGATAATGGAACATGTTCCACGAAACTTGTCAAATAGTGTTCTATACTCTCCTCAATGAGGCACTTATGTGTTTCTCAGTGACTTTCCTCACAATGGCAACTTTGAAAGGTAGCTCAATGAAAATGAGCTTCTTTGGGATGTTAGCGTACGACCTTGCTTGTTTGTTTTACAGTGGCGCTCAATAAACTTTGATGGATAACCGTTGGATTTCAATGTGTTGAATAGTAAGTTCCTTTCTGCTTCTATGGTGTCAGGGGTGCAAATTATGTTGGCTCGCCAAAAGGATGTTCGGACAATGTTCTAATATTGTGATTGATAAGAATTCACGAGATGGCCGCGTCATCTTACAACCCACGTCATCAGATTTTATGTTTAAAACCTCTTTCATCTGAACCGTTATCCCTTAATCTCGTTTCATTTACTCACTGTAGCGCTTCATAAATTGCATTAGGTAACCATTGGATTGTAACACGACAAGCAACAGTTCGTTCTCTGCCTCCAGTGTGTCTGGGGTGCAAATCATATGAGTTCGATGGAACAGGGTTCTAACTAAAGTGCGCTTACGATGGATTGGCGAGAAACTCCTAAAATGTAAGTATTAACTTGTACAAGTCGCCTTCCGGTATACTGAGCCATCTGGTCGTCGTGTGAGCAGGATATCTAGGTATAGGAGACAACTGTCATGCACAGTTTCATATGTCACAGTATTATTCTGATGCACTCCATTGAGCGCTTTGGTTTCAAGTGCAGTATCTTCATCTGAGTCCATGTTTAACAAAATATTATCAGTTTATATGAGGTTGCGAAACTGATGATGCTGGATAAGTTCCCTTCAATCATACCCATGAACAGGTCCGCTAAAAGGAGGCTACTGGGCTGCCCATTATCACACCGTCGATCTGTCGATATGCTTTTCCTTGAAAGTAACACGTGACATCTGTTGGGCACAGCAGGAGCGTGTTTTTAAACCTTTTCGTGGAAAACTGCAGTCGAATGTTGTTATTCGTGACAAACTCACATAGGTGGTCAACAGTCTCTTCCAACGGGAAAGTGGTGAAAAGAAACAATGAGTGAACACTTTCGCTTGGTTATGCCTTCCGCAATTACGAGGTGTTTGATGAGCACCGGTCACCAAGTAAACTGCGACAAAACTACACAAAAACCTGGATGAGTCATTCGCAGTCCTCGTGCGCACTCAAAGACCTCACATACTCAAGCTACTCGAGAAGATTGTTATAGATCGCCAGGGCCCACAACCTTGTGTCCACAACCAGCTGCCCTACCCTGGTAGTGCGCAACGCATCAATCGGAAAACACATGATCACTGATTGATTTCATGTGACATTGTTCCACAACTGTTAGTTGCCTGTATGTGGCGTGGGAGTGTCATCATTATCATTATACACGTCAGCTAGAGGTGGGGAACACCTCAGCTACTGTGCCGCAATACATAAAGGAAAGGAAAATAAATACAACAGTTGCATGCCAGCTGAGCTATCAGCAACGGATGGGTATCGTTCCGGTAAGCTACCTGCTGGCTACTAGGCAAAAAGAAAAATTATTATGTTTTAGGCTACGAAATATCGTAGGTGGAGGAGGAGGCTAAAAGGGAGGAAAGGCAGGAACGCCACTGAGATCGGCTCCTTGCCATGTCAGCAAGTGTATCCAGCCAAACATGTTCACCGTCTTTTGGACCCCAACCAGGGAGCCGTGACGCTCCAACCGAGGACAGCTCAGAAGTGATGGCCTTCATTCCTCTGGACCAAGTCATCGCTTGGCCACCCCTCCTCTTCTTCCATCCACATCCGGGTGAGCAAACAACGCACGTCGTGGAAGTCAGTGGACTGGCATGCGTAACACGTGGCCAAGCCATCGGAGCCTGGTGCGTGAAATGACGGTGCTGAGCGGTTCATTCCCTTTTCCTGTGCCGTAAACAAGGCGTCGAACACGCTCGTTACTCACGCGGTGTTGCCACCAGACGTGAGCCAAACTGCGAAGGCACCGGTGGTCGAACGTAGCTAGCCTCTTCATGTGCGCCGATCTTAGGGGCCAGGTTTCGCAACCGTACAGTAGGGTCGAACGTACCGCTGCATTGTACACTCTACCCTTCAGGGCGAGAGTAATGTCGCGCCGTCGCCATAAGTGGCGAAGGTTAGCAAAAGCGCCCCGAGCTTTCGCTATGCGGTTCGTGATCTCGTCTTCGATCCCAAAGGCGGTGATACAACTTCCCAGGTAGTTGAATTTCCGGACGAATTCTAGCTGACCCCCACTAAGGGTCAGCGCAGGAGGCGATCCGTGCCAATCTTGGAGGAAAGCTTTGCACTTCGATGGTGCAAAGCAAAGCCCGAAGCGGCTGACAGCCAGTGCTAATCTGTCCAGCGCGGCTTGGCACATTTGTGAGCTGTCACAGATGAGGGCAATGTCGTCAGCATACTCCAAATCAAGAAATCGTTCTCCTGGGAGCAGATCCACATCTTCCAAGTCATGTCCTGTAAATGCAATCTCCATGACTTCGTCAATAGCGAAGTTGAATAGGAAAGGTGACAGCGGACATCCTTGTCTCACACCGCTAGAGATATTAAAGGGTGGCGACAGCTTGCCGTAAGCCCTCACTCTGCCCGTGCTGCGCGCGTATAATGTTTGGATAATATTTACATATTTCTCGGGCACACCTTTCCTGAGTAGACAATTCCAAAGGGCACATCGATCAACCGAATCGAAGGCACCTATGATGTCGAGGATCACGGCAACGATGGGCCGCCAATATGTGTGACGGTGCTCCAACAACTGACGCAAGATGAAGATGTGGTCGATGCAGCCACGACCCCGACGAAACCCAGCTTGCTCCTCACGAATTTGGCTTTCACGAGCGCCAGTCAGTCTGTGAAGGATGACAGACAAGCAATTTGGAGGCGATGGAGATCAGATTGATTCCTCTATGGTTGTCGCATTCCGAGCGCGAGCCGCCTTTGAAGATGGGAACAATAACGGGGCGGCTCCAGTCGGTTGGGTCAGTCTCCTGCTCCCACAGTTTCACTAGTAATTCATGTAAAGCACCAACAAGAGCAGAGCCTCCAAATTTGAAGAGGGCTGGAAGAAGATCATCTGGTCCCGCGGCTTTGTTCAACTTCAACAGTCCGATCTCACGTTCGACTTCTGAGCAAGAGGGTGGATCCAAAGGGACAGCCCACGGAGCGGGGCGATCAGTGACCGGCGAATCGAACAATTCTAGCCGATTAAATTGCTTTTCAATTGATCAGCCCAACGCTCCAAACGTTTTGACAAATTGTGGATAGGCTGTCCACTCTCGTCAGGTGTAGTTTCACTAACACCAGGTCTCCTGCTGCCCGTTTCCCGTATCAGACGGAATAACTTACGATGGTTACCAAGGGCAACGGCCATCTCCATCTCTGATGCACGATGAGAACAAGGTCCCTCTTCAGGCCAGCACGGAGTTTTGCCCGGAGCTCTTTGCGACTTTCATTGTGTTCGTTTCCAGCCGGGATATGCCGGCGAGCGTTGATAAGTTCCAGAGACCGCGAAGAGACTTAATATCCATGTTGGCTATTAGACATGCCACATGAGGATTTGCCTGCTGCTAGTAACGTCTGGTGAACATGGGACCATCATCATCATCATCATTATACATGTCAGCTAGAGATAGTAAAACACCTCCGCTATTGTACCGCAATACATAAAGGAAATACATACATACATACAATACATAAAGGAAAAATAAATACGACAGTTGAATGCCAGCTGAACTACCAGCAACGGATAGGCATCGTTCCGGTAAGCTACTAGCCGGCTACTAGGCAAAAAGAAAAATTATTATGTTTTACGCTATGAGATAAGATCGCAGGTGGAGGGGGAGGCTAAAGGGATGGGGAGGGACAAATAAAATCACAGCAGGAACGCCACTGAGGTCGGCTCCTTGCCATATCAGCAAGTGTATCCAGCCAAACGTGTTCACCGTCTTTTGGACCCCAACCAGGGTGCCGTGAAGCTCCAACTGAGGCCAGCTCCGAAGTGAGGGCCTTCATTCCTCTGGACCAAGTCATCGCTTGGCCACCTCTCCTCTTCTTCCACCCACATCCCCGGTGAGCAAACAACGCACGTCGAGGGAGTCAGTGGACTGGCATGCGCAACACGTAGCCCAGCCATCGGAGCCTGGTGCGTGAAATGACGGTGCTGAGCGGTTCATTCCCTTTTCCTAGGCCGTAAACAAGGCGTCGAACACGCTCGTTACTCACGCGGTGTTGCCACCAGACGTGAGCCAAACTGCGAAGGCACCGGTGGTCGAACGTAGCTAGCCTCTTCATGTGCGCCGATATTAGGGGCCAGGTTTCGCAACCGGACAGTAGGGTCGAACGTACCGCTGCATTGTACACTCTACCCTTCAGGGCGAGAGTAATGTCGCGCCGTCGCCATAAGTGGCGAAGGTTAGCAAAAGCACTTCGAGCTTTCGCTATGCGGTTCGTGATCTCGTCTTCGATCCCAAAGGCGGTGATACAACTTCCCAGGTAGTTGAATTTCCGGACGAATTCTAGCTGACCCCCACTAAGGGTCAGCGCAGGAGGCGATCCGTGCCAACCTTGGAGGAAAGCTTTGCACATCGATGGTGCAAAGCAAAGCCCGAAGCGGCTGACAGCCAGTGCTAATCTGTCCAGTGCGGCTTGGCACATTTGTGAGCTGTCACAGATGAGGGCAATGTCGTCAGCATACTCCAAAGCAAGAAATCGTTCACCTGGGAGCACTTCCACATCTTCTAAGTCGTGTCATGTGAACGCAATCTCCATGACTTCGTCAATAGCGAAGTTGAACGGGAAAGGTGACAGCGGACATCCTTGTCTCACACCGCTAGAGATATTAAAGGGTGGCGACAGCTTGCCGTAAGCCCTCACTCTGCCCGTGCTGCGCGCGTATAATGTTTGGATAATATTTACATATTTCTCGGGCACACCTTTCCTGAGTAGACAATTCCAAAGGGCACATCGATCAACCGAATCGAAGGCACCTTTGATGTCGAGGATCACGACAACGATGGGCCGCCAATATGTGTGACGGTGCTCCAACAACTGACGCAAGGTGAAGATGTGGTCGATGCAGCCACGACCCCGACGAAACCCGGCTTGCTCCTCACGAATCTGGCTTTCACCAGCGCCAGTCAGTCTGTGGAGAATTATGGACGCGGGTAATTTGGAGGCGATGGAGATCAGACTGATTCCTCTATGGTTGCCGCATTCCGAGTGCGAGCCGCCTTTGAAGATGGGAACAATAACGGAGCGGCTCCAGTCGGTTGGGACAATCTCCTGCTCCCACAGTTTCACTAGTAATTCATGCAAAGCATCAACAAGAGCAGAGCCTCCGCATTTGAAGAGGGCTGGAGGAAGATCATCTGGTCCCGCGGCTTTGTTCAACTTCAACAGTCCGATCTCACGTTCGACTTCTGAGCGAAAGGGTGGATCCAAAGGGACAGCCCACGGAGCGGGGCGATCAGTGACAGGCGAATCGAACAATACTTGCTGATTAAATTGATTTTCAAAATGCTCAGCCCAACGCTCCAGACGTTTTGACAAATTGTGGATAGGCTGTCCACTCTCGTCACGTATAGTTTCACTAACACCAGGTCTCCTGCTGCCCGTTTCCCGTATCAGACGGAATAACTTACTATGGTTGCCAAGGGCAGCGGCCACTTCCATCTCTGACGCACGATGAGACCACCAAGATTCGCGGTCTCTCTTCAGGCTAGCACGGAGTTTTGCCTGGAGCTCTTTGCGAGTTTCATTGTGCTCGCTTCCAGCCGGGATTTGCCGGCGAGCATCTATAAGTTCCGGTGACCGGTGACCATCAGTTGTCTCCAGTGAGCGATTACTCAACTCGCATGTCAGCGTACTTCGATACGCATTCAGAATAGCTGGCTTTGTTAATTGGCTGGTGTCAATGCGCTCACAGCGTCGTCGTGGGCGTCCGCCAAAACGCATTCGCATGTCAGCACATACAAGTGCATGATCGGTGTCCACACATGTGCTCCAAATCGAGCAATAGTTCTGGATGCAGCCTCTCCAGCGGTAACTGATCGCAATGTGATCGATCTGCGTCCAAGGCTGGTTCGAGGTTGGTGAGCGCCAAGTCACCCTCCGGCGGGTGCTGTGTCGGAAATTAGTGCTCGCAAGAAATAAGCGAGCATCTTCACACAAATGAAGTAACCGCTCACCGTTATCATTACGTGAGCCTACACCGTGCTGACCGCCCAGATGCATTTCATCAGTGGACAACTATCCAACTTGTGCGTTCATACCCTCCGCCTGCACAACAGTGTCCGTGCTTCTTCTGTGGCGAAGGAGCTGGGTCAGTTGGCGGTAAAAGTCGTTCTTTACCGAATCATCGCTACACTTTGTGGGTGCATAGGCAGCGATGAAGAATAGACATCTATTAGTCCCGCGCGACTTCGAAGCTTCGAATGAGCCAGCCAATCGAACTGCACACATCCGGCTACTGATTGGAATCCAATCAACCAGAGCAGCTTCAGCCCGGGGACTCAGGGCAATGCCAACACCAGCTTGGCCGGTGCTCGAAGCTGCATCGTCACCGGATAGGCGCAATGAGAAAGTGCTGCTGGTATCACCTGAAGGGGATCGCAGAGTGAGCACAGAGCTCGACACTTGCAGGCGGGTCTCTGATAAGCAGCAGATATCGATCGAGAGGGTCTCCAATGTTCGGGCAAGTGCTGCTTGTTGACCGATCTGTAGTAATGTACGTACATTGAGACATGCCGATCTGAAGGAGGATCGAGGGCTCCAAATGGAAGGCGATGAACTGGAATGGACCGCTTGGTCGGACATGGGCTTGTCGACAGGAGAGGAGTGACGCTCTGCGTTCACATGTGAGTTGAAATAAGAAGATAAATGCCTAGCAAAGCATGTTGGGGGAGGGCCAAGAATCGGGGGATTGAAAACTGGGTGGATATAAGTGAAGTTGGAAGGGGACGGTAAGAGTGAAAAAGCGTAAGAGGGGTAATAAGAAGACGGGAAGACTTGAGCAGTAGCATCCAAACCCCTATCCACCCTGCTCGATGCAGCAGATAGGGCACCGTTGATTATCCTCTGCAGTGGCCAGAGCATCAGCAATTTGTTTGAGATAATATTCATGATATTGCGTGGGCAGGATACTGTCAGGTTGTCCAGGCCTAGACAGGAGAACGATTAGGGTTCTCAACCAAAGCCTTTGGTTCAAAAACCTGTCCGCAAGGCAGTGGGTTTGGCGTTGGGCTACAAGGAGTCCGTTTTAAGGAATAAGCTGCCACTCTCATTCCAACCCCCAACCTGAAGGACCGGGAGACTGAGTTTGTCTGGCCTCTAACCATTGACCAATCTGGTATGAGTGACTCTGAAGGTGCAAAAGCACCATCCAGCATAGCTCAATGGATCGCTGGGGCACACAAACCATCGCATCACAATAAGGTCCAGCCTCATTGCGATGGGGCGTGGGATTATGCACATAGTAGGATTGTCATCCCGGATCCACATCTGCAGGCACATGGACAGGCGTTTGTAGGTCATGCTGATGTGCGTTGCAGTCGTCAGGAGCATCAATTACTCACCAAATCTACAGGCGGCTTGCAAACAAAGCGCCTTGCGACAGAAAAGCTAAGGTTCTTCATTTACAGTAAAACCCTTAGCTGAACACTCTAGGGACCGGACCAAAGTGGTCAACTTAGAGAGGTGGTCAACATACGAAGTTTCTGGGCCAAAACTTGGCGTAACCTATTTTACCGTTGTGAGTAAAGTAGTATGAAATATGTTTACATATAAACCCCTTTCGAACACATTAGATGAGATCTCAAGTAGCCACAAACGCAGTCCAACATAATGATTTATTGTAGTAAATCAAAACGCAGTGTACAGTTCGCAAGTTAAATCAATTATGAAGAAGTGTCAATTATTGTCTTTGCTTTCTTTTATCAAAAGGTAACTGGAAAAAGCGCCCTCAGCACAAACCACACTACTCAGAATGTTTTGACGTTTTTCCACAACAAATGATTTCAATTTCATTAAAATATGTCTGACCATCTAATTATCTGGGTTCTGTAATTCCCAAATCACTATCACTCAGTACTTCCTCATCATCATCCGTAGGAGAGTACCGCAGTCAGTATTAAAAAATGGCTTCTGTGTCTGGTTCATTGCAAGTTACCAAGTCGTCAGCTATTTCAACAGACTTTAAAATCTATTCCGTCGAATCCTGCCAATGGAGATGGAATGTCTAGTAAGGCGACGGCATCCGGGTAGAGAGGTTGAGGAGATCCGGCTTTTCTGAACATCTGTATTATTTCTGGTCGAAGTTTGAACCAAGCGGAACTTAAATAAATAAATAAATAGTTTTATTCTCGATAATCCAAAGCACACCTTTACAGGCATGATCATGTTAAGTTAACATAGTGTGATCAAAAATGTACAACAACACATGTTTGGCATAACGGTGAATGTATGTGTGTGGGTGTATATACATATGTAATTTGGTGTGAATGTACCTGTGTAACGTGTTTGTGTATGTGCCGCAGCATTTTTGACTGTTTGTCATCGTCAGGAATGTGAGAATAAGCGATCGATGTCCGTGGGCTGGATAGCGTTTTCGGATATCCACGGGGCATTGACTTTTTAGTGACGAGTCAGGTTCGCCTTGTCCCAGTGTTGAAAAGCAGATATTTGTGGCTTTTTGTAGGGAGAAAGCTTGCCATTTGAAAACCCTCCGCTTCCTGGAACACTGTCGCCGAACTATTTGCTAGAACGGGCTAAATCCGAACCACCCAGCTGGGAGCACGAAGAAATTGTTCGGCTAGCTAGCCGACATTTCAATTGTTCAATAGTGTATGATGGGATAAGAAGCATGACTTTACAAGACCCACAGGATGGATATGCAAAAGAAAATTAAAATCAAAATGTTCCAACGTGGAACGTGAAGTATCAGTGGTTAAATCATTACACTTTATCAAACTGTTGTGTAGCGTTTACCACTAATATGAAAGTCTGTCTTTCGAATGTCGTCATGTCTGGTGCTTTCACCACATATCTTGGTAATGCAGTGAGAACAGATTCTAAGTGAATAAAAATACCTTCTACAATTCAGGCGGGAGTGTAACGTCATTGGTTTCAGGTGGTTGCCTCGGCTTTGTTTGTAAGGGGCTTGAGTCAACAATGATGTACATGCATGCTCGCTCTCAGTTAGTATCCGGTATGTGAGACTAAGATCTCTGCGAAGCCGTCGGTAATCTAATGAGAACACACTGAGTACACGAAGACGCAGTTGGTGACTTAGACCGGATAGTCCACGCGTTGCCTTTGTGGCTCTTCTTTGGGGCTGTTCCAAGAGGCGGATATCTCGTTTTAACCATGGACACCAGGCCTGAATTGCATATTCAACATGAGGGCGAATATGAGAGTTAATCGGCGATGGTACTAGCCGACGCTCAAATGTGCCGATAGCTCACCTCAAAAGTCTCAAGTTCAAGTTCGCCACACTTGCTGCTTTCGAACATTGGAGCGAATTTCCAAGACTCTCTTACACGATTATACCTAAGTCGCGTTCAATAGTCACGTGTTGCAGGACGTGTTGCCTCAAAAGTTGTGTGTTGACGAAGCTGCTACGCACCGTCAGCAGGTGGCACTTTGCAGCGTTCAGTAGGAGCTGGTTCCTTTCTGCGCATTCGTTAATCCGGGTCAGATCTTCCTGGAGGTAAACACGGTCGGATGCTGAGCGGATTGCTCTCCATATTTAAGCATCGTCTGCGAATATTTGCATCGGAGATAAAATGTCTGCTGGAAGCTAATTAATGTAGACTAAAAACAGTAGCGGACCGAGGACAGATCCTTGTGGCACACCACTGGAGACGCACAGGCTTGCAGAGTGAGTGTCGGCTACTTTTACCTTGATTGCCCTGTCGTGTAAGTAGTCTTCTAACCAGGTGAGCAGGAAACCGTTGATACCGTGGGCAAGCTTTTGAGAAGGAAATAAGTGACTGACCCTGTGGAATACTTTAGAAAAATTCAAGTAAATCACATCTACGGGGACTCCTTCATCAACCGCCCTGGTCCATGAGTCCCGAGTAATCAGCCAAATAGTGAGACAATATCGTCTGCGTCTGAAACCATGTTAAGCGTTAGAAAGTATTTGTTGACTTTCAAAGTATCGCGTTCGTTCATCTGCGATTACCGATTCCATCACTTTTGATAAAACAGGAAGGAGTGTAATAGGTCCGTAGTTGGCAGGATCCGATCGCTTACATCCTTTGTATATTGGAGTGATAATTCCATTTTTCCACTCAGATGGGAGTGTATGGGAGTTAAGCAGACCGTAGAAAAAGGTTGCAAGTGGTGCTTCTATGGTGGGAGAAAGGGTTTTCAGTACTTTTGGGCAGATCATGTCGATTCCAGGGGCACTTTACTCCCGGAGAGACCGTAATTTGCTTGCAACAGCTGCTGGAGTAAAGGTGACGCTGGATAAGCCCACGACATTTGTTGGGAGTTGATAGGGCGCAGATTCCATGGTATTTGTGGCTACCGAGCCAAACTGCAGGAGTAGATCGTTCGCAGCATCCACAGCAGTAGTTGTTAGGCCACTAGCCGTCCTGAGTGTTGGTATTCCGGGCTTAACCTTTCTTTTGTCATTCACAATTGTATCCCTTTTAAAATTAGGGCGAATGAAGACAGCTTTGAAAAGCACGGTAAAAAGACGAAAGCTGGTAGATGCATGCATTTCGTATTGTCTCCTCAGTACCATTAACAATAACCCGTATGCAACTATACACTTAAATATGCGTGTGACCGAATAAGCATGAGGTGCGAAATGAATGACGGAAGTTCCACCCCTATGTCCACGGCAGTCTTTAGCTGACAAATAATTGCTTTTGAACACACAGTGCCGGCTACATCCGGCTTATTGCAACGGCCTCGGTGAAACGGAGAAAGCTGGGATTACGGTGACGTAATACAAGTGTGAACGCTGATTCAAGCTCTACCCGGTGACGCGTAGGCAGTAGGTGTTTACCTATTTAGGAAGCTGGCGCCTTGAGCAAGCACGGAACTTCAGTGGGACAGGGATGCTGGTCAATTTCACATTGAACCCACCTTGGCACATGTTCCTTTATTGCAAATGGTTATTTCCATAGGTTTATAAACACAGGCAACACCGAGGCCCGAAAAGCTTGGTGCATACGGCAGCCAAGATAAAGGTATCTATCGAGTTGCCTTTCAAGGGTTACGTCACTGTATTGAAAACCACGAAGCGTTTAATCTCTGCTACGTAGATGAGTTACTGTGCTGCTCAGGTTGTGATCATCAATAGAACCTGTAACTTGCCGGTGCCTCCAACGAAGGAAGCTCAACCGATAGGGGCCACCTCACATTGCATATACAAATTCATGTGCGACTGCGGAGGCGGTTACATAGGCAGAACCAATCGGTCTTTGACTTCTCGAATAAAGGAACACGTGCCAAGGTGGATTCAATGTGAAATCGACCAGCATCCCTGTCCCACTGAAGTTCCGTGCTTGCTCAAGGCGCCAGCTTCCTAAATAGGTAAACACCTACTGCCAACGCATCACCGGGTAGAGCTTGAATCAGCGTTCACACTTGTATTACGTCACCGTAATCCCAGCTTTCTCCGTTTCACCGAGGCCGTTGCAATAAGCCGGATGTAGCCGGCACTGTGTGTTCAAAAGCAATTATTTGTCAGCTAAAGACTGCCGTGGACATAGGGGTGGAACTTCCGTCATTCATTTCGCACCTCATGCTTATTCGGTCACACGCATATTTAAGTGTATAGTTGCATACGGGTTATTGTTAATAGTACTGAGGAGACAATACGAAATGCATGCATCTACCAGCTTTCGTCTTTTTACCGTGCTTTTCAAAGCTGTCTTCATTCACCTTAATTTTAAAAGTGATACAATTGCGGTACTTATGACAAGAAAACTGATGCAGTCAATATGAAACATTTTTCCAGCTGCGGAACTGCGATGTATTTTTGTCACCAAGCAGTTTATTCCTGTGTGTAATAAGGACAGACCATCGAAGCCGACCCCCTCTTACATAATCTATCGATTTGTGTGAACTTGTGGCACAACATTTATAGGTCCAACTTCTCGTCAGTTGTCACGTGACATTAAGTATATAGTCCTAAATGTTTGGCGAACGGAGGCACTGGAGTTTTGGCAAACCGAATTTTGTCCAACCTACTCCAATCAGGTCAAAGGGTTATCCCTCCGAAGGCATTCAGTGTGGTTTACCAGATCCCTTTGAACAAGACGACAGGTGAACGTCTACGAATGCCCGCCACAGCAGAACCTATTGCGATCCGGATATTCCAACCTGCGCTATGCCCGCAACAGAAGTTTGTTCACTCGTTCTGTCTACCCTGGGCGAACAGCAGCTTAGCTAACCGCCACTCTGACACCGGGGTTGTCAGTTTGATTACGTAACCCCGATCGATTTGTGTGTGTGTGTGTGTGTGTGTGTGTGTGTGTGGGAGTGCGAGTGTGAGTGTGTGTGCAAGACAGTCCGGAACTATCTGCTGTCTAAGCATTGACCTGTCTGAACCAATCGCCGTGCATTTCCTTTGTACTTTACCCTAATATGACTTGTAAAGGCCTGGAGATGAATCATTCAAAAACAATTGTTTGCCTCAGACTGGTGTTCTTGACTCCGTTCCTAGTGAAGACTTGAATAGAGTCTTGATTCTGTTTATTGTGAACCTGAGTTCGGCCTCTGTTGAAGCGAGAGCCATCATCATGCGCTGCAACTCATCAGCGCTATGCGCAAACAACGCGCAGTCGATGACAAACAGCAACAGACGGATGGTTGTCTCACATACTCAGGTTCTCACCACGAAACAACGGATGTTGAGTGACCTGTCATCGATAAGGTGCTCCACGCGGACACAGTAATCACAAGCAGCATCAAAACCACTGGACATCATATCAAAATAGTGTATAGTAGACAGGACAGTGGATAAAACAGACTTGCTTCACACCGCAGACAAGATCAAGGTCATCCGGGGTTTGTCCACTCAGCTGCACCTTCACCCCCATACTACCGTTCTGACATACAAGTAGACACACAAGCTTGCCCAACATCAGCAACAGTTCTTCGCGGTTCGCCGTATCGAGTGCATTGGAAAAGTCAACAAACAACGAGTACAGTGGCTGGTCTCGCCTACTAAATTTCTGCTGCAACTGACGAGCCGCGGAAACTATATCAGTGGTGATGCTACCCGAAGGGAATCCGCATTGCTCTTCCGCCACGTTCTGTTCCACGAACTGAATGATGAAGCGGTCGAGCTGGATTCGGACGATTACTTAACCAACACACTTCTGCAAGTCGATGGCACATTGCTTGCTTCCTTTGCCCTTGTACAGTGGTAGGACAAATGCATGCTTCAGCTCAGGAGGCACCTCCGCCTCACTCCACACGCGTTGCACCATGTAGTGCAGCGATTCATCAACGTGGATCCGTTGTGTTTCAACACTTCTGGCAAAATCCCCTCGGCTTCGGCATATTTGCAGTTTCACAGCTAAGCAAGTGCTATGTGCGTCACAAGCACTGTTGGTGTGTCGGTAAGACGCATCTTCATCTCTTGTTGTTGCAGACTTTGCAACGTGAGTGGTTGTTCAACAGACAGCCGAAGTGTTTTCACCAGACCTACACTATATATATATATATATATATATATATATATATATATATATATATATATCGCAAACATTTTTATGCGACCTATACTCTATTGTCAAAGGTACCAATGTACGTAACGTGGATCTCTGATGAGCCTTAGTTTCATCAGTGATCACAAGTCCTCCGTTTTTCCGTCTTTTCACTACGAGATTTATGATGTTTATACTACCATACCTTACACTTGTTTACCTCCCTTTATTTCATCCTCACCTAGCCTTACTCTGAAAAGATAAGCGCAAGTCAAATATCACATTTGCTGTCTTTTTTTATCAGGGTATATATTCTGCAGAGGATTACGACGAGCCGGCGCAGCGTTTGTAGGCACGCTGATTTCGATTTACTAACCGCGTGCTTGCATGCTAAGTCTCTCTATTTCAGGTGGTGGGTTTACAGTTTGTGCCTAATGCTTCCCTTTCTCATATCAATATCTCCCTGTACTCTATTCCATTAACTTGCACACATCGCTTTAGCCAATTGTATTCGATTTCCATAACATTTTTGTGTTCGTGGCATTCCGTGAACTATACTTCCTGACCTCGTGCACTTAGCTAGGATTTGTTTGTAAACAACTTATTACGTATGCTATTTAATTAAGGTTGATGTCACCGTTTCCTTATGCATTAATCGAGTTTTTCTCTTTCTCCCCCTCTCAAGTGTTTGGCTGCTGTTTGATATCCCTGGTATGGTTGCGCTTGATGTGCATGTTGACAAGGTGTCTACCTGTCTATTACCCACTACATCGTTCATACTGGCTCCAGGAGACAGTTGGTCGTTGCTGGAGGGGACGGGGTGCACGGTTCTTGTGGCCGTGTTAGGCTCGAAGAGTGGTTCCATGCACTCAGTGTGGAGCGGACTACGGTCCAGCCACCGCCTTGTGTGCGCTTGATTCCCCAAATACAGCGTGCTTGTGTTTGCCTGTGAAGGAGTGTGGGCCGGCTCCGTTGATGAAACGTGGTTCCCATCCGCATGCCTCCCGGTCTTATTCCTTCGGGTTTACACTGGATATGGGGTATGTGGTTGGAGCTGTGGGTGGTGCAGCGCAAGCCATCCATGGTCCCTCTGTAGGCGCAGGCGTCCTGTGGCTTGCCACAGTGACAGGCAAATCCGAAACCGGATGCCGCCAACCATATATTCTGGATGGTAAATCTCGTACATAATGATTATGCGGCTCAACTCAATCATTTTTATTTATCCGGCAAGCGTTAATCATTTTTCTCTATTTACTCTTTTCGCGCTGGTCTTTTTCGGTTATCCGATTGGCTGTGAAAAGCCGTTGTTGAACCTTATCTAGCTTATCAAATGCTTGCAAAAAATCCAGGTAGATCACATCAACGTCATCTCCAGAGTCAGCTGACTCGGTCCAACTACTCCATGCTATTAGTAAATTCGATGGGCAGGATCACCGTCGACGGAAGCGGTGCTGTCCGGGAACAGTAATGTTCCGGGTTGAAAACCAGCGCATCGGCAATGATGGATTTCAGAACCTAGCACAATACATGGAGAAGAGATACTGGGCGACGTTTTGAAAGCTCTGTCCAGTTTCCTCCTGTGCGGATTGGAGAGGTTGTTCCAGGCTTCCACACAGCAGGAACCTGGTTCTGGTAGGGGCAGTGTTGGAAATACTGGGCCAAACGCATTGCCAGTTGTCCTGCTGCTGCTCCCAGTGTCTCTAGTCTAACGCTATCCACCCCCTTTTAGCTGCGGTTGCGCATAGACGTCAGATTTTGCAATACAGCTTACGTGGTAAAAGGGTGTAGGTGGGTCCCGTCGGCGGGGCAACGATAGACATTAAGCTCTTCGGAATTGTGGGGGCATATTGCATCCGCAACGCGTTCGCTACATCTGTGGCCGTTCTTGTTGAGTAGTCAGTTAGCTTGAGTGGAGGAAATCATTGCCCCGACTTAAGCAGTCCATTCACACGTTTGCACAGTAGTTTGTGCTTGGCACTGAAGGTTTCTGTGTTGTTCTGCATATATGCAGCTTTGTCTTTTCTGAGAAGTTGAGTGCATTTGTTACCTTTGGCTACTAAGTTGTCCCAGGTATCTGGCGTTGGAGATAATCTATACACTGGCCATGTTGCGTTATACACTGCCATACCGTATTGCGTTCTGCTCCTTGTGAAGGAAATGGTTTTAGGCCCATTCTCAACGTTTGCTTCCGAAGTAGCCGCAAGCAGATTGCATTTGCTGCCAAGTTAGAGTCAGGCGACTTTCGGGGGACTTCATTAAAGAACCACCAGGTTTTGGCACTAACATGCTCGGCTAAGCGGTAGTAGCGTGTGACAGTGCGCACATTGCAGGACTCTCATTTCAAAATTCGCGCAGCAGATGAATTTGAAACCACTGCGACACCAAACAGCAGTTTAAAACCAATTTATTCATCAAACGTTTCGCATTGGTGAACACAGGACCCAGCGCAGATGGTCTGTCCCCTGTTCCGAAACGAGTCGACAAAATGACGTGGTTGTAAAGCAAAACACTGGTTAAGAGCTCTAGCAATTCGGTATGATATACCTTTGACCTTCATCATATAATATGACCATGACCTCAGCACCTCCTGGAACATGTCACGATGGTAGGTGAGCTGCATCGCGAATTCGCATCCATGTTAATTTAAGTGAGGATTTGATGTTATCCTAGTTTATTTTTTGTGTCAACACATAAATCGGGCTAGCATCGGAGCACCTGCAGTCGTCACTATATCACGTGACAAGCAATCAATGATCCCGAAGGCAACACCTCAGAGGTGATGCGGGGTTGGTTCAACACAGCTGTATCGCTATGTCGCCTATTTATCTGTTCCCGTAGGCTAGATTGCTACGGAGCACGTTTGGAATCGCGTCGTATGCCACTAGGCGAACAGTGGCTAACGACATGATTAACAAGAAGAAATGATCAGAGGAACGCAGCTGTGGCTTCAAAATGGTACTGCAATGCACCTTTCTCCGGCTTTACGTATAGGACAGGGTTGGTGTTGCACATTGAGTATCTACTTTACCAGGTTTTCGATAATACTGTTGGATCATTATGTTTGGGCCTTTCAATTTGCATATCAAACCTCATCTGGTCGTTGGCTTAACTGTCCGAAAGTGTTCAGATTTGCCAATTACTATGGAAGCCAGCGCTCAACCTAGGTTAAGAATTGTACCAAAACTGAACCATCTATTTAATGTACTTTCTTTCTTGATAATCTAACAGCAACAACCAAATCCATATAGTATTTGCTTTTAATTAGGGGCCCTCTTTAATTTATTGGTGTAGGGAGGCAAGCTTGGTGAAGCGATTGCTTTCAAGATTCAGAGCCTTCTCAAATTGTCGGAAGTTCGGTCGGTGAACCCAAAGTTTAACTTGCTGCACTTTTTGGCTCAAGTAAGTGAGGTGCATAATTTTCACTTATCTAACACACATCAAACCAAGCTTTATTTCTGTAGGTAACTACAGACCATCACTCTATCCACCATCGGTCTAAATGACAAACTAACATTTGCTCCACCAACATTATTTCCGGATAGACCACTTGCAACAAGCGTTCACAGCGCGCCTACTAAAGGATTCCTGCAGACTCAATTCCAGGGCAAGTACTAGGGTTGTCATGGTGTGAATTGGCACTTTAACACTTGTGGAAGAGCCCAGAGCGTTTGTTCATTATCAGGAAATTTCGTGCATTTGGAGTTCGTTGAGACAATATAGTGTATATTCCTCGGGTGCGTGGTTCCTGTTCTTGGGGCAGAACATTATGTACAGCTACGATCACGTTCATCTATCAGTAGGATAAAGTGTCAGTAGTATGATAAATATATTCTTAGATATGGGGTTATTGTTGATGCCGTGTTATTTATGTAACAGGTTTTTTCATTAGCTATAGACTTTTGCTTTCTGCTGGAAGAACCCATTGAGCACTTTTCCTGATGCAAACAGGACCATTGGGGAGGTCGGGTCGAGGGAAGTTCAAAATGTAGTCCTGACTTTTTCCATTTGCATATGGCTTGCTAGTGGCTAGTAGAATATTTCACAGGACAACGAGTGATACCGGAGCTGGTTCTTCGTACAGTTAGTGTACAAGGTTTATTGCGAAGTCAATGAGTGAAATTATGTTGCGATTCCAACGTGGACACAAACGAATTAACTTTCCTGTGTCGCACAGTTTGCAGAAGAATCACGTGTTTTAGCCGTGGCAGCCAAAAATTTTGAATGTGGGGCTTCTGGCAAGGTTCCTGATAGTACAAGGTGGACGCCTTACTAAACGGAGGCGTGATCCGTTGGTTTCCATCAATTAAGCTGCATTATCCAAGGATGGGGAGGGTAATAATTTTAGGATGTTCGACTTTGACGGCGATTGTAGAGATTCTATAATGAACAATGAACAATGATATATTACAGGTAAAAAAGCGATTACTTTATAAGTCCCGTAGGATGGTGGAAGTGAAAGTAAACATAAGTGTAAATCGTCAATTTCAGCGTCTAGCGATTCAGGTGCCCCTTATTCATATAAACATTTTGGAATGTGTACTGAATTGTTACTGCAGAGTAATATGGGGAAGTAATATGGGGAAGGTATGTCTTGAGAACAAAAGGAACGACAACGCTTACTCGTGCGCCGCTTTCTTGGACTGAGGGACTTGATGAATGTAGTTGTAATATATCCGAAACTATATTCCACAACAGCAGTGTGTAATTAGTGAAGCACGAAAGCTGAGAATGAGCACCGTTTGTTCGCGTTTGGTTGACGTAGACATCTCTGATTATATAGCGTAATGTAAGTGGATAAGCGAATCATCCAGACGTCTTTTGAATACCGTTAGCGTGGGGGAAGAAACAACGTATGTGGGAAGAGCGTTCCAGTGTTGGCACACACGAAGGGAAAAGAAATTCCGGCGGCATCCAACCGGCTGTATTGTGTGTCCAGCTTTAGATGGTGTCCTCTGAGTGTGGTATTGCTATTCAGCTTTAGTAGGTGACGACAAGAATGGTTTGGATTCCTCAGGATCATATAAGTCATTATCAAGTCGCCACGCAAGCGTCGATATTGTCCACTGTAGACCCCGAGGGTTTTCAGCCTCAATCGGTAAGGGAGATGAAACAGGCCCTTTACGTTCTTGGTCGCCCTTCGTTGTGGCAGTTCAAGAGCGGTAAGGTCTTGCTTTTGCCATGGCTGACAGGCGTGGATGGCCTACTCAGAATGAGGCCGAATGTAGGCGTTGAGCATCTGAGAAAAGATGGAAGGATCGAAGCGCCCGAATGCCCTCCGCAAAAGGCCAAGATGTTGGTTAGCTTTTTAGAGGCTTTCTCGGCCTGACGGGAACAGCCCAGATCTTCCTGCACTATCACGCCTAGATCGCATTCCGTTGAAGTGCGCTGCAATATTTGATCCCCCAGTCTGTATTCGCAAGTAGCTTTATGGCGTATGCTCAACACCTTGCACTTTGTAGCGTTGAACTGAAGCAGGTTCTGAGTCGACCATTCGTAGACCCTGTCAAGATCATCCTGAAGTGCTGCATTGTCGCTGGTTGTTCTAATGGCTCGCCATATCTTGAGATCATCAGCGAAGAGTAAGGAGTTGGAGGTGATTACTTTCGCGAGATCGTTTATGTAAATCAGGAATAGTCGTGGACCAAGTACTGAGCCCTGGGGCACTCCGCACTTAACGTCGATTGGGTCAGAGATGACGCTGCGAACTCTTACATTCAGATGTCGTTGAAGCAAGAAGTTACCTATCCAACCGAGAATTGGGTCACCAATTCCACAACACTGCAGCTTGTGAAGGAGGATAAGGTGGTTCAGACGGTCGAAAGCCTTTGAGAAGTCCAGATATACTGCGTCAACACCTACGCCGCTGTCAACGGTCTCAGTTCAACTGGATCTAGCAAGTAGCAAGTTTGAAGTGCAAGATCGGTTCTTGCGAAATCCATGTTGTTCTTGTGCTATGATATTGCGTTCCTCCAAGTAGTTCATTGGTGCTTCGGCAACAATCGTTTCCATGATTTTGGAGAGCACCGGAAGTAGTGTTGTCGGGCGATGGTTGGCCGGATCTGTACGACTTCCTACCTTATGAACGGGAGTGACGATGCTCTGCTTCCACATTGTTGGCACGCGCATCTCATCGAGGCATCATTGGAAGAACTTGCAGAGTAGGTCCGCCAGGTTTACTGCAGCCAATTTCAACGCTTTTGCACGAATATTATCAACGCCGGGAGAGGTATGCTCACACAGGGCAATTAGCCTTTTCATAACATCAGCAGTCGTAAACGTGATGTGGCTAAGTCGTGGTGGTGGTACAATGATCGGGAACAGTGTTTGCGGCGATGTCGTGCTCTGGAAGTTCGGGGCGAATTGTTGACCTAGGGCGTTGGCCGCCTCGGTTGCGGTTTCTGCGAGTCCACATAACGTAAGGCAGGAATTCCTCGCTGCACTTTGCGGAGCTTGTTCATGTGTCTGTACAGGAGCTTGGGGTTAGAAAGGAATTTCTCAGCTAGATTCTGTTGGTGCTGTATTTTATCTTCGCGTACCAGGTTTACGCAGTGATTCCTTTGGATAGTGTAGGCTTCCCATGTTTCGGCACTCGATGACTCCTTGTATCTTCGCCAGAGTAAGTTCCTCGTAACGATACACTTGCGTGTCCTGCTGCGTATGAATGATTTTATTGTCTTCGCTCGCGAAGGTCTTTTCCTAGAAGCACTAGTTACTAACGTGTTGAACTGGTGAGCAAATTCAGACCAGGCGTCATCGGGGGATCGTTCTGCTAGAAATGCTCAGTTTGTAGCGTTTATAAGTTTGATTAGAGTGCCGTAATCCGTAATGAGCTGACACTCCTCGGTGTTTTCTGAGGAATACTCTGCATAACAGATGTACTTGAACATGAGGGTTGCATGGTCGCTACTGCCTAAAGGACTCTCTATCGATACCGTTTCGATCATAAGCTCTTCATTGGTGAATACGAGATCCAAGACACCCGGATTGTTTCCCGTCCTGAAACATGTGGGAGATGTGATGTGATTGTAGAGTGGTAGCCCACCAATTATCTCCTGCACTTCCATTTTGAAGTGTTCGTGGATACAGGCTGGGGTTTCTATGGTATGAATATTGAAGTCACCAACCAGGAGAATTTGGCTATACGATTGTGAGAGAATGATCTTCATTGTGGAGGATAGGCGGCTGTCCATTTCCAAAGTAACAGACGGAGGTCGATACACTACACCCAACAAACATACGTCCTCATGGCTTAGGTGAAGATGACACCAAAGCGCATCGACAATCTGAACGTCTGGGTCATCAATGAGATCAATGTGTATTTCGCTGCGATAATAAAGTACTACTCCACCTCCTCTGCTTGGTCGATCGTTGCGTAGAATAGACATCCCGGGTATTGCGATTTCTGCATCAGTGATCGCTTCATTCAACCAGGTCTCGGTTACCATAATGAGGTCCTTTGACATCGAGGCCTGACGCAGGCGAAGCTCCGTCAGTTTACTTAAAAGACCTTGTGCGTTGGTATAAAAACAGGAGAGTGATTCATAGGTTAGAAGGTTACTTGTGGATGTAGACAACAGGTTTGAGACTTGGCCGACCCTCTTGAGGTCGGCTGCTACTAGTTTTTTGCAATTGTCTTAGGCTCGCGAGAATGACTTGGAATAACTCTGTACCATGTGATCAGGTTCATGATAATCCTGATGGTCACTCACCTGCAGTGTCTCGCTGGACGCTATGACGGCAGTCAGATCAGTCTGGGTGGTGGACTCTGCAATAATGGTTATTCCCACTGAGTTGATTCTCTACTTGGAGTAACCAGTAGCCTCTGGTCGTAAACCCGCTGCTTTTGGTCGAATTTCTGTTGGTAGCATGTTCCGGAATTTACCCCAGTTCTCTAGAACTGTCTGTAAAGTTAGCTCAGACGGTAAGACCAACTTCAGCAACCTAGGACCACACCCTTTGTAATTTAGTGACACGGGAATCCTGGTCAGCGAGGTAGCAATGACATTTTCTAGAGACAGCGTCTCACGAATGTATTGTCATTGCTCCAGATCATGTGCCTGAACTTATTCAGGAGATGAAGTTTGAGACTCAGAGACGCCATGAATAATGACGGTTTTCAGCGTGTGTTTTCTACTTCCATGTTGATTGTTCATATCCTGTGAACCTTCTTTCCACGGAATATCCGGTAAGATACATACTCCGTCCGATGCACTGTGGTGTCGATTTGCAGCGAGCAGGATGGATTCCGTTGCTTCCACGGAAGGTAGTGTTACTCGAAGTAGTCGAGACTCACCATAGTGTAAGTTGTTTGGGTGTCTTGCAATGCGGCCCAGCGTGGTGGGTTCAACGCGAATGCTGATGGCACTACAGATGGAATCACACTGACTGCGGTCGTGTATCAGTTTGCCCCTTATTGTGTTGGATTTATATTCAGGCACGTAGTGCCCACAAGACTTAAGGCACTATGATTCCGTCTTGCAGTTCGCGACTTAAGAGCAATAGGTTCTTTTTTGTTTTTTATGGATTTGTGAACCGCACTGGCGATAGCGATCCATGTTGAGGCATAGTTTTGACCTCTCCGGTGAGTGGAGTTACAGGTGTCGTTGACGGCGTTTTCCTAGAAGCAACCGCTACGTAAGATGTCCAGTTATTTTTTTTACCTTAGGCTTGCTGGAGTTTTGTGTTTCGAGCATCTCAACTGAATTACTAGTTATTACACCCTTAGAGAACGTAAAAGCAACTGGGTTGTAAACGACTTTTTCAATTGGTGGAGTTATGTGGCTAGGGGCCTTTGGAGACTGAGACGCGATGGTGAGGTTGGTGCGCCTGGCCCTCTTCTTCGGCCTAAACGGGGAGTTTGTAGGTGTCCGTTCAGTTTAAATTATAGCATTGTTTACTTTCACAGATGCGTTGCTAGCGTTCACCAGTTGCTCCACTGTTTCCGCCAACTTTTCACACCTTTTCATTAGGAAAATTACACAACTAACAACAGGGATGGATTTGCACACCTGGCAGAAAGAAAATGCTCCGGTTTTGCTGCTGTATTGTCTAGTTTCGAGTGCACTCATCCCTAAACACTTCGAATGGTACGTTTTTTGACAGTTAAAGCAAACTGGACCAGACTTAAGGGTTTTTACACATAGGTCACAATTGACTTTCGAAGGGGCCATGTCCATTTGGGGCGTACATTGTCATTCTGACTTGCACCAGTTCCAAAAGGGATTAGATAGAAAAGGAGAGTTCAGGATCTATGTTGTAGATCTATCTCTTACCACTAGCTTAGAATAGAATAATTCTACTGATAAATATGGTCACGGTCAATAATAGGGTAGCGAATTAGCAATGACCGCAGATAGTGGTCATATGATGTAACGATTCCCCACTAACAAGATGGAATGGAGTAACTGGATGTATACACTACAACAGGGGTAGCAAGAGGATAGAGAGACTGACGCACCGTGTATGACTTCGCTTCAGTTTTCGTTGCGCGGCGATCGGCGCTGGTTTGAGGTCAGGGGGGTCAGCCGTGTGGCGTCCAGATGAGTCACACGTTCCGTAGGGTAGATAGGCGACGTGCGTGCTATTGATCAAGCAGTTAAGTGGATAGGCAGCGATGCAGTGTAGGATTGAGACAAAGCAGGATGACTTGGAAAATACTGTCTAATGACGATAGTGGATGCACCAAAGGCGGACTAAATTGACAACTATCGCTTTGCACAGCGACTAGAAGGGGTGGTAGTAGGATGTTCGGGTGACTCTCAAAAAGATCTTTAAAAAGTCCATCAGAGTTCTTGTGCGACGATAGAATTCAAGTACGGTTGACTTCGAAATGGCAAAAGCACAGTTTGCTGGTGATCCGCGAATGACAGATTCAAAAGATGAACAGTGGTAGGAGGAGCTCGCGGATCCAGACCGAATGATAGTACGCAGGTCTCTGGGAGAATATATCTGAAGATTTCAGGGCGAATACTGCATGACGACACTATGTTACGATCGCTCGGCAGGCTGTTCTGACAGTTATAAACTGACTGGCATTTAACCTGCTCATTACGTTGAAATTGGGAGAATATCTTATACCGAGATTATAAGTAATTTGCACACAGCTACTTTTATTGATAGTTTTCATTGACTGTTTATGGATCGAACATTCGTAGGACGCAATGTTCGACTTGTTAGCTGAGAACTTATCGGCCGTATGTCACACTATCATCTCAAGGGCATTGCTCTCTTCTTGAATGAGCAACATTGTACTGTGCAGTTTATCTCGATAAGGGTTGTAAACAATCTTAATGTTACCCGCGATTACAAATGCTCTATCATATTTGAGGGACATACTGATATCGTCAATACCAGATACAGGGTGAAGTGTAGGGGGTCACTGTTTGACTGCCTGGAAACGCTCACTTAGATTGGTCAGCCAACTCAGTAATGCGTCCCTGATTCCAAACGAAAATGTCAATTTTACTAGGCTCTCGTGAGGTACCCGGTCGAGTGTCTTCCGCATACTAGAGAGTGAAATTATAACTCCAAACCTTGAGTCATTGGGTTCTGTGTTGTACTCCGGGAGATTTAACTGTCAAGGTATGCATGATCACTTATCGAAGAAGCCATGCTGACGTTTGTTTAGCAAGCCCATTCGATGGATAAATCTCATCCCTCCACTCTAACTAATCATTCCAGTCTAAGTTCAAACCGCTGATTAATGTCAGAAACGGGTCGAATACACTCACACATGTGACACGCGCTTTGTCCCCCCCCCCAAATAAAGTAACAAGCTAAGGTGTTCAATCACGGGCACCTAAGAGGAGCTACCGGTACCGGGTAGTTAGCCCATGATTCATTGCTATATCAGACAACATTTCGCTGTCCGGGTTACAGGAATAGTCTTTTCGTTTCAATGAAGAACGAACAAGGAACTTATGACTCCTAAGAAGCACTTCCTTACAGGTCCATTTGAGTAGGTTGGTGGGGCTATCGAAAAAATAGTCACAGTTAGTACTTCAAATACGAAAAGGACTTATTTTTTGTTCTACTGCAGTCCTGCAATCCGCGTAGTTTAACAGCACCCACAGGTGACAGCCAATAAACCCAAGGTATATTCCAGGAATAAGACGGAAACACAGTGTTAAGTAACAAAGTGTAGATGGATGAGTGCGTTGTCCAACTGCCTTTTAAATATTGTTAGTCTCGGTGCATAGAGGATCGATGCAGGAAGAGCATTCCACGGTGACACAAACAAATGGGGAAGAACATCCTGCGGCGCTCCAGACGACTATACTGCTCTGTGAGTTTCAATGAGTGGCTTCTCAGGTTTCATTGCTACTGTTGCAATAAGGAGCGGCACCTATGAGGTGGGCCGTGTAGAATCAAGTTGGCCATTATCATATCGCCTAGTAATTTGCGATAACGTCGGCGGAATACCCACAATCGTTTCAGCCTCCATTCTTATGTACAGTAGTACAGTGATCTCGGCAGTCTAGCATCTAGACACAGAGCCAACAGAAAACCATGGAGATCAGTGGATAAGGGAGGGTTATCGCGTCTTAATCATTGTGGCACAGTAGTTGAAGGTGAGCAACACATTTCAGCTAATATGCCGCAGGAAGAAAGTGTTGGAGGTGAAAGAAAAACACAGGTATACTTGTGTAACCCTTCATAAACGTAGACTAGAGTTTTCTTCTGTGTTTTGCCGAACATTTGTTACTACCGCTTGTTACATACCCCTCACACGTCCCGTGGTTCTTTGAAATCGATTAATTCAAATTTACCCTCAGCCGTGATTGGAACTGGAATTAGAAATTTTTCATACCCACGCCGGTCCGTGTAGTGTTCCGCAAATATACCTGTCCAGTGCGTTGTCTTTTTGACTCGTGGGGCGCCATTTAAGAAGTCGAACGCCTGGAGACACAACAGATTTTCTGGCGACGGAGGTTCCGGAAATCATGTCAATTTCGTTCGAGCAGATGCAGATGCTTCTTCTACAGCAACAACTCCAGTTTGAAAAATCTCAACGACAGTTGATCGAGTTGCTATCTCAGAAACTGAACATCCAAAGCGAATCCCCCGTTCTTTAGCAAGCAACGCCATAATGCAGGTCGATCAACGGAGTCAAAAGCAGCAGGTATGTTTAAGGACGCAACGATAGTGGGCCCGTGATAAATGTAGAGATGTTCGAGGAGCTGGCGGAGCTGGCGGAGCGTGGAGATTTGCTCCACGCATCCGCGGCGGGGACGAAACCAGCTTGTTCTTCACGGTAGTATGATTTACGTACTGGAGATAATCTGCGAAGCAAAATGGATGCCAATAGCTTGGGGGCAACCGAAATAAGACTGATCCCGCGATGATTTACACATGAAGTGCGAGTGGCTTTTTTGAAAATCGGAATAATGACTGATTGGCCCCAAGAGAAAGGCATTTTCTCTTCAAGCCGGATTTTTACGAACAGCGACGTCAGTTGCTTAATGATCATCACACCGCCGTATCTGAACAGCTCAGGAGGAAGTCCGTCTGAGCCGGCATTCTTGAACTGCTTCAAGCGTCGAATCTCGTAGCAGAGTTCCGCTTCGCCGGGTGGATTCAGTGGGACGAGCGAGCGTGGACAACAAGGTGCACTGCATCTACTGATTGATGATGGAGGCTAGTCGAACTGAGAGTGAAAGCGCTCGGCCCAGCGGTCCTACACCTCTGTTAGTTGGTGATCGGTGACTCATCTACCTCGTAAATAACCTCACTGACACCAGGTCTCCTGAGGCCAGTGGACCGAATGAGTTGGAAAAGCCTGCGAGTGTTGCCAGAGAGGTCAGCGGTCTCTATCTCTAAAGCACGCTCAGACAACCATGTCTAGCGACCCTTGCGTATGCACTGCTTGAGCAGCCGGTTGTCAGAACAGCGCCGCTCGTTGCAATCTGATTCCGCCGGGATATCTTTGCGACCTTTGAACAGCTCCAGAGAACGAGCAGAGATCTAAGCCTTTAGGGTGCGTCGAGTTAGGCCGCGGCTTGACTGTCCGGATATGGTCATTGCCTTCCGTATTCAAGCCCAGTGTTGTTCCACTTCTTGCGGTGGATTGTAACTGAGTGCATATGCCAGTGAAGACTGATAGCTCGCTTGGGCAGAGGAATCAGTTAATCTTTTTACAGCAATCTTGCGGTGCTTCGTGTTTTGGGATCCTCCAAAACACATACAGATTTTCGCGCAGACCAGAGCATGGTCTGAGTGGACGAAGGTGGACCAAAAGGACCTGCAGTTCAGTACGCTGCGGAGCCATCTGAAGCTAATTGCAATATGATCAATTTGAGACCATGGATGTGTTGGTGAAGGGGGACGCCACGTTGCCGAATGCTTTTTCGTACGCCTGAAGTTAGTGCTCGAAGGAAACAGACGGTTGTCTTCGCACAATGTGAGAAGTCTCTCACCGTTATCAGAGCGGTTCTCATCGAGCGAGTGATGACCACCAAGGTGGCGTTCGTATGGTAACAGGCGGCCAACCTGTGCATTAAAATCCCCAACAAGGATAACGACATCCGACTTTTTAGCATTAGTCAAGATCTGTTGTAGATCCCGGTAGATTTCGTCCTTGACCGATTCGCCACTGCAGTCAGTTGGAGCGTACACGGAGATCACAAACAAGTTGCGTCTGTCTTCGCGGTGCTTGCTGATTCTACAGGAACCCCGAAGCCGAACTGCACATAGTCGGCTGTTAATGGGGAACCAGTCCAGTAGTGTCGCCTCGGCCTTGTCACTAGTGCTATACCTACGCCAGCCAGACCCGCTGAGACTGCTTCTGGATCTCCAGAAATAGGCAGGTGATGTGTGGCTTCATGGTCAGTGGGGGCTGTTAGTTTAAGCACAGTGCTGGGATCTTGAAATCGGGTTTCTGAAAGGCAGCAGATATCAATGTCTAGGGACTCTAGGGTGCGCGCTAGACCGGCTTGCTGTCTAATCTGCATGAGTGTTCGAACGTTGAAGCACGCCAGACGGAAAGAGGATCGGGGACGAAGGAGAGCCATAGGTTGAACCTCTTGTTCTGCGGCGAACCCGAAATCGCAGCCACATTGTTTAGCACATGAATCGTGTAACGGAAAGTGAGGATTGTTTACAAACAAACAATTGGCGTGTGATTAAGTCGCGTGAAAGTGACTAGCAGAATCAGCATGTGATGAGCAAGTTCAGTACAGTCCATGGTTTTGTGAGAGTGTGGTACTTCCCGGTTGCCCAAGCCGAAGTAGGGAGTTGACTTAGGGGACTCCACCCCTAGCCTTTGGCTAAATAACCTACCCGCAAGGCAGCGGGGCGAATTTAGTGAATCGTGCCCATTGGGATGCGTTGACTGAATGTGCAGTTCATGCGTCTTTGTTTGGTAGATTACCAAACAGGGGCCCAACATCTCCATGAAGTCAGAACACCTACTGGAATAAAATGTCTCACCGAGGTGGAACATTGTCGCCGAACACTTTGCTGGAACGGGGTACACCCGAACCACCCAGCTGGCATCACGAGGAGGTAGTTCGGCAAGCCAGCCATGTATACATAAACGATTCATACGGCCGATACTACTATCGTGTCCGACTGACATGGTTAGTTAACTACCCTTTGTGACCTTATCTATTTACTTTGGGCCATTGAAGCTTGTATTAATTTCCTTTGGTGCACTTTTCTTACCATCTGTAGCCGCCTTTAGTCATCGATCTTGACCTTTCAAACACCTTAGAAACCAATCACAGCCCGATTTGACTCTTACCCCACACAATCCGTGTTATGTAAACGTTTGGGTCTGAAGAGTGTTTACTGAAAAGAACTTTTAACCCTGGACTGACTTTTGGTTTACAGCCATCGAGGCCCTTTTGTATTGCATGGTGCAATCTGAATCATCCAGAACCAGCTCACACAGGTGGCCTTCTACGAACGATTGCTGCAATGCTTACGCTCGTAGCCTGTAAGAGTAGGCACTCTGGTGTCGCATAGAGACTACCTTGTATTTAATTACCTTAAAATACAGCAACTTTTGAATTCACCACCGCGGTACCGTACCCAAGTCACACCATAAATAATAAAAAATAATGTGTCAGCTGTACGCCGTAACGGCGCTTCACTGCCGCGGGCTGAGTATACCGCGAGGACGCCAACCCCTACATCAGGTAACAGTAGACAAATTGAGGTCATTGTCTATACCAGGTCATTAATAAATACCAAAAACAATCATGGTCATAAAACTGTGCCCTGAGCCACACAACACTTCACTTGTATGGGGTCAAATAAGGAGGCCCAAACCCTAATCTTTTATTGTCGTTAAATGAGAAAGTTGCAGATGCAGCTTAGAATAGGGACACCGACATGCAATGGTGGAGGTTGGAAAGGGGTATTCGATGAGTGTTAATTTCCCCATTTGCAGCAATAGTGGAACTGAATTGCAACCTAAGGAACTGATTCGTATCCGTAAGCACACGCTATACACGCTAGCTAGAGGTGGGAAACACCTCAGCTACTGTGTCGCAATACGAAAACATAAAAGGGAATAAAATACATCAGGTGCAAACCAGCTGCACTACCGGTAACGCATGGCCATCGTTCCGGTAAGCTACCTACCGGCTAGTATGCAGCAGAAAAAAATATAATCTACCATGCAAAATTATAAAATGTTAAATAATGTGATCGTGGTTGGAGGGGGAGGCTAAGAGGGATGGGGTGGGACAAAGAAACTCACAGCAAGAAACCACTGAGGCCGGCTCCTAGCCAAATCAACAAGTGTATCCAGCCAAACGTGTTCATCGTCTTTCGGACCCCAACCAGGGAGCCGACATAATCCAACTGAGACTAGCTTCGAAGTGACGGCCTTCATTTCTCTCGGTCAAGTCATCACTTGACAACCTCTCCTCTTCTTCCATCCATACCCCTGGCGCGCAAACAACGCACGTCGCGGGAGTCGGTGGGCTAGCATGCGTAACACGTGGCCGAGCCATCGGAGCCTGGTGCGTGAAATGACGGTGCTGAGCGGTTCATTTCCTTTTCTTGTGCAGTAAACAAGGCATCGGACACGCTCGTTGCTCACGCGGTGTTCCCACCAGATGTGAGCTAAATTCGAAGACACCGATGGTCGAACATAACTAGCCTCTTTATGTCCGCTGACCTAAGGGGGCAGTTTCACAACCGTACAGTAGGGTCGAATGTACTGCTGCATTGTACACACTATCCTTCAGGGCGAGAGTGATATCGCGCCGGCGCCATAAAGGGGGAAGGTTAGCAAAAGCGCCTCGAGCTTTTGCCATACGGTTTGTGATCTCATCTTCAATCACACGGACGCTGATACAACTTCCCAGGTAGTTGAATTTTTGTGCGACATCCAGTTGATCCCCACCGACAGTCATCGAAGGAGGCGGTCCAGGGCAATCCTAGAGGAACGCTTTGCAATTCGAGGATGCAACGTAAAGCCCGAAGTGACGGACAGCCAGTGATAATCTGTCCAGTGTCCATTGACACCTTTGTGAGCTGTCACAGCTTAGGGCAATAGCGTCAGCATACTCCAAGTTAAGAAGTTGTTCTCCTGGGAAGAGGTCTATACGTTCTAAGTCGTGTCCTATGAACGCGATTTTCATGATTTCGTCAATAGCGAAGTTGAAGAGAAAGGGTAACAATGAGCATCCTTGTCTCACACCGCTGGAGATATTAAAGGACGACGATAACTTGCCGTAAGCCCTCACTCTGCCCGTGCTACGCGCATCTAATGCTCGGATAATATTCACATAATTCTCAGGGACACCTTTCCTGAGTAGACAGTCCCAAAGTGCGCATCGATCCACCGAATGGAATACACTTTGATATCGAGGAACACGACAATGGTGAGCCGCCAATATATGTGACGGTGTTCCAACAACTGACGCCAGATGAAGATGTGGTCGATGCAGCCACGACCCCGACGAAACCCAGCTTGCTCCTCACGAATCTGGCTTTCACGAGCGCCGATCCACCTGTGAAGGATGACAGGCAAGCAATTTGGAG
>OX104064.1:199568190-199594565 GCA_944474145.2 Dicrocoelium dendriticum | reverse complement strand
ATGCTACCAAACCCACAATGCGACCCGCAATCTCAATGTGGAACATGATTCCGCACAGATTTGTAGCAGACAAGTAAATGCGAATCGTTAGGTATAGCATGTGAAGCACCGCCAATTACCAATGAATATCTTGCGAGCATCTACTATGCCGAAATTCTTCTGTCAAAAGGGGCAGGGCCTACACAAAGCAAACTCTGTACCGCCTCCTAAATATTTGCGAATAAGGAATTGAAGTGCACCACAAGTGGCCGACGCATGGTCCCTCCTAGAATTCAGGGACTGTCCGGCTGAACCCCTTTAACATAGCTCCGTCATCTGTACTCCTCAAGTGCAGCGTCACTTAATGAATGATCCTCTTGTGGGTCGTCTTCGTTGTGGCTGGGGATTTTTGAACACTGATGCTGTTGCTTGAAATCCGCCATGATTATGACACCACGTAATCGGCCGTAGAACCCATCGGACTGAATTTATTCCTTAGTACACGTCAATGTCTAATGAAATAAAATATACTTGTCGAACCATTTTAGTTTCATTAGTGCAACCATCTGATAATTGAGGGTACGGATCTTGCGCACAATCATTTTCCATACTCCTTTAGGATTGTCTATATTGCTTCGATAGATGAATCTTGCTGTAGTGACCAGTCCACTTGATTTGTAGTTCAGGTAAGTTCATGGAAGCCAGTTTACAGTATTCCTAGGATGACTGCTACGGAAGCGAGTGTGACAGCAGCAGCTTTCACCAAGCTAGGGCCACTGGATGTTCACTAGGTATTACTGGATTCATGCCTCACACTCCACGACAAGTTGTTAGCAGCTCGTCAACTTCAAATTCATACATGAGGGATCTGATTGCGGTTTGGTGCGAGTCCACCAGCAGACGTGTAGTGCTGCCCCAATCTCAGATATCATCTCCGCACTCTCTGCTTCCAGTTCACAAGGCCTGTAGGGAATTTGAACCCCTGTTCAATTTCTTTGACGTGTCAAAAGGACGTATGAGCTGAAAGCGATTACGGTTCATTTTGTCTTGGGTATTTTGCAACTAGTGCAAACGGCAGCTTCACATAAAACAGTAAACCTCACCCACCCACATTTCGCCAACACTCAGGTGGATCGAGCTTTAGAGCACACGTAGAACATCCGCATTTCTTTTGGTAGCAGCAGTCTAACGAAATAGGAAAACAAATCTATACCAGCACGTCACCATGATCTGTTGTTGTTCTGTCGTTGTGGGAGTACGATTAGCCGCTCAGCTGTACATCCCGTGGAATTATATGGGAAGTTAAAAGAGTCCCAGAGAGTCCCACCGGCCACCGGAAATTAACTAATGGGCAATACTTTTACGCTTGTTAAGTCATTCGCAACTACTGAATGTGTCATGACCGTGGAACAAACGGTTGAGCGTGAACCCTCAGTGATCTAGTTACACAGTTTCCATGGATAATTAAAATACCAAAAATGCTAGTAGGATGGCATATTACGGTTTTCCAGATTGGCCGGATACGTATCTGGGCGATAAGGAATATTTAAACATTCAAGTCTGCCAAGGCGGGGAACTCAAGTCAAGTCAATAAAATGCTTAATACACCAACAACGCTTGAATATTCAGTCGTAAACAGACTGGTTTCATCAAATAAATGCATCGTACGCGCTGGATTCTTCCATCACCTTTCTTTCTAAAATGGGTGATTAGATTTGACCTAAACTCTTCTTTATCTACTTTAGGATTCTTTTACCATACCAATACTGTAAAATTCCTTCTCGTGTTCATTGCGAAACTGATTTTGATTTAATTGTCCAAGCTGATGGAATAAAATGAGATTTGATAAAATCTGTTCAAAAGCCACTGCACTCAGCTTTCTTTTTATTTCTGTATTCTGCTGGAATTAACTCCTTAGGCGGCCGCGCACTTGCAAATAGATCCGATGAGCCTCCAGTAGCTGGTAGACATTGTTCCGGACTCATTTATGCAGAAGTAGCATCTCATATTTTCACCGCCTAATTGTTACGAATTCTTATTTTGCTAAGGTGGTTTATGTGAAGGTAACATTCAGTATACAACAGCGTTGTCAATAACCCTTTTATCATTTGCTGGGATAACATTAAGCAACTGTCGAAGCGCCACCAATATTTGAACACGGTAGCCAGTGCATTATGCACTGCTGTCGAGATGTTGCAAACCACCAGCCAAAAACGTCCGCATCGACCCAATCTGAACTGGCCGGTGTCGAATTCGTCGAGGGTCATTAACATATTTCAAGGACACATGCACCGATATGCGTCCTCACGTCGTATTCACACCCCCAGACATGCGTGGGTGAGTAAATACAGTAGACTTACATGCCATTGGTGGGTCGGCAAATTAGTGCGTTCCAATCTACCCCTGACCAGCGCGGCGACTGAGCAAAAACGAAAGACTCTTCTCAAACGAACGGTAGATGTTAGTGCACTTTCACCCACTCAACCCTTCACCCAGTCGCACCACGTACTTGGTCAACCTTGTGCCCCCAACCTGTGCGGGACTAGCTTCAAAGTGGGCACTCATCGCTGAATGGTTAGGAAGCCCACGCGTCTTCACCGCACACCATCAACTCATACTATCCATGCTAGTGTTAGTACATCTACTGTCAATGGCTGATTTGGGCTGACTCAATTGCAAAATGACTGCGCGCATGGTGCGTCGGAAAGATACTGGATGCAATTCAAATGCGTTAAGGACTATGTTCAGTAGGCTTACGGATACTAATCAGAGCCTTAGAGAGAAATTCGATTCAATACTAGATGCAGTCTTTCGATGTAGACGAACGAATACCTATGAAAAATTTAGCTAGATCACATCAACGTCTTCTTCATTACAGCGACTTCTTGCGATCAGTTTATTCACTTTACAAGTTCGTTGTTGACGGAAGCCGTCTTGCTCTGGAATAATGATGTTACAGTTTGCAAAATAACGCCAGCGTTTCGGCAATGATGGATTCCATAACCTTGGAGACTATCGAGGGAAGAGATAATGGGTGGTGGTTCGATGACTCAGTTCTGCTTCCGCCTTTGTGGATCGAATTTATTATTCCAAACTTCCGCATAGCAGGAACGTGGTCCTGGTATAGGCAGTGCTAGATATACTGGACCAAAGGTTTTGCTGCTGCTTCCAGTGTCTGGACAAATGGTAATCACACTCGGGGAGCTGTGGTTGCGCATAGATATCAGATTTTGCAACACAACTTTTGCGGTAAAAGAGTGTAGATGAGTCCCCTCAGCGGGGTAACGAAATCCAGAAGATCGCTTGATAATAAGCTCTTTGGAATTATGGGGACATATGGCATCCGCAACACATCCGCTAGTTCTGTGGCCGTTCTTGTTCAGTAGTCGGCTGTCTTGAGTGGAGGAAATCATTGCCACAATTTTCGAAGTCCATTGACATGCTTGTGCAGCAGTTTGTGGTTATCGCTAAAGATTTCTGTGATGTTCTGCAGATATGCGGTTTTGTCTTTTCTGAGCAGTTGAGTGCACTGGTTACGTTTGGCTACTCAGTTTTCTCAAGTATCTGTCGTTGGAATTAATCTATACACTCAATATGTTGCTTTGCGTGCAGTCTTCCATTTTCGTGTGCTGCTCCTATCGAATTAAGCGCATTTAGACTCATTGCATTCTCCTGCCTCTGAAGCCTCTGTAATCAGCCAACTGAATTTGCTGACGACGTTGAGCCAATCGACATCCGGGGATGCTTCGGCATGGAACGACCATTTTGTGCTGCTGTCTGTAAGTCTTTTCGGTAATACAGACTTACCCCCACTTCTTTTGTGAATCTGTAGTTCAGGATGAGCGATATGCTAGGGTACGAAATTTCGGCGTCCGTAGTACCAGTGTGTAACCAGTTCACTGTGATTTCATGATATCATATGGCTTGGAAACTTGGCGAACTTTCAGTTCAGTCAGGTTATCGAAAAGACCCTGTTCATTCGTATACAAGCAGGTTGGTTTCCCGGTCCATGCTCTTAGGGGCGGCACACAACATTGGAAGCGAATGTGTGTTTCCCTCAGACGGGATACATTGCATGCGATGAAGTACTGATCTTTGTGGCCAACCTGATGCGAATTTCCAGTGCAACAAGTGTCATTGTCCCACGTACTGCATGCGCACGACGAGCCGCCGCCTAATTAACCGTGAAATTCGCATTCCAGTATGATACACGGTATAAAATTCGCATTTCTCTTCACATGTCGCTCAACCCCCACTAGTATATTGCAGATTGTTTGCGGTGAACCTATCTGATTGTGGACACCCACTCTGCACCGAAATGGGTGCGGTTGGGTAAGACAAGATGCCACAGTGGCAAAGTGTATTTCCTACCATGTTGTCGAGACGAAGTGAGTGTCTGCGCTGAAAACGTAGCACTTCCTTATCTCGTCAAGATTGCCCGGGTTGTAATCTTTTCCAACACGGTAGCGGAAGTACACATTTATCTGACATTTTAATTAGTTATCTCTTGATTAAAAGCCAGTGACTATCAGCTCACTGCTATCTAACTGGCCGTTTATTTGCAGCAGTGCAGATCACATGGTTTACGTGCCCTGGACATCAGAAAGGACTTTCCACACTTGAAGGAAGTTTCCGAGTGAGTCACTGTTTTGTCATTTTCTTGCACAAAAGCTTACTTTTTAGGCGGATGTTTCCTACGTTGTATTCTGGTTTGATCATGATCGTAAACGTAAGCCGCTTCCGAATTCACTATGATACTACCGATTGAACGCATCCATCAAGTTTTGCGATGGCCCAGGCTGTCACGTTTGTAGTGGCTTTGTGATTCTGACGTAGGCTGCTAAGTCAGCAAACCAAACCGCAAAACTGATGGAAGCATGACTCGACGATTTGTTCGGAACACAAAGGTAATATCTTGCATGGGTAGTGACCTGGCTTAGAGTTCTAGGATAAATAACAAGCGCTTCAGCCCATCAGCGCAACTGGCCAACTCGTTAGGATACAAACCCTGAGGCCAGTTGGAAAAGGTTGTCAGCAGACAGACCCGAAGGCAATACTAAATACTTCTTTACTTTGTTTTTCCGTGATTGCTGCAATGTAGATTGATGTGAGCACTGTGGTGTCACTTTTTTTGCGCTACTGATTATGGCGATCAATTTGAAATGGTGAGTTCAAGGCAGACATATTCAATGATAGCAGGAGCTGCGCTCGTAGTGCGACGTCAAATAGGGTGAGGCTAAACTCTCAACAGTCTCGGAAAGATATCAGAAATAAAAGTAACTAACGAGCTTTCATTTAGGGGATTAACATCAGGCCAATGCAACTACAAAGAGTAGGCTAGGATGGACACAAGAGGTTTAAACGCAGTAAGCCTGGTTGCTGTGCAATCGGGTGAGGTGGCGTTACCACCATTCTTATTCATGCTGGTCTGTGGCCAAAGTAAGGTTAGAGTTTGGGCGAATTGTTTCTGTGCACATAGGTCCAGGTTATGGAGCCGAATTACAATCGGCTCTATCGTTGACAGCAGGCTGCATCTAACCGCTTGTGTGTAACGTCTGGGTACACGTAGATGAATATGTGTCATGCGAATTGATTTGGTGATCTGAGTCTACGAAGTGTGACAACATTGCACTCGTTATAAATTTTCGCATACCGCTGTAGAGCCGAGCTGGGTAATGCTCTGGAGCTCTAACTGACAGTCGCCTGGTCGTTTTTCCAAAATACCTTTTTTGACACGAGCAAGAAAATTGTACACACGGAAGGAAATTGCGACCGAGAAACCATGTATTTGAGTTGCTGGCGCACACTGGGTCTTGAGGTGGATAGTAGGAATAGATTGGCTGCAAAATACATTCTCGCCGTTGCTATGGTAAGCCTTCGGGTGGTCCGTTCAGCTATCGCATCACCCTTAAACGGTTACGATAAGTATACTAACCGCTTCTCCGCGGAAACGAGTTTTTGCTTTGACCATCGCGGTTCCATGTGCCACTGGATGAAATTTTCGGGATATCCATTACGCTCGAACACGATTCGAATAAAGTTCGGCTCCTCTGAAGGCGCTCCTTTTATGCACCTCCCTCTTTCCGTTAGGCAACAGACCAGATTTCGTTTGTGACTTAAGAGAACAAAACCAACGAGATGGGTATATTGTCCATTTCAAGTTTTCTTCCGATGCACCCTCCTCTGCACTGACCCAGCTGATGCTTTATTGATTTGGATATATAAAGGAGCTAGGATCCTTTTGCACATTTCTCATGCTACCGAAAAACCGTGCCCACAAAGGGACGGATCGTATTTACGTGTGCAGCATGCTCACGCATGCAGGGCTGTCAGTAGCCGGGGTTGTGCTGGATTCAACGGATAAGTTTTGTGAAGGTCATTTGAGGCTTGTATTGCAATTTCTTATCAGAACAAGCATTCTCAGTTTTTGCGGTGCAAATCGGGGATACCATGGATGCAGCGGGTTCATGGAAGAGAAATAAATGTGAAATGGGATGAAGCAATGGTGGCCAGTAACCAGAATCAGACGAGTAGTATGCATTCATGTATATTAGTGTAGTTATCTACACGTGGTGCAACTTTGCTCATGTTAACAGAAAGAGAAAGGGAGAATTAATACAACAATAAAGCTGTATGTAATTCTTCGGAGCTTTGGCCGCCTTAGCCCAGTGATGTATGATAATAGGCACATATGGAACAATGGTTCCTAACAGTATAAAAGCAAATAGTTATCAAGTTTCTTAGGATGGTTAGGATGAGATTTACAATATAAAAACAGTGTCAGTAAAGGAACTCTCGCGAAACTTGACTCACGAAGGGGTTTGCATCAGCACATATTTGAGTATTCCTGCCTGGAGTTTAAGTGGATTATGACACCGCGCATTGTTTGTTCTGCACACATGCCATCATCTGTTCGTGCGCTATACGACATCATGTCAGGAGCTTTTCGAATAGGCACAATGGGGCACTAATTCCATGCGCTAGAAAGCCGTTCCAGAGCCGACACTTGGAGGGAGAAAGCATTTCGCGAACATTCCAGTCGGCTGTACAGCGTGACCAAGTTAAAATGCTGACTTCTCATATATGTGTTTTAAGTGTTACAAGCATTGGTAGCATGTATATGTGGGGATTTTAAGATCTGACACACTATAATGAGATCTCCCCTTAGACGGAGATAACATCCGCTGTACATGTTGAGAGGCTTTAGCCGGAGTTGGCGGGGAAGGTGAAACAAACCTCTGACTTTCTTCTTCGCCCCGCGTTTTGCATTGTGGAGCGCCGTGAAGTTGTGCTTCTGTTAGGGTTGCCACGCTTGGATAGCGTATTCCGCATTGCTGCCTCACGTACACGTCAAGCATTTTCAGAAAGCTTGAGGCATCAAACTTCTCGACTGCTCTATAAAGGAGGCCGTAGTGCTGGTTTACTTTCTTTGATACCTTTTCGGTATGTCTCAAACCACAAATGTCATCTTGCACGAGCACACCGAGACCGCAGTCATGAGAAGTTCGCTGTAGAATTTGTGGCGCTAGACCGTAGTTGTGAGTACTCTGATGGCGTATACTCAAAATTTTGCAGTTGGCGGCGTTGAACTGCAGCATGTTCTCGATGGACCAGATGTGCCCTTGATGCAGATCAGCTCGTAAGTGCGTGATCCTCCAATTTGGTGATACCACGCCATATCCTTAGATCAAAGGAAAATAGTAGGTAGTTTGAAGGTAACACCCTCGCGAGATCATTCATGAATACCAGGAGCAAGCGGGAGCTGAGTATCGAGCTTTGAGGTACCCCACACTGGACTTCGGTTGCTTCAGGTACGGTGCTGCGAACTCTCGCATTACGGTGACGTTGAAGGGGAAAGTCGCCAATCCAGCGCAGAACGGGATCGCCAGTTTCATAATTCTTGAGTTGTATACTAGAATGCGATGGTCCAGACGGTCGAATGTCTTTGAAAAAACCAGAGGTGCCATATACCCTTTTACCAGCATCCACAGATTCCATGCAGCATTCAAGAGCGATTAGTAGGTTAGTAATAGAGGACCGATTTTGGCGAAGTCCGTGTAGCTTTGGAGCGACCATTTTGCTACTTCACAAGTATCTCATGAGAGCTTCAGCGACAGTGAAGTCCATGATGTTGGAAATTACCGTAAAATGTGTTATCGGGCGAAAATTCGCGGGTTCTGCACGGCTAACACATTTGTAGATTGCAGTGATGATCCCGTGCTTCCACATCGTTGGAACGTGCATCTCATTGAGCCACTTCCCTATGTTGTGGCCGCTGCTACACGTTCGCGCACCAAACAGCACACGTGGACACCAGTACAAACTAGTGGTACTGGATTTAAAGCCCATCGCTCACTCTCTATTCTTCGAGCGTTATGTGTTGAAGTATTGGAACACATTACCGGAGACGCTAATCGAAGCGAAATCGGTCTCGGAATTTAAGCGATTCCTTGACTCTCACTATGCGGACTAAAGGTATAGGGAGCGTATCGCACCCGGGTAAGATGTAGTGCAGCTGCAAGATGCTGCCACCGCATAGGAATCAGCAACGTGATTCCGCGCATGTGCTCGATCTACCTACGGTGCATTAAGACAGATTTTTCTCTTTGCACTCTCTATTCTCATTATTCAGTCTTCCTTAAGACTACACTGATAGAACACTGGTAACGGTACGCCTAAAAGAATAGCCGCAAATTTCAACATCTTCGGGCGAAGGTCGTCTGCACCAGGGGAGCTGAACTCGCGCAGACGACAGCCGTTTCAGTATATCTGTGGTTATCAAAGATGTGGTTAAGGTCTGTTGGCAGCATCAGCTGCATAAGCAAGGTGTAGGATGGTTGCACACTGGAAGGTAGGCAAAAATGTTGTCAAGTACGTTGGTCGTCCCTTGTGTCATTTATGCTAACTTGCATGCTATGTGCAGAGCAGGAATTCTGCGCTTAACCTCGCGATATTTGTTTACGTGTCTGTATAGCAACTTGGGGTTAGAGTAAACTTTTATCACTAGACCTTGTTGGTTCTTTACTTTATCCTCCCGGACGACGTTGATACAGTGGTTCATTTGTGTTTTATAGATGTCCCAAGTGTCCACGCTGAGAGAGACTATGTGGGTGAGCCATGCCATGTCCTGCACCTTAGGAACGGCCATCTTTTTGGGTCGATAAATTTTGCTTGCTGATTTACTTGCCAGGGGCCTGTTGAATCTCTTGACAAACTCCCTGCAGGCCACCACAGAGGACCGTTCGGCTAGAGGACCAGCTTCTTGCACCAATGAGATCGGACAGGGCATCATAGTTGGTTAGGACGTGAGATTTCTCGGTACATTCTATAGAACAGTCTGATTAGGATATGTAATGAAACATTAGTGTCGCGTGAACGCTGCGGCCCAATAGAATGCACATTGTTTCAACGTCGATCATTAGTTCCTTGTTGTTCAAAACGAGGTCCCAAATGGCCGATTTGTTTCCTGTCCTGGAACTTGTTGGAGAAGTGACATGGTTGTACAGCAGTGAACCAGTTACTACGTCTTGCAATTACACCTTAAATTGTTCACCGAATCTGGCCGGGTTTTCTAGGCAGTGCAGATTGAAATCCCCAAACGTGAGAGTGGCTGTAATATCGTGTCAGCAGGTTTTCCATACCGGGGGCTAGAGCGTGGTCCGATACTACAGTGGACATTAGTTGGCAGTAGACGACGGACGCTAAGCATAAATCGGCTTAGGTATAGGCAACACCGAAGGAGTCGATTATTTGAACCCCACGGTCGTTTGTGTAGTCGATTAGTAGGTCGGAACGGTAGCAAATAATTACACCTCACCTTAATTGCTCGGTCGTTGCACATGAGCGACATACCAGGTAACGCGATCTGTGCGTCGGTAATCACAGAGTTCAGGCACGCTTCGGTTGCCAAGATGAGGTCCCAACCTCCTAAGGCTTGATGAGATCGAAGCTCAGCCAATTTACTGAGAAGGCCTTGCTCGTTTGTATACAAACAAGTGAAGGCAACACATACCGGAAGCTTACCTGAACACACAAACGTTTCCAGCCAATTTACTCTGACCCTATTATTGCCTTCTAGCAGTTGTTATTTTGCGGGCGCACTCATGGCCTACCTCCAGGAGTCGTTTCTGGATGTTGCATAGAGCATCCATAATCTAGCCTTTCATAAACGAGTTGCAGCTGAATGCCTGTTCCTTCCTCTTCGGACGACTGGGGAGTTACACTACGCCCTGGTTCGGAAATGCAAGCAGCAGGGCTCAAGACAAAATCGCGCTGGTTTTGTGTCTCCACAGCCAGCGACAACCTAGCTTCGACTGACTCCAGACATGTTTCTGATGGCAGTTTTATGCGCAACTTGTGGCAACTTCAAGCACCCTTTCAACTCTGCTTAGAGTAGAGCAGGACTTCCAGCACCCTTAGATTACATCCTTCATAGGTGAGTGATATTGGTAAACTTGACGTTGTGTTGGCAATAACCTCATGGAGAGAAGGCTCGTTGATGTAAAGCCACTCTTTCCGTACTATGAGCCTGGGCCTGTGACGCGTCGGAAAACTAGATTTCGAAAACACCATGGACGAGGCCGAGCTTTCTTCGGTTTGGTTGCAGTATTCTCCGACGCTCACTCCAAGGTATGTCAGGGAAGATAAGTTGTATGATTAGTTACGAAAACCATGAGTTGACAAGAGGGCGATCTTCACTTAACTACCTGACTGAAATGCCACGGTTCGCCGCAGTGACCTGAGTTTAAGTGGCGGACAGTGCGAAACAAAATAGCCTGTTTGGCCTGGATTCCTATTGCTTAACATATAGAGTCCTAGTGTTTCAGCACGTCCGGTAGTCTATCTTTGCTAGAGGTTGGTTTTGACTCAAGCACACTGGGGCATATTATCTTCATCGAGTTCTACGTCTCCTTTATGTTCATAAATTTAAATAAGTGAGATTCTCTACTTCAGTGACGTATCTTAGTTACACTGAGCCACAATTTGTCTTGGTTACGCCACGGGAATTCAATATTCACCAAAGGTTGGCGACTTTCCCTTTAAGTCGCTCGATCGCGATTATTCTGTGCACCCTACAATATTATTATGCACTTCATCAATGCGTGCATTCCACCTTATTGGACTTATTACTTTCCTGTGGCTTTTCCAGACCTACTGTGTAAGAGTTTCACACTGTTTGGCAGGTCACTGAAGCACCAGTCACACTGCAGTGGCATTCCAAAGCCGACTTTGGCAAAAACAATCGTTTCTACGTACGTTGATTCTCACACTAAACTTGCTTCAAAAATACTCATTGACATTAGCCGGCCTCTTTACATTGCACGTTCCAACTGTATATCTACCTCGTCGACCAGCCAAAAGTATAGAGAAACAAATACCCGCATTTAGGCTTATAGTTCGTTGGCCATTTGCTATTTAACCAAATTTATATTTGACTAAAATGCTATTGTTCAATAACTGGTCAGTAAATTCTGCAAGTGAGGTTGCTTTCATTGAGCGTATTCCTTAGCTGTTATCCTGTCGCTTTTGAATTGCGTTTTTGTCATGCCGACAGCAAGTGTGTAACGGCTGAACATTCAACTTTCACGAGTGTATACAAGAGCATGCTTGACTTGGCTTGTCTAACAGAAATATCACAGTCTATCGGATTCCACCCAAGCATGTCACTAGTCCCGTCCCTAACTCCCTTGTCTCGATGCTGACAGCCGCTGACATTTTTACGACCTAACTTATAAGACTATCGATCGTTTTGCTTCAAATCGCGTCCGATTGTAGTATTTAGTCGTTTGTGTAACTGGTTGGTCTTCAGTTTACTGTTGCCGGCATTTGGTATCGTTTGACGTCCGGATTAAATTCGAGAACAGAGCTATTGTACGTTTTGTGGTGGACATTGTCGAGGTCAGTGTATAATTTGTTCCCTCTAACCCTTTGTAAAAATAGCACCATAACACACTCCTGGCCTTGAGTTCTGAATTGATCCAGGAGTCTTGCGCGTTGCTTTCATCCACCGCCGATTTATCGGTAACAGCTTGACTTGACTCACCTTCAGAAGTCGTGTAAGGTTGTTCATTGATTTAATAGGCCCACCGCCATTTAGTGTGCTATCTGTAGAGATGTGTTTTAGTACGAAAAGAAGAGTTGCGGGATACATTTGTTGGTCTGTCAAGGGCTACCTCACTGCCAATTCGACTGCTTAGTTAGTTGGTACTTATTATATCTGGTGAACTTTACGTAACCGCAACTGCGTTTAAACCACTTGTGTCCATTCTAGTCTACTCTTTGTGGTTGTACTGGCTTGATGATAAAAGTGAAAATATGAGTGTTCTTTGAAAGTGTGCAAGCCTATCTGCGAAGCATGCCGAGTGATTCACAGTGCTGCATTTAGTATCGAGCAGGTTAGGGCACGACGGTGCATTGACTAATTGTGCTTTGCCTTAAAGTACACCACTTACTTCGTACTGTCGACAGCAGTAAGATAGAGGTGCAATTTTTAACAGTTTTGTACACGTCCTACGGTCTTGTGTTCAAAAACATGTAACCATGGATATGCTTATTATGACAATCACACGGCCTGTTTGCTCTTTCAAATTTGTAAATCTCCCCCCTGTTTGGAATAAGAATAGAAAGTTTTCTTTCCGACTGGGCTTTGTTAATATTCTCTTCCATTTTGTAAACATTTACAAGAATTTCCGGTGACGCCATCGTGGTATCGGTATGATTTCAATTGCATTAAACTATGAAGTGCATGATGATACGGCTGATCCTAACTAGAGATGTAACGTCGAAAGTCAGGCTGACTTCAGCCTTGGCAGGGGTGGATTTCTTACTTTTTGCTTTTCGGCTAATGTTATAGCATCGACCCGCTCATAAATAGCCTATTGTAGTGTCATTCACCGAACTAAAGGCTGCTTTTCTTTTAGGCGATGTCTACCGTTGAACTGTGTGTAGGAAAAATTCGTGCTATCCTAAACTCTTTAGACTGCGATTTTCGTGACCGTGGTACGGCTCTCCTGTAGTTGGCACAACAATTCCATGCAACATGATTATAATACTCTTTCATTCCTCTTAACTCTTAAGATCGAAACGACCATGAGCCGCTCTTTCCTAATTCATATTACCTTTCCCGGATAGATGTTCTTTTTGATGACCGGTTGTAGAAAATAGATTGGGCGGAAGAGGAAACATCTTGGATCGGATTCAGCAACTTTGCAAACGTCACTAAACAGGCTGACATGCGCCGCAGCACGCTTTCGAATGTAATTTACGTCTTCAAAGCGCGAAATACGGATACAGTGCTATGTGCAGTCGCCTTCAGTTTTGTTTGTTCCCGAGCACCCGCTGAAAGAAGTTTATCGGTTTAATTGTCACGCATTCCTCTTGCTTATGAATTCGCACTCTCGGGATTTGTTGAGAATTGGCCCTTCTTCTGTACTAAATCATTGTTCACTGTGAGAACTCCCAAGGCTTCAATAACTTTTCAACACAATAGAAGGCGGACTGTTACTGGTCGTAGTGCTCGCAGTTCTGCTGCACTGTTTTAGCACTTGAAGTTCGTCTCTATCGAAAACCAAAGGCAGTGGCTTTCCGCGTGTTGCGCATGTAAACCTAGTGTGGCACTTTCGTGGTGCCGTCCCACTGGTGTCTTCAATAGTAGCTAATGATGTCTCACACATGGGCCATGGATTAACATAAGATTATGCATTATCTGTTTGAGATTCCGTGGTTAAAATGATTTGGATTACCAGTTGGTCCTTCTTTCTCATGCAACCCAGTGAATCCGACTTAGCCGTTATGTTTCCCTGGACACAGTTTCCTCAGATTTTAATGCTAATCCTATTAAATTCATGCAGCGATGAAAAATTCTTCTGTCCATCCGTGTTCTTCTGCCCCAGCATCTGTATAGAATCAGTGATCGCTGAAGCCAAACGATTGCATACTCGATTGGAAGCAATGCGGCGCTTTGTACAAAAAAGCGAAGATGAATCCCACAAAGAATTGAGAAACTTCATGAAGGTGAGCACTACTAGCCCACTTCTTGACAACTGGAACAATGGTTAGTAACGGGTTAAAAAGCCCAGGCTTCACATGTCGCGTAGGTTGGTAATAGAAGAAACTTATATTGAAATCTCACAGAAGTGGACCAAAGAGAATACGCATGGGTAAGGCGAGGATAAATTTATTTATCTACTTGTCTACTTGGTAATAGCGTAAATTAGGTTGGTTATGGGAGTGAGATAGTGCAGAAAAAACCAAATAAAAGTTGTGATGGTTAAGAGTCGTTGCAAGAAACAAACAGATTGCTCGAAATAAGTTTGTACGTTGGTAGCCCGGGATGTTTGCGCACCTGTTGATCGGTTCTCCGAGCTTGATAGAATGATTGCCTACGTTTCACCACTATGCGAGCTGGCATCGTCAGTGCAGCGATGTGCTGTGTACAACCCTGCTTATTAAATCCTCAGTCCATGATCGACGAACAGGTGACTAATCTCTGCCCATCCTCTTCCACGGCTGAACCATGTCTTTCTATTTGCCGGAGATTTTTCGGAGGTGATGGTACACGAGATAGATGTCGATACGCATGCTGGTCGAATTGTTAGAGGAGTACCATGCTTGTGGGAATTCTCCTTCTTTCTCTGTTGTTGCTTGAGCTGGAATCTCCGTTTTGTTCCAATTGAAGCTATGTCCGTCCTCATCCACGTGCGCTGAGACAAGAGCCAATGAACAATGAATTTATACGGGTTAAGAAGCTTTGCTTTACAAGTGCCGTTGGATAGTCGGTGGGGATATCGACGTAACAATAATGATAATAATGATAGTAAAACAGTTAGTACTTTAAATATGAAAATAAGGACTTCTTGTTTGCTCCGCTGTAGTCCTGCGATCCACTTAGATGCACAGCACAAACAGTTAACATTAACTAATTCCATGGTATACTCCAGGTGTAATATGGAGACGTAGTGTTAAGTAACAAAGTGTAAGTGGATGAGTGCATGGTCCAAGCGTCATTTTAAATACTGTTAGTGTCGGTGCAGAGACGACCGATTCTGGGAGAGCATTCCACTGGTGACAGACACGAATGGAAAAGAAATTTCTGCGGCACTCCAGACGACTGTATTGTTCTGCAAGTTTTAATGAGTGGCCTCTCATGTTTGTATTGCTGCTGAGTTGCAGTAAAGGGCGGCACACATGATGTGGGTCTCTCAGAATCAAGTATGCCATAATCAGGTGGTCACGTAGTCTGCGATAGCTTCCACTGAATACGCTCAGTCGTTGCAGCCTTTCCTGGTATGAAAGATTGCGCATTCCAATTACTTTCTTAGATGCCCGAGGTTATCTGCTCCAGTGTATTAAGGTCGTGTTTCAGCGATGGATGCCAGGCTTGAATTGCGTATTCGACATGGTGGCGAACATACGCACTGAGCATTTGTCGAAATATGGCGCATTTTATTTGTCCAAACGCCCATCGCAACAGCCCGACGTGTTGGTTCCCAGTCTTCGAGGCCTTTTCGGGTTGCTTGAAATAACCCAAGTCATCTTGAATCAGTACACCCAAGTCACGTTCGAGAGTTGATTGTTGCAGTGCATTCGTCCCGAGCCGGTATGATTAGTTGCTCGGATGTCGGATGGAAAACACCTTGTATTTACTGATATTTGGGTTGGCCACTGATACACCGTAACTAGGTCACTCTGAAGCACCTGTTGGTCGGCGTTCGCCTGGATCCTGTGCCAGATCATGATATCGTCGACAAATATTGGGATGTTTGAAGCGATTCCCTGTGCATGATCACTAGTAAACACCAAAGCAAACTTGGACCTAGAACTGAGCCTTGCGGCACACCACACTCAACGTGTATGGGGTCCGCTAAAGAGCTCTGAACTCTGACCACTAATCGCCGTTGAAGTAGAAAGTTGACAATCCAGCTTAAAAGAGGGTCGCCAATCCCGTGATGCCGGAGTCTGGAGAACAGTATCCGATGGTCTAGAGGCTCGAAAGCCTTGGAAATACCTAGGTAGATCACATCAACGCCTTCTATAGCGTCAGCTGCCTCGGTCCAACTACTGCGTGCGATTAGTAACTTCATTGTACATAACCTCTGTCGACGAAAACCGCGCTGCTCAAGCGTGATGATGTTACAGTTTTCCAGATAGCACACCAGTGCATCGGCAACTATAGATTCCATGAACTTGGATAGTATAGGAAGTAAGGATAGTGGGCGGTAGTTCGAGGGATCAGTCCTGCTTCAACCTTTGTGAATCCGGGTTATTATTCGAAGCTTCCACATAGCAGGAACTTGATTCCGGTCTAAGCAGCGCTGAGAAAACTGAGCTAAAGGTCCTGCCAGTTGGCATACTGCTGTTTCCAGTGCCGCTGGACGAATAGCGTCGACACCCGGCGAGCTGTGCTTGCGTAGAGACGTCAGCTTTTGCAATACAGTCTCCGCGGTAAAAGTGATGTGGATTAGTCCTCGCGACGAGACGACAAAGGTTGGTAGACCCCTTGGTGACAAGGCCCTTATAAATGTGGGGGCATATTGCATCCTCAGCGCGTTTGCTGCTTTCACAGCTGTTCTTGGTGGGCCATCAGACGCCCTGAGTGGAGAAAATCCTTGCCTCACCTTTCGTAGGCTATGGACGTGCTTGTACAGCGGTTGGTGGCTAGCACTGAAGATTTTCGTGATGTTGTGCTAATAGGCAGCTTTGTCTTCTCTTAGCAGTTAAGTGCAGTGGTAACGTTGGCTACGTAGTTGTTCCAATTTTCTGATGTTGGAGCTTCTCTGTACACACACCACGCTGCTTTGCGTACTGTCATCCATTTTCGCGTTCTTCTCCTAACGAAAGAAACTGATGTAAACATTTTGCAAACACTTACCTCTGAAGTCTCTGAAATCAACTAACTGCATTGATTGACGAACTCGAGCTAGACGACTTCCGGGGGTTCTACGTCAGGGAACGACCAAGTTGTGGCGCTAACGAGCTGAACTAATCCATCGTAGCTTGTGATGGTTCGCACAGTCTCCTCATTCTCATTCCGATATTCTGCATAGCAGACGAAGTTGAAACTGATCGCTGCGACCCAACGGGTAGTCTAAAACCAACACGTCAAGCATACACTCCTCGTTGGTAAGCACAAGATCCAGCACAGATGGTCCGTTACCTGCTCTGAACCGAGTGGGAAAAGTGTTCTGGTTGGAAAGAGGAACAATGGTTACTAGATCTTGTAGATCGGTTTTGAATTGTTCTCCGATCATGGCAAGAGTTTCTATACAAGGTACGCTGCAATTACTCGTGATGAGTATGTGAGTGTACTTTTGTTGTAAACTGCATCTTAAAGCAGCCGCTAGGTGGTAGTCGGTTTCGGGTGTAGTGCTAGGATACAATACACCAGGACAATAAAGCAAGCGTCCCTGCCTATTAACCGCAAGCCGCACCAAAGAGAGTCGGGGAAATGCAAGTCTGAATTCTCCAAGGTTTCGCACTGTAAGTCGTTTCGGTAATACTGGGTTACCCCTCCTCCTCTTGTGAGCCTGTCTTTCCGGATCAGCGACATGCCCGGTAGCGAAAATTCAACGTCCGTCATTCCCGTGTGCAACCACGTCTCGGTGATACCAATGACATCATATGACCCTGAAGCTTGGCGAGCTTTCAGTTCAGCCAGTTGGTTAGAAATACCCTGAGCATTCGTATACAAGCAGGCCAGTTTCTCGGTTTCTAGGACGCCCACAGAGGGGTAGAGGGGTCAAGTGCGGGAGAATGCCGACCGATGGGATGTCGGCAGTTACTCGTCTTTTTGATGGGACAATGATATCTCTTTTGCAACTTGATTCGGCCAAGGTGCGTCCCAACCTTCGTTTAGGCCTAGATCAGGGTCAATTAAAGCAGCAATCAACTTACGCTTCTGTACATTCTTCGGTATACTTGCTGCTTCAGTTGCATTAATATGTGAGGTGTGCATAGCGTTTGCGACCTTTAACCGAATTTCATAAGGAAAATGTTTCCGATTTCTCCGCCATCGATCCAAAACATCCTTTGCTTGTTGCTCTGACTGAACCGCGTTTTAGGATTCTAGGGCCGCATCCTGTATACTTTGGTGAGAGAGGGATCCTGGTGAGCGATAACGCTACAATATAATCCAAAGCGTGTTTCACGAATGAACCGCCACTGTTCTAAATCGTGTTTTCCGGTCTCTTGAACCTCTTTAGAAGGATGTTCTGGCAGGCTATGTATGAAGATGGTGTTTGGGCGGTCTTGCTTGCTGTACCCCTCTTCGGTGTTGCTTATTGATTGTCGCGCGCTCCAAGGGACATCAGGATCTGTGTTTTAGCGCGCTTGCGGAGAGTAAAACGTTTTCTACGTCGGTGGAGGGTTCTAGTGTTACTCAAATAAGTCTGGGTTCTCTACAGTGCGACGAGTTCAGATGATGAGTAATTCCTAGTAGGTTTATGGGCTTGGTTTTGACACTCATCAGCACACACATTGAGTTCCATTGGTTTTGTTTGTCCGATAACGTATCCTGCAATGTGATAGCGGTAGATTCAGGGAGATTTGAGCGTACAACAGTCCGAGCACTATCGTTGGACCCCTTTTTCGTTGATCTACAAGGTATGGAACTCGTTTGTCCTGACCTGCTGACAAGTGTTGATTGTTTGCTGTTTGTCCATCTATTCGCGTTAACAGTGTTTACAGAAGAAGAGGCTGCAACGGCGAAAGCCCGGTGGACCTTTGCAGCAATCTCTGCATATGTAACTGATGTTCTATGAGGCTTTGTCTCGATAGGAAACATTTGAGCTACAGGTACTGAGGGTTGATGTTCGGCTGCTTCATCCTTGTTAATGCTAGATGTCAGGTCTAGTGGTATTTGCTTAAGCAGACGTTTCTAGTGGTGCCTGACTTTCGTTACCGTGAGTACTGTTTGACTTTCGTAGGTACGACTAATTTTCGCCTGGCGTTCTACCAAAGTTAAAGACCACAACGGAGATAGAGACGTGGCTGATTGCGGTTCATGGGAAGCGGATTTCGCAGCATTCCTTTGCTCAGAAGCCGCTACGCTTCTGTGATATATACTCGATTCCATGGAAGTAATCTTATCGTGGATCCTCTGCTCGGCTTCTGCGGTTAACCGGTTGCACTTCTGAGCTAGGATAAGCAAACACTTAATGTGTGGGATGGTAGAGCAAGCAGTACAGAAGCAAACTGCATCTTGGGAGCTATTTCGCTTTCGTACCTGTTGTTAGGACATGTCAGCACATTTCGGATGATACCATTCGAAACAGTGCGAGCAAGCCAGACTGATTGTAACCACTCCATGACGTTCTCCTAACTCGCAAATGCCTTTCCTTTGGAGCCTTTTCGGTTTTGCTTTTCGGCCATTCAGCGTGGTGTCGTTACCTGACCCAGTGGGTTGGTTAGCGTTCTGTACTTTTACAGCTTTGAGAGCGGCGCACATCGGTCAGGCGGGCGTGGTGGTTGCAAGGTCAAATGAGCGGTCGGCGTGGTCGCGCGTTCCATGTGATGGGTAATGCAGCCGCACTGGTTGACAAGGTCATAAGGAATGGCGAGTGACTGGAAACTGCTAACTGAATCCGAACACAGCGCTGAACGCAGACTGAGAGATCACAAATCCTTTCACAACTGTGTTAAGTAACGCTGCATCGGAATAAGCTTAGGCTTTTCAACCTGTGTCGAGAATTTTGTATCAAATGGTATCACATAGAAAGGCTATCGGCTCAATGTGATTGAGTTAACCGCTTGCGCTTAATCACGGATGCCATTAAAAACGGTTAGTGATGGCCCGGACCCTAATCGTAGAAGATATTTCCACGTATGATGGGTTACCGTGTAGGGCTGGTAAATCCGGTTCGAATGAGCGTACAGTGACAACGCTGCGAGAAGATGAAGACAGGATAGAGGGGAATAATCCAAATGAGCCAGAAGCACGCACGTCAGGCGTGTGTGGGATGATCTTGATTCTATAATGTTTTATACAAGCCCTCGGATGTTCTTGTATGCTTGTGGATACTTTCCTTTCTGTCTGTCTCACCTAGTTCAGTTCACAAGTACTGCAATTTATTTTATGCACGACGTTTGTTCTTTCTTGTTCTTTCCGGTTGTCCGTTATGTTTGACAGTATTCTTCTCGAAGTAGCGATTGGCCTGTGTGTAATCACGATACGTCGTTGTTTGAGCAATCTAGCAGCCATTCCAGATGTGTTCTTCAAATACGACAAAAATCTCTCTTACTTGCATTTGGCATCAGCTCGGTGTTTGTAGGTTTTTGGTTGAGACATCTGCGGATGAAGCTGAGCGGATATCCATTACGCACAATGGAATCGAATAGGCGTTTCTCTTCTTCTTGTTTGGTTTCCGCTGTACTGCAGTTTTAATCCTGCAAAACAGCGTCTGCATGCAGCTTATTTGTAGCACTTTGGGTGGTTGCCGTTGAAGTTCACAATTTGGTCCGTATGTGTGCCTTTCCTGTGAACGGAAGTTTGAAATTCACAATCCTTTGTTCTGGTCACCAACACAGCCAAGAATTGGAGCATGTTTTCTGCTTCTAACTCCATTGTAAACGGAATCCCATCCGTCGCATTGTTGTGTAGTTGGTGTGCGAGTACTACGTCACTGCGTTTGAGTATTACAAATGTATCGTCGATTTGGCTTACCCATAACTTCGGATTAAAAACCGGCGGTAGATCTTCCAACATGTGCATGACGATTTCAGCGATCAGACCGGATACTGGTGATCCCATCCGTGTCCCTTTAATTTGCCCATAGATCTCACTGTTGAGTAATGCCAGGCCTCATCGAGGTCGCGCTGGAGGATCGCGTAGTCGTCCATTCACTTGATCTTCCGCGAAACCTTAATGTGGTCCGCGAGAAGCAAGAATTTTTTGTGGTAATAACTCTCGCTAGATCGTTAATGAAAAGTAAGAACAGGCGACGCCAAAGTACCGAACCCCAGGGTACGTCGCACTTCTCTCGAACAGGATCGGACAGAGATGTTCCACTCCAATCTGCAGTTGCCGTTCGCGGTGAAAGTTACCAATCCGTCCTAGTAGTTGACCTCCGATGCCATAGTGCTGAAGATTTGAAGCAGGATTCGATGATCCAAGCGATCGAAGACTTTCGTAAAAACCATGTAGACATCCGCTCCTGTCTCCTCATCGACCTTTTCGGTCCAATTGTCACGTGTTATTAGCAGATCCGTAGGATATGATCGATGTTGACGAAACCCGTGCTGTTCCGGCGCAATAAGGCTGTAGCTTTCCAGGTAGCCCATCAGTACGTCTGCGGTGATCGCTTCCATGACTTTGACGAAAACAAGGAGAGGCGTTACTGGACGGTAATTTGCAGGATCAGACCAATTTTGCCCTTGTGAATGGGGGTCATAATACCTTGTTTCCACTGTGACGGAAATATGTTTCCGTTTAGACAACGCTGAAAGAATCCTGCAAGTGTTTAGACTAGGTGCTTGGCTCCTACCTTTACAACCAGACAGCTCAGTCTTTCTACGAATCACTTTTTCTTGGTATTCCGAAAAAGAAGTAAAACTCTATTCGAATGGATTAATTGGTCATTGCACGTCCTACTGGTGTACTGAGAATCCCAATCAATGTGCAACGGACGGTTGAATAACCGGAAATAAGTCACTTCTGGTCATACAGGAAGCTGCATCTGCTTAAAAGTGTTTGGATTGCAGATAAAAATCATTGTCCTCACACACCCGAGATTTGTGCTCACAGTACGGATCCCTTTATCTGCGGGGTATTTACATAACGATTCCTATTCTAGAACGCCGAAATGGAGTACAGTTTGTTGAACAACCGGATCCAAGAACTGAATACAATCAGCAGGCAGTGTGCGCAATACTTCGGCGAGGAACCACACATGTTCAGGTTAACAGAAGTCCTTCAAACTCTGAGCACATTTTTGACCAGTTTTCAAGCTGCTGAACAGGTTGGTCAATCTTAGCTACGTCATTCACTCTATCGCGCAGAAATGCTTTCGTTTGTAAAAAAATGATCTGGGTAGCCAATATGGAAAGGCGAGCACAGGAATTATTGTTGTATATTATTTTTCGTGCATCCAGGAGACCATTATTGATGGGTGATATGTAATCTTCGTATCGCCCGTAGTATTACCAGATGTCTACACACTTTTCAAACATATGCTCTGTGATTTGAGCTACACATTAGCTTGGTTCTTTGGTAGGCACTGTATGCATAAATGAAATGTATCTGGTTGTTTGATGGGAGTTGGCGCTAATTGACAGCTGTTCTTTCCTTCTGTAACGAGAACTTGGTACGTTCGGCCTGGGAAGTGCCACTTCTCCAACTTATTCCTAACGCCCATCAACACCCCTGTGTCACGATTGTTGTTAGCTGAATTGCCACGATATGTGCTTACCCAACTTTCAGTTTACGGCTTAATCCAGGAGTTGTGTTACATAGCTGAGAAAATGTACTCTTATCATAAAATTCATACAGGAACTCGTGGGAACGGAGCATCAGCATGGGAAGAACTCTCACACCACGCGATCAACATCGAGTAAGTCTATCATGCCTATGCACTGAAAAGTAGCGTGTTGTAATGCCTGGGAAGTGGGCTAAGTTTGGCTAATAAAAATGAGCCCTAGTTCTGTGCGCTTGGCTGCGTTGTATAAGTAAATAATTGAAGAACCTGTTGTTACAATTTCCACGGACCCGAGCCACTGGCTATCATTTATCTACCCGAATGATGAAGTGGAAGAATGCGGAATCTCTCTGCATCTCACATAGCAGAACTTCTGGTATCACACAGAGCACTAGTTGGGGGTAAATGGCATCAGGATATGTGATCATTTCACTGTTAGCAGATCTACGACTGGATTTAAGCCAACACTTCGTCGTTTACATGTTGACGTTGCGTACGACGTCAGCGTGATTTTACGTCTTCCATACAGCGGAGCGTAAACAATTAGCGTAGCTTATCGAGACCGTACATATTTACATGGATCAATAACGAGGGCGCGCTGTACGTTCGAATAACTTGGCGGCCGCTGCATGAGTAATGCTTCTGATCGGGTCTGCGCACCGATTAGAAGCGCCATCGCCATTGTAATGTACATTTTCAGAGGTAATTCATCACGATCCACTCTCAGTCAACAAGCTTTGGCAAGTTTGGAAAAGCGCTGTTTCGACCACTCATTTGTAGTGTATACTTCTCCAGTGCATACGCACATCGGTTATCAGTGGTTCAAGTCCAACGCAATTGGTAGCACCCGGTCTCAGCAGAGACGAATCCATGTGCACTATGCTTTACTGTATATTGTATAGAGGCCTTTGCGTAATGGTTGCTTTTCACTTATGTTGTCACACGTCCAATTGTTTTAGCCATTTTACTCGATGTTCCAGTGTCAAAACACTTTAAATTAGCGTTCCACTCTGTGACTGTTTTCCTTTCTGGTTAGGCTTCGCATTTTACTTCAACCTCGCTATTACCCAAACAAGCGGTATGTTAGTAACCAGTTAATGGTCCTGATCACTGGGCCAACCACCAAACAGGTCTCGAGTGAGCGCAATATTAGCATGCAGACTGTTTTCCGGGCATAAAGTCTACCGTGAATTGATGCTGAAATCGATATTGTTTGCGACACCGGGTTCTGTATCTTCAGATCTACTTCGTATTGTGACAATACCACTCTGTTGCGAGATTACGAGTGCTCGAATGCTGCAACTCAGTGGAGAATATCAAGTACGAGTGTTCTGCTCTGTAACGATACCGCACGACCAAACCAGTAGAATGGAAAAGACGGAACAAGTATGAACCAATTGCAGGGGTTTAACCGGCACTCGGTGGGAAGAAACGGTTTAACGTTATGTATCCAGTCCATATTGGAATGAGCGGTTCCTTTGACCGGCACTAACCGATTAAGGTCACTAATACCATGTGTGTTCGAAACCAATCGACAGTTGACCATCAGAACAAAATCACCGCGTACTTTTTCGGTTGTGATCGTTAGCTCAATTAGGGAAGGATAGTCAGCTTGGTATATTTGCATTCAAGCAATTTGTTGATACCAGGCCACTTTTGCATGTATGAAACGTTTGAGCTGCTATCCATGATTGATCAACAGCATTAGGTACACGGTGTGCTTCTCATAAGTGACCGGAACTCCGTGTATTGGTGCAACTTGTGTTCGTGCAAATGATAGAGGAAAATTCCGGGTACCCGACTGCCGTATGTATATTTCATCACATGTTCGCGCAGTACACAAGGTCTCACGGGATGGACCGCATATAGGAACTGATGTTTTCCCCATGTTTTATGTCACGACAGTCCACTGCGATCGACAATTAGAGTTCAAAGGGCACTGCATTCAGCAGGACGAGAGATGCAGTGAAGAAGCGCAATTCGTGGATCGGGAAATACGGTTGACGAACAATAAAGTAAACTCCTCTAATCATCAGTCGTCGGGAGTTCGGCAGGAGCCCGACAATGTCACGGACCACTTGGATTATCAGTATAACGAAAAGCACCCGTCACCAGTTCATCCTCGATTTATCCAAATGGGAGCACCAGAACGTGCGGCATCGACTTTGGTTGAGGAAGCAGCAAAGCGTCCAGATGTCAGCTTACAGGTACCATCAGATGAATTGCATTGACCGTGCGTTTTACATGTTAGTGTGACACGCGGTCTCATCGCATATGCGTCTAGTTTTGTGGATCCACCAGTGTCGTTTACTTTGAGCCTTTGATGGCCTGAGCTAAATCCGCATTCAAAAATTTCAGAAACTGTCGGTGCCTTGGTTACTGGTGTTGTTTGCAGGGGCCCAAGGGGTTAATAATTTCCACTAATGTTGCTTTGCGACTCACCCAATTGACAGAGTAGCTTGCAAAAATCAAATTGTGAGCCAGCTCGTTCGTGAAGGAATCTGATGCAAGGACTTCGTTTCTACCCATGATATGATGCCCAAGCATACACTGCCTTACTTCGTTTGATCCCCACTAGATAGCCGTCCGAGCGTTAACGGGCCGCCGCGTTTATTTGCCAGCCTGCATGTATTCATCGGAGCTTAGGGTGTGTAAAAAGGAAGTTGCCGCGCTTGTCCTAATCGATGTCAACAAGCCAAGAAATAAGAGCCATTCACTGGGCATTCGAAACAGCTGACCATAGAGCAGCTCCTCTGATCCATTTCACACTCGAGGTGGTTGTTAGATGGTAGACGTGACACAAATGATGGCCTGCGAGGCCTTTTGAAAATATGAGACGTTTAACACAGGTACAGATGTTAACAGTCGGAAGCACCTTCTGAAAGCCCGGGTAGAGTGAATCCTTTCCATTACAGTCTCGAGCTGATCAGATATTTTAAACTCTTGTAGCCACCATCACACCTGTATCTTGCAACACTGATTCCCGGGAGAATTCTGAGACTGAGACTGTATTTAAGAGCAAGTATAAAGGTTTCTGTACAACTTCTTTCGAATTACGAAAAATCAAAAACATTTAGTTGTGAATCATCAGCAGTTGTGCCTGATCCGTAAATCGTTTATTCGTGTTCGGTTGGGAATTTGTGTTGGTGTCATTATTTCCGGGCATACAATGTCTTCTTTTGGCATTGTATGTGCATCGTTTCACAAAAGCACTAATGACACTGCGTGCTCCAACCGTTGTCATGGTGCTTTGCAACAACCTAGCATCAGGGGTATCACAGGATGAGTACAGACTGCACATCGCGTATTCGACTTTGTTGAGGTCCGGCCGGGTGTCAGGCGGCAGTGGAATCACCGCCACATTTCTTGCTGCTCACCGCCCAGATTGTCCGCTGTGGACATGTCAAGATCAGGGTATTTGCCTTGATTACTTGCATTCATTGTAACCATTGGTGTCTCCAACTCAGCAGGGGGTACTGTGCACGTTGATGTTCAGTTCGGAAGTGCAGTTTAAGGTGCTTTAGAACTATCATCGGCATTAGAATATACCGAGACAGGAATTCGCTTTCTGTCGAAGAAAGTCATGGGTGCTCAGAGTAACGTTAAAAGGCCGTAAGAATATCGTTTAGTTTCACAACAAGTTCTAAGAACTTATTATCATAAAAATGATCTGAATCTAACCAGCGAGAAACCGGTAAATTTCTTTTTCCAATCATATGGGACGAAAATTAAACGAACTCACTGAAAAAACCATTGCACACAACAAATTTGATAGAAGCTGAAATGCAAAACCCCCACTATCTTTGAAGGCTGTTGGGGGAACACTAAATCCACTTAGAGTATCGTATCAGCCCTTCAAAGCAAGGTTAGATGATGAGAAGAACGCCGGTTTATATAAGCAATAAACAGTCACCAGCTTATTCCATTCAGTTGATGGTAACTCATTCGAAACACCTCAGAAAGCAAAATGGCGGAGGAACTGACCAC
>OX104064.1:199532424-199568091 GCA_944474145.2 Dicrocoelium dendriticum | reverse complement strand
TAAGGAGCCGACCTTAATGGCGTTCGTGCTGTGAGTTTTTTTGTCCCACCCCATCCCTCTTAGCCTCCCCCTCCAACTACGATCTCATTATTTGGCCTGATATAACTTTGCATAGCGATTTGTTTGATGCACAGTAGCCGGCTAGTAGCCTACCAGAACGAGACCCACCCGTTACCGGTAGCTCAGCCGACTTGCACCAGTTGCTTTTTTCTCCTTTTTTCTATGTATTGCGGCACAGTAGCTGAGGTGTTCCCCACCTCTGGCTAACGTGTATGATGATGATGATGAGGTTATCAGTATGTTAAGACTGCTTCCCACAAATGTCGTATCGCCTAACACGTTCGAACATCTGCTACCATGAGACTGCCAGATGTATAAAGTCATAATGTGTAATATATGCGATCTGTTTGGTATTCGTGCGCTAAACCGACGAAAATCAGCACAGCTTTGCTCGACATAACAACAAAATTATGCACGGAACACTGTTGGGACGATAACCGCAATTTTCTCTCCTTTTACTGATACAGTGTTTCTTCAAAGTGTGCTCACATTTAAACTATTTTGGTGTGAAAATATCCCATATAAATGGTGGTAACATGATATATGGTAAATTGTTCGAAGAGTGGAGCTAAATTTGTGCATCTGATGACTTGACGCATCCGGCACTAGATGTTAAGAAGATGGTCTTCGTATGTGTGAGTACCCCTAGATGAACACAAGTGGGGATGACTTGGACCAAGTGCGGAAAGATGGACCAGCAATCTGTCAGTGGTAAAAATCCTAGCTAGACTGTTGTTCTACCGTTAGAAAACCATTAGCCCTATCCGTAACTTGGCCTCCTTAACGCGTAAGAAATATGCCCTACGGACGGAACAAGAACACACTACCTGACTGTAAGCACACTGATTCTGTTAGCAGTCATTCGATAAAAACTTGTCCAACCACAGATTAGTTGTAGGCTACGGCACTCATGCACGGCTGACAGGGGAGAGAGACATGACAACGCCGCTCACACAGCCACTTATGAATTCACAAAAATAGACAAGGATTTAGCGGGTGAAACGGTGCTTCATGAATTCAATAATCCCATGGTATCGACAAACCGCGCTATATTGGTGACTCAGTGACGCAATTAGTAATTTAGTCACATCGATTTTTGCTTTCAATCAGGAGCTAGCTATTTAAACTGAGGGGAAGAACATTGGCTCGAAGCCCGCGATTATGAGGGGTAAATCCACACAACCAACAAATCCCAATGAGATGCAATGAATGACTAGCGGTAACCGGATATGTGGCGGTGGTCTAACCTAATCTAGGGTTGAAAATCTTAAAAGCAACACAAATATCCTACTACTGCGTTTAAAAGGTGATGCTCTGCAAATTCATTTCATTGCTTAGATTGGGAATCCCATGGGAAAACACAAGTCAAGTCAAAGATGCACCCACGAAGAGTGAATTTCCGGCTGTAATATACGTCAACTGGCGTAGCTAATGACACGAAATATCACCAAAGGATGGGTATAAAACAACAGTTTAAAAAACTGTCCGGGCCCGAATAACTGAACTAACTTACCAACCAGTTCTTTGTTGCTTAAATTTTGAGCAGTTAAAAAACGTAACAAAGGTGGGACATCTGACATGGCATAGGTCCGTATGCGGGCGCATATACTTTTGTACCACTGATTGATGGGGGAGTTGGATAACCATTCGGACAACGCCCTATGGAGGCAGGGATTCTCATCACAGCAGCTAAGGGGTAACTGCTTAAAGTTGAAGGAACAATATAGCCGTCTAGAGTGTCCACGGAATTACTTTTCCCTTCGGGTTTGCAAACCATGGAACGCACTCCCAGACTCAGTAGTATCCTCTCCTACCCTAGATGTTTTCAAAAAAACGATTAGATGTTGCCCTCAGCTCCCAACATTTTGTTACCTAAGCTCCTCTGTTGTGGATTACGCCAAGCATGTTTTCAACAGGACTAATGTATCAAATGGACCTAAGTGAGCGACCATATTTACTTTTCTCACTCCTTACCTCAACGATCACTGCACCCCAGTGTCTTTCTGAATGTATACGCGCGATGTTTCTTTTTCATTTTCCACTGATATTAATTATCAAAGTATTCATCTCGGCAGACGTTCGATAGATGACCCAGGCATATTTTAGTTGCATCATATTCACCGCTACCATCCTACGGGAAGTGTCAAGCACTTGCTTTTATCCCGTGATAAATCATTGTTCATTGATCATAGATACACGCTCGTTGCAGGAATTGAACTCGTTGGATACAGTAATGCTGACAAGTTCCGGTCTTAAATGCCAATAAATAAATATGCCATTTTCACTTTGATGTTCTACAAAACAGCTTAGACATTTTGAAAACCACTTTGGACGCTTTGCAAAACAGTTTGGACGTTCCGCAAAAATATTTGGACGCTTTTGCAAAACAAAATGGACTTTTTACAAAACACTTTATACACGTGCGATTTTAAGCAGAAAATCAGCAATTCGTTCACAAAAACAGGGAGCAAGGCGACTAGACGATGTTTGGACTACATTGCAGTCATACTAATGCAACCAAATTGTGTAACCAGCGGGTGCCACTGCAAACTCTTCTCTTACTCGTGAACTCGATTACCTCAATCAAAGGCGGTGTATGCGTATCCCCCTATCTCCACATCTGTCGTCCCGTAATTTATGTGCTTCTGGCTTTACACATGGACCTGTGTAGTTATGTGACTAGGAAAGTCAGACTCCCCATCGCGTAGTTTGTTATGACTTAAAAGAATGTTACCTAACATTGGATGATCGCTGTGAAGCACTTGTTTTGAGAATGGATTACGATGCGCCACCTCTATGTGGACCGCGATTTCCATCGAATTAAGCCTTGACCAATTCGATTACTTGGAGCGTAACTGATGAAGCAGAAAGGCGGCGATCCAGTTGTCCCCTGTCACTCTATGGGCCTTCGCGTATTGTGTGTGGGCCAACCTATTCAGCTGCTGGATTATTGAATCAGTGTAGGCTATCATGACTCCACCAGACATCATAGCTTTATTAGCCTTGTGCTACACACGACTAAAATGTTCTTTGGTAACGACTTGCAGCAGTTGGCCCACATTCCCACAGTATATACGGGGATTCACGTAGAGTGAAGGTGAACGACGCCAATGATCAAGAGGAAGGCTTGCACCACTGCCCACTGCTTGCACAGTCCCGTTGCATTCGCATGACCAACATGTGGCGGGAACATCGTCCAGTTGCCTTACTCCCCTGCCTTGATAACAAATTGCAACTTTAGGCTAGCAAAATTAGGCTGGTTTTGGTGGGTTCATCATAGCCTACACTGTTCTATTATTCCAGTAGGTGAATAGGTTCGCCCACACACCCACATAAGATACGTGAACGTCCATAGAGCGAGAGGGAACAACTGGGTCACCGGTTCTGATCGAGACAACTGACGCCCAAGATAAAGAGGAGGGGTTGCCCAATCGCCCACTGCTTGTGCAGTTACGTTGCATTCGCGTAAGCGCAATGTAGCCGGAATAGCGTACAGTCCCGTTACCCCCTGAATTGATAAGAATCTGCAGCTGTAAATCAATGAAGCTAGACGGGTCTAAGTGGATTCATAACAGCCAACAGTGTTCCAGTGATTGCACTGCGTAGGTTCGCCCACACACCCACAGGAAATACGCGAAAGCCCATAGAGCGACACGGGACAACTGGGTCACCGGCTTTGCTCGAGGTGAACAACGCCAATGATCAAGAGGAGGGCTTGCACAATCGCCCACTGCTTGCACAGTCCCGTAGCATTCGTGCATGCACAATGTCACCTGGACCTCGTCCAGTCATTTTTATCCCCATTCTTTGATACCGAATTGTAGCAGTAGGCCAATAAAGCTATGCTGTGTTTAGTGGAGTCATAATAGCCGGCACTGATCCAATAATCGGGCAGCTGAATAGGTTGGCCCACACAAAATATACGAAGGTACATAGAGTGACAGGGTACAACCGGATCGCCGCCTATCTGCTTCATCAGGTACGGTCCAAGTGATCGAATTGGCTAAGGTTTAATTCAGTGGGAATCGCGGTCCACATTGAGATGGCGCATCTAATCCATTCTCAAAATGAGTGCTTCACAACGACCCTCCAATGTTAGGTAACATTTGTTTAAGTCATGATAGACTACGCGATGGGGAGTCTGAATTTCCTATAGTCACATAAGTACACAGTTTCATGTGTAAAATCAGGAACACATAAACTACGAGACGACGGATTTGGAGATAGGGGGATAGGCAGTCACCGCCTTTGATTGAGGTAATCGAGTTCACCATTAAGAGGAGAGTTTGCAGTGGCACCCGCTGGTTGCACAATTTGGTTGCATTAGTCGGACTGCAATGTAGTCCAAACATCGTCTAGTCGCCTTGCTCCCTGTTTTTGTGAATGAATTGCTGATTTTCTGCTTAAAATCGCACGTGTATGAAGTGTTTTGCAAACAGTCTTTTTTGTTTTGCAAAAACGTCCAAATTTTTTTGCGAAACGTCCAATTTAGAGAGAAAATGGTATATATATATATATATATAGACAGATATATCAAGGACCTGAATATTAATCTGATGTCTTTAATCAAGATACAACGGAAGGGAAGTAGGTCCAATAGGGTAACATGCATGTAAGGTCAAAGTATGGGTTACGGAAGAAGACCTAAGAAGAGTAAGATAGAAGGAGTCTCCTGACTTTAGTGAATATTTCTCTCACATGATGGGACCATGTAAGACGACTGCTCAACATCACTCCCAGGTATTTCCCTGACCCAAAGATTTCAACACCTCACCATGATGCAAAGTTGTGGGTGCTGCATGAAGATTTGCTGACAAATCTCTTCTGGGATCAGACACCTAGGTAATATAGAAACAAATATTGGTAGCCGAGGTTGTTCTGTTGGTGGCCGGAGTGTTCGTTGAGATCGGCAGTCTGGTAGTTGACTACCTGACGCACACTCACTAACTTCTCGCATCACGCCACTACACTGTACTATAATGCATTGACGATGCTAGCTAGGACGGTGGTGGAACGTTTTCAGCAAAACTGCCGAGCTCAGCGAACACTGCGATCACCAGTAGGCACACATCACTTTCTGAGTACCTTTTGATAAAAACGTAGACGAAGTGGTTGTGCTTTCTTATTTCCTCACAAAGCATACTATGAACGTGTTGGAAATCGAGGGCAATTTTAGTGTCCGTGAATTGAGACACGTGCAATGCTGCAGCGCAAACGTGGCCATGACACGTTGAAAAAACCAGGAGTTCATAAGCATCAGGCGCTCCCCACTCACAATATCGCTCTCCACGACAGTCTGTGCATTTGTGCACTCATCAGACAGAGAGCAGGACTGTGATTCGAAACCGGGACGCAGAACACACCGGTCGACGCCTTTGCTCCTGCACCATTGGTCTACGAGCAGCGCCTGTCACAACTGTTAAAGCCTCATTGTGAGTGTATCTTAGGCAGCCGCGTGAATTGATCGCCGCATGCAACTCTATTCAGGACCCCAGACTGCTTTGTGGTACATCTCGGTCAGTTCTGCCGTATCTCAGGTATATCCCATATGCCTGAAGTTGGTGGCACTTTGCAGTAGTTCGTTTTTCCTTAATTAGAATTTACAGGTTGAATTAGGCTCGCAAGTTTGCTTGCTTTTCCGATTTTTGCTATTATGCCTCTTATTTTCTCGGCGCACCCGCCATGGTAATTGGCTACACCGAATTTCGATTCCCAGATCTTACGTGATTGGTCGGATTCGCAAGTTACCTTAGGAAACTTGTGGACATAGAAGCGGAACCGATATAGAGGGCAAATGCATATCCAGTATGTAAGGGGAGTAAATTCCGGTGACGTTCTAAAAGTTGATCGTGTTACCAAATGAGGTGACCGCCAGTGGGTTTGATTTTGTGGCGCAGTCAACAGACAGTTTTATTTAAGGTTTTCAGAACCGGACGCGTCATAGTTTGGATGCTCGTAGCCCCGGCATTTCCAACTAGCTAATCCCATGATTGTCAATCGAACCTGACAGGAAAAGGTGCGATATCAAATCGAAACAGATCACGCCGCTCTAATCTCTGGTCGAGGACAGAATGTTATAGACTTACAGTTTATATTCATCTTCACGTCAAATACGCGACTAAGGCCGGGGAAGCAGTGGTCAAAATACAATCTCACTGCTCTGAAGTTTATACAAGGTTGAGTCAACAAATATATCGTTGGAATATACGATCTTTCATGCGAGCAGAACAATGGAACAATGGTATATGACGGGTAAAAAAGCATACACTTAACGAGTCCCGCAGGTTGGCAATATAAATACTGACAAATTGGCAAACCACATAAGTGGTTGAAGTAAGGAGTGTCAGTGAGATAAAAGGTAGAAGTATAACAGTTTTAGGGGGATAAAGTGGTACGACGCAAAACTGGCTAAGAAATTGTTATCGTTGGTGATGGTAGCAAATCAAAAGAAGCCGAGATTCATAGCAATACTTAAGAACGTTATTACCGATTACCGTATGACTTAACAACGAATCACCCGATCTTTCATGCTCTGAATCACCACCAAACTGGGGTCACTCCTTGAAAATGATGCAGCAGCATAGCCGTTTGGAGGAATATCGGGTACGCTTTTTCTGCTTGTGCATTGAATTCCTGAAATGCAATTCACGAATCGGTTGTTTTCGCATCTATCTCAGCCATATTCCAAGAAGGGCTAGATAATGCACTCAGTCATTTCGCTACGCAGTATTCTCCACTACTAGCCTATATGTGACTCTGTTGCAGGACAATATGGAAATCAGAACCAATGCCTTATGAGCACACAAAGCGGCTGGGTTCTGTTACGCTCACGAAGATCCTTATCAGATCATCCAACATAACTAGTAAAGCACATGCTTCCTAACCCATAATACATCAACATCACTGTTTCCTGGGAAGCATGAGATGAAAAATTAGCCTCATAAAAAGATCGTGTAGTATACAAGGGAAAATTTAACGGAAGATCTTTTACTTTTGTCATTTCAGCCTCAACCGTTGCTCACCAGTCGAGTTCAATGGGATGGGTGTTCGGATATCAGAAACACAGAGTCCCCCCTAATGGAATTCTTGAGCAAGAGCGCAAACGACAGCAGACGTAGACCGCGATCGCAGGGACTTGCCACAGCTCATTCTCGGAGAATGCGGCACTCTTTGCACATAGGATCAGATCGAGAACGTTGCCCACCCATTATCCATGACACAAACGGTTGGCCGCGGAACTAGCCCCGGTGGCACCTGATGGAGCAATGGAACGAATAAGAGGGAGACGACCTGTGATGGAACAGAAACAGCGCCAAGCGAATTCCCGTTATTGAGTGATCGCACACGGGATGGCACGTTTAGTGAAGCACAGCCTCCGTAGAATACTTCAGTTTCCTTGTATAATGGAAATAGCTAGGATTTCATTGTTTGCATTTCCGCAACTGTATTCACAATTAATCCACTCCAACGCTGCACACAATCTACGTACTCATACAGCTTGTTACTGACGTCACAATCTAATATGAGCACTCATATTGCCACAACAGTGCAGCGTCAGCATAGTTCACATTCTGTATCGGCTTTAACTTAGTAATACAAGGTTCTCATTCAACCATAAGGCCACCAGTTATTAGTCAACCTGGGCGGGGTTAAGAATATAGCCCCACCCAGTGACTGATACGTGAAGCAACTTACTGTGTGATGTGAAACCAGAGGTGAGATAACTACCGAGTGGTTAGGTGATAACTAAAACTGGCGGCGTGTCACTCCAGTCAAGCAACAACACCTAGATGTTCGATGTTAAGTGCATGCCGAAGAGAGTGTCGTTTGCGTAGCAGCTGAGTCCGATTCAAAAGAACCTACCGGTGTAGCACCCAAGATTTGTCAGTTAGTCACTTGACAAAACTTCCAGTCCAAAGTATGCTAAGAAGAAACTTGTCTACAGTCATTTTGATAATAAATTTGAAAGGGGAGAGAGGACATTTCTGGCGTACTCCGCTTGTATTGCGAAAATCATAAGGAAGCTTCTCGTAGACATTCAACCGGCATCGGGAGTTGCAATAGACAAGCTTCACAGCAGGACTTTCTCTGGCCTGCCTCTCGACCACAGGCCATGCTGCAAGCTCGCACGATCAACCGAACCGACAACAGTTTTTAGGCCAATAAAAACCATCAAGGTTGGCTATCTGTATGCAGTTGGCGAAGACTATATGTATTGAACACATCCTCGACCAGGGCGGAATTTCACTAGGGTCTCACTGACTCGGCTCTCACGAACCACTACCAAACGAAGCGTATCATAAGTTAGGAGGCATTGGAAACAAGAGCCTGAATATGAGGAAGATGACTGACAACCGCCAGTTTGAAAGAGCCTCGTCGGTGACCCAGTAGTGTCGAACAGAGCAGATGGAGGAAGCACCAAGGAGTCTTCTCCAATTTTAGGAGAAGATGAAGTTTGTCTGGCTCAGGAGTCTTGTTTCGTTTCAACAGACTGAGTACACGTCAAATCCCTTCCGGAGTGGGAGGTGAGACATCAGTCTTCTAAGGACGACGCAGCAAGCGGCAGTTACCGCAGATCTAGCAAATTGATTCTTAAAACCTTCCATCCAAGCGACCAGTTGACGATGTTGGGAGTGGATCAAGTGTCTGTCATTCTCAGCTATTGCATCAGAAACCGACGGTTTTTCCAGATCAATGTTCCGGATGATATGGAACAATACGTTGCTGTTCCCAATCGCAATGGCTCTCTCCACCTTACGCGTCTTTGCCACCCACCAACGCTCCCGATTGATCCTAAGTCAGTCGTCGTTTAACGGTGTTACATACACGCTGAAACGTAGCACCTAATGGAACCTGTTCAGTGCTTTAATCGAACTGATCGGCGTCTCAGGAATCCAAGCACTGATAGGACGTCTCAATTTGCGTGTACATTATGCCTCAAGACAATTCTTCATGGGACGTCCGATGCGACTTTAGTCGCTACTCAACTCATATATCAAGTTCGCAAGCGGAAAATGGTGGGAATTCTAGCCGTGATATTCATGGAAAAGGAACTAGATTTTCGGTGATTCATCGTAATGCCAAATACAACACATGTAAATAGTTAAAAAAGGGTGGGTTGAGTAACTAGAAACGAAAGTATCAAAATGCTAGATGAGTGTGATTTGTTCACGCGGAAGCTGCCCAGACGACAAGTGGTCATGATGAAGTAAAAGCCTTGATGAGCTGTTTATGCACACATAACGGGGGTTGTTCAGACGAACCGCGATCGACTTCGCCAATGCAAGAATTCGGCGACTGATAAGCTTAGGATGAACCCCTTACACGGTAGATCGGGCAAAAAGGCTTTAGTGATAACGACGGGACGATTCCTTCGGGTTAGGTGTGTGACTTTCGCGGTGGTGCACATATTGTTAAATCCTCGGCTTAGCCACGCCTCATGATCTTCGTGGACGTATTCTGACAAACATCTCGTGGTACGACCTATGTAACTTGTCCCATAAGAACAGCTAAATGGATACACAGAGTAAGTGGTGATATCCACAGTACAGTTTATTTCAGTTGGTGGTGTAGCATGGGCGTGCAAGTGATGGTAATGCATAACTGTGCAGCCATATAGGTGTTAATAACGGCCGCTCGTGATCCTTCGCTATGGCTTTCAGCACAGTTGTCTCCCTTGAATGGCAACGATAAATAGACAGATATTTTTCTAACTGTGGGGGAATTGGCGACCACACAGTCAGTTGGCCTCAGAATAGCAGTTATTAAGGAATACTTTTCTTATTACGGAGCGCTCTGCTTCAATTGTGTCCTAGAAGCATATTTTATCACTCTTCTAACAGGACACTGGACTAGGTTTAGTTTTAGTCGAATTGGCAAGAAGCTATCAAAGTGCGTATATTGATATGTTCATGTTGTTTTACTGCGGATTCTACGCTGCATCGAGCCATCTGGTCGACGTGACATTTGAACATCCAGGAAAGCCAGACCTTCGTTTGACTAGGGTTGCATGTAAAACTGAATGTGCCTGTGTGAATTTCAGTAACAGTTTAACCAGGTCCACCGAGCTGTCAGCTATGAACACCCCGTCATCGACGTGGCGCTTATAGAATGGCATCGGTTCAATCATTTCACTCAGCGGATATTTATATAGTTTGGCCATGAACACATCAGTGAACAAGGAATGCAATGGTGATCCCATAGGTAGCCCGTCTTTTTGTCGGTATAACTGTCCTGTAAAACGAAATCGGACGTTGTGGGTACACTGAAGAAGCAGCGGTAAGATAATCGATAGTCCTTTTAACGGGGATATTGGTCAACAGGGACGTCATACCGAGCGCAAATAGCTGTTTGTTTTACAGACCTAGAGTTTTAATGCTGTCGACGAACTCGGACGTGTCACTCAGACTGTGAGTCGCTAGTTCCCTTATTGCTGATTCCAGTAGTACGGCCAATGACTATGTAAACGTACGATACGATGAGTTACTCATATCTAGTATGAGTCATAAAGGGCCCCTGAGTAATTGATACAATGGGGGATCACCGAAAACGAGCTTATTTGTTATGTCGTCTTTTCATGATTGAATTGTGATATTGTTAAATTACGGACTGTGAGTCCAAATTATAGATGAGAAGCCTCGAAGTTGTGCGCCAGAGGCTAAAAGACTGGGCGCAACGCATGCACGCGCTAAGGCGTGATCAGAGTCCATGCACGTTATCCAAATTGGCCGACAGTCTTAGACTGATGTGCGGCCTCTGTCGTTGATGACAATATGGTCGCGTCGGTGGACGCGATATGAACGTTCGTGCTGGAAAGCAGTGTTGCTAATACGTGGGTTGAATGAAAAGTTTTGATCAACAAAATACCAAACGAGAAACAGAGTCTTCAAGGCTTTTATTTTTCAACATAATCACCCTCACGCTTGATCTAACAGTGCTGAAGCGCTTCTATCCTCTTCAGACTGCGGCTCTAAAAAGGTTTCTATGGCCTCAATGGCGCCAGTGTGGTTGAGAAACTGTTTGCCAGCCAAAGCTTTTTTGGGTTTGAAAATGGGTGGAATATGGTGGGTGAGGAAGAAGCTGGAAGACGCAATCGTTGGTTATTTACTGAGCAATGGAAAAGGTGTGAGCTAGAGCACTCGTCATCAATCCTTGCATCTTTTCTAGAATTGCTGCTGACATTCCAGAAACCTACAGTAATACCTTCCGGTGATATAGCCTCCTTCAAGAAAAATCAATCATCACCACAGCTCGAGAATCCAAAAAGCGGATGCCATCACCTTGCCAGTTAACGGTGTGACCTTAGTCTTCTTTGGCGTAGGAGATGATGCGCGCTTCCACTGCTTCGATTGTTCTTTTCTTTCTGATGAAAGTGGTGAACACAACACCCATCCACAATGATGAATAGTGCAAGAAAATCATCGGTATCTGTCTTAAACAGTGCTAAATTGTTTTTCGATATCACATGTCGCATGCGCTTCTGCTCAGGAGTCAGAAGACATGACACCCATCGAGCAGAAACCTTTGAGTAGCCTAACTCCGTTATAATATGATCTGCTCGCTCCTAGGAGATGCCCAACTTCCCTGCTACCTGAAGAGCTGTTAATCGGCAAACTTACATGATGGTATCCATTAGTAAGTAAAGATATTCCTTGGTGGTGGCGATTGATGATCTCGCTGAACTGGGCGTATTTGCAATACTCTCCATACCGTGCTTAAACTCTTCCATCCAACGCTTAACTGGGGCATATGAAGGGGCATTGTCATGCAAGGTATTGAGCATATCTTGGTGGATTTCAGATGGTCATTCTCTTGAGATAGAAATATTTGATCACTGCACGATGCTCCAATTGCTCCATTTGCACCATATTACAGACTCTGTTCACTTCAAGAATCTACTGAAATGGAAACAAAAGAGGCAGGGATATTGAATTTGTATAATATGAATAAGGGAAGGTGTTATTTGGTTTACCTGGCTATCTGATTTCTGTGCCCAAAACTTTTTATTCAACATACGTATAATGATTGTGCTTGGAGCATAGTTTCAAGAATCGATCACCATTATCTGTTCGGCGTGCATCCACCCCAAAGCGGGTTCGTAGGTGCTGTTCAGAGCCTGAAAGTGACCCCCTGGACATTCAAGTCACAAGCAATAATCGCGAAATTAGTACTCTTCATCATACTGACAACGGATGAAAGCTGTCGGCTTAACTCTGGATATACCAATATAATGAACACTAGCCATTGTCAAGCGTCCAGGGCGAGTTCTCAGTGAATCAAAAATAAAGTCTGGGCCTCAAACAACCTATTGATTACTGGCTGGAAGCAGCAAGAAGAGATCTCTGTGTAGATGCATCTAATGTCACTCAGTACAAAGACCCGTTAGGTTGGAGTGCGCTCGATAGATTTTATATCGGAAAGTGTTTGTCCAGGAATTCCTTAAATTTCGACACCGACTTTACCTCAACTACGTGCTTGTTCCATACATTCACCACTCTCCGTTCGAAACAGAGTTGGTGAGCGATCCGCTTCAAATCCGGTACTACAAGCTTGTACTGGTGTCCCCGTGTGTAACTTGGTGTGCGCAGATACAACAGCAACATCAACATGGGGCATTCACCAGGATGACTATCCTGTGCGTCATGATGAGGTCAACCCGCAGTTGACGATAAGCTAGAGTGTAAAACCCTAGTTCCCTACACCAGTCTTCGTACAGCCCACCTCGTAAATTTGGAATCAGCTTGTTGGCCATTTGCTGCACTCGCTCAATCTTTTCTACTTCGCCCCGCGTGATAGGACAATAGGCGGGAGAACCATACTCTAGCACTGGTCGTATTATTGAGACGAAGAGGCTGTTTTGGTAAAGCCTATTTGTGTTGTCCATGGACTTCAGGTCGTATCGTGAGAGTACACCGAGGTCTCGCGTGAAACAAATAAATAAACGGCATATTCCTCGGCGATGCGACGGTTGACCTACCACAGTGTAGGTTCGACTGTGCTCACACTTAACCAGTCCCATGAATTGCGACTTGACGGGGTTGATCGGAAGCTTGAGCTCTGCAGATCACGTAGGAAGGCGGTCGAGGTCCTGCTAAAGGAGCTCACAGTCACTGGGTGTGCGGATTACCCCCTACACTTTCAAGTCATCTGCGAACAGCGCACAAGATGATCGGAGTACCTGAGACACATCGTTGAAATGGATCAGAAACAAAATCGACCCCAGTACAGTGCCTTGGGGCACGCCACTGCTCGATGGATACCAGTTGGTCAAATAGTTGCTCACCTGGGTCCTCCACTTTTATCTACAAGGAAATGCTTGATCCATCGATGCAGCGAGCCGTCAGCACCGCACACTCTTAGCCTGTCGAGGAGCACTGCGTGATTTACCTTGTCAAAAGCTTTGCTGAAGTCAATGAAAATGGCGTCAACCGACATGCGTTGGTTCAGCGCTTGCAACCATTCGTACCTCGTCAATAGGTTGGTGATGTACGAGCGACGCTTCACGAAATCATGCTGTGCGGGCGTCAAGAGGCTTTTCGACTCGAGAAGCTGCAGAAGACTTTACTTTACGATTTTCTCAAGCCCCTTTGCCAAAACAGCAATCAAGTAGGTCGGCCGGTAGCTATTCACTTTGCTTGGGTTACCATCTTTCAGTATTGGCTTTACGACTGAGCATTTCCAGTCGCACGGTAATATTCCCGTGGATAGTGACCTGTTGAACAGCTCAGTTACAGAAGACGTGATGATGGCCGACAGGGACTTGAGGAACAGTGGGTGGATTTCGTCTGGCCTGGTAGGTTTCGTCCCGTCAAGACTTGCCAGCAGCTTCCGTACATTTTCAATACTGCAATCCAGGCTGTCAAATTCAGCGGGGGCAGCACCCGTCGAACTCCGTAGACACCTAGTCACTTGCAAATTTGGAAGTGAAGCGCAATACCAATAGGGATGCACGATCTGTGCTCGAGTTTAGGGGGGTGTCCGTCTGTCTTCCAACATTGGCACTTTGCCCGCAGGCCACAGGCGCCGCTTCACGCAGGCGAAGATCTTCTTGGGAAGTTTTTGTGGCGATTGCCGCAAGCTGCTCTTCGAATCTGCTGCGTTTGTTGTTTTCGCTTCGTGATCCAAGTCAGAGCCAAATACCACGAACTTGTTCCATAGACTGTATCGTCGTCGGACCAGTTTGCTGTACTCTTTGTCGAACTAATGTAGATTGCCTGGCCCAACTTTCCGATACGTGAAGGGTACAAATAGGGCGCACAACCATTTCACTCTGTCTTTAATGACAGTCCAACTGGTTTCAACAGACGAATCCTCTGGCAACGACCAGTCCAACTGGCTCGCTGCTCGAGTGAAGCCATTAAAGTCCACCTTCCAATAGCTGAAGGTTGGCTCTAGCGGGGGAGAATACAGTAGCGGCAGTTCCAAGCTGGCTACGATTATCGAGTGGTCACTAGCTCCCAGGCGGTCCAGAACATGAATGTCATGCGCATGTTGCTCACAGCTGGTCAAAAGTAGGTCTAAGCAAGATGGAGTCGCACGCGCGATTATACGCGTCGGCTGGTTGATGTGTTGTGTGGCCCCAGTTTCAAATATCAACTCTGCAAACTTCCTCTCGACTTCACAGTGAGCAAGGAGAAGTTCAGTCTCAAGTCACTGTGTTTGGGGTAAGTTGAAATCGCCCGTGAGTAGGAACAGCGGACGACTCATGTGGTTGCGGATATGCGGCAACCAGTGGACTGCGAAATACCACGCCCACCTGCATCTCCCGGCGTCTGCTCACATAGACCATCAGCGCTTAGGTAGGTGTTCATTAGTCTCCTTAGACCTTATGTAAAGCAGAACGCCACCGCGATCATTTGATAGTTTATCACAGCGGAAGCACGAGCAGCCGCTGATTTCCACTTCTTGGGCGGTTACGTCGGAGTTTAACCATGTCTCAGCAAGACCTAATACGTCTGGCCGCTGAGAGATTACAAAGTAGCACCGGTCATCGCGTTTTTTCATTAGATTGCCAACGTTCGTAAACGCAACGTGCAAGTCACCGTAGAAACTGCTGGGCGCGCCTGAAGCTTCAGAAACCTGCTGATCCGGATTCGTGGAAGAATCCGGGTGACTACCCGAAGATTTACAACATGGAGATTTGTTTCCCTATCGTCCGTGCGTTGCTTTAGTTCAATCATCGCAGACTTGAGTTTCTCTCTGTCTTCTAGATGTAAGTAAGCGCGCACGTGGATCTTTAGACCTTTCAGCCTATTAAGGCGGGACAATATTAACTTAGGACATGCCTACCAAACAAAAGTCCCCCTCATATGTTGACTTTTGACATCGGTTCTCTTTCCGAGAAGAGCGATCTATTGTCTAAAGGAATACACTCATTTTATACGTCACATCAACTAGAGCCAATCACAAATCAAAAAATTCCATCTAATTGTTCCTTTAGTTACATCCATTTGAGCTCTGTTCTCATCATTTCAGATCAAGTATCTACGCGTTGTCATCGATTTAGACCTATCGACGCGAGCAAGCGAGAGATCGGCCTAGAGTGATCGCTGCTTATTCGCCAGCTACCATCATACTCAGGCTCTTGGTCCGTTACGATCTAAAGAGGATGCGACTGATGTAAAATCGATCACTGAATGAAGTCATCGCATCGACTTAACCCACGTAATTGATCCCACAGAACTTTACCCACTGCCCATACCAAAATATGCAGGGAGTTCCGACCACCGCTCGATCCATACATCAGGATTATCGGTGACGAATTTGGGGACTTCCGGCTGGATATCGTATCACATTAGAAGCCAGCGACTTCGTTTCAGCTGGGACAATGAGCACTGCATTTCGGCAGGAGTTATGGTAGGTGATGTGGAGAAGTGCACAATCCTGGGATGTTGTACACAATGTGTGACTGAAGGCTATAGGGAGTCCCGATCAGCTGTAATATTTTCCCTGGGGGCGACAGAGAAAGCAATTCAAACATCGTGGCCAGGACGCGACTGCGGATATTGGTCTTTAAAGACAGTGGATAGAAAGATCAGTGGAGATTTAAAAAGTTAAAGAAGCTAGCAATGAACGGAAAAAGCGAATAGGAATGAACACATGCAACGTTCACATGACCATATGGAAATTGTGCCCGTAATTGTGTAACCAATAGGCGACTTGATTAAGCCGAGGCACTATCAAGAGTTCCACATGTGGCATCGTGTCCGCATGGGTCATTAAGGTACTGTAGACCTAACAACAGTAGTAGAGTAAAGGCTTGTGGATACTGGCCCAGAGACATGTAATCACAGTTGGCAAGAATGCAAGCTCGCTGGTTCGGAACTGACGCATGGGTGCAACAACAGCTGCGCAACTATCCCCTAAGATTGACGATACATATCTGTGATCTGGCTGAAAAAACGCACAGCGACCAAATGAATGTTGAACCGCACCCGGTCTAACTAGAACTATGTCGACGCAGCGCCGCTGACCGATCGATATTGGGGAAAATCGCAACCGTTTCTAAGTCCGGAAATGCCCGAGGCTAGAAAAACGAATTATAGCAACAAAGAGAAGATATCAGCAGTACATCGGCACATCACCCCGACGCTTCGCTGCCACACGACCACCAACAATCGCGCCTGTGCTGGATATAACGCGACGTCGCCTGCACCTACGCGGATTCGCACCGGTGACCTCAGGACTACAACGTAGGCGCGTAGTCCTTTTGGCCGACATTCTCTAAAGAAACCGATATATCCACATGGTTCGGTAAAATCTTTATATTTACAGTGGGGATGGGAGCACAGGGATACGCTGGGATGGGATAGGAACCGGAGAGCAGAAGAATGATGTGATGAGAAAACCAACTGAAAGAAGAAAATATAACAGTTACATACAATCTGTCATAAGCAAAAAAAGTGGAAAACTAAACATGCTGAGAGTTTTTTAACATGCTGAATATTCCGGTTGGTCTCAGGGTCGGTAGAACGGCGTTCATTTTCGAAGAGTTCGCGATTCACCAAAGAGAATGAGACTGAACATCAAAGAGGTTGTGAAGATATGCAAAAAGGATGCAAATTCGATGAATCTGAAAGAAAACAGCCAGTGTGTGTGCTAAAAATGTCGCACTGCTCGAGCAGGACGTCACCCGGTTCCACTGTATTTGCTCAGCAGTTCTTCACAAATTTTGGTTAATTCTGCATTTTCGCGTTTCTGTAGAAGAGAAAGATAACAAGAGTGTGGATGGGTATAACAAGTGGTAGTAATCCGTGAACGGAAGGTAGGGATGTGGAGATACCGCAATTGTTGCTAGCTCACAGTATTGCAGTCTAAAATCGACTTCGTACTCGTGTAAAGATAGTTGACCAGACCATGGAATCCGACCCAGGGAACAGATGACTGTCCGGTTATACTTTTATCATAAGAATGCCAAACTCTACAAGGAACGTTTGACATTCAGTTCAGTTGAACAACTATGATTTGGGCACCGAAGTGCGGTGGATCCAGTTGCCACAACTCACGCCGCCAGAATAACAATAACGGTAGGAAAATGTGGTCAAATGCAATTGGAATACAGAGAAAATGGAATCAAGACATTACCACTGCGAAAAGTAATTCATTTTTGGATTTAGTGGTAATCACTGTGCATCTGGATTGTGACATAAAAGTGACATTAGGTATGTTCGAGGTCTGTTTCAGAGTATACTGCATTTTAGATTAAGGGAACGCAATGCAGTCTAACGACACAATGGGAATTCCAAAGCATAAAAGTGAAAGAAGTAGAGCTGGTTTGTCGGAAAGAATAAAGTTAGGCTAGCATAGCGCGGGTCTCAGGACGTATCAAATTCGAACTGGGCTAAGTTGTGCTATAGAGACAAGGGACGCTCGCAGACCCGAATATGAACAAAGACGAGGGACGTGAGTATATCACGATAATGAAAGTTTAGAGGATGATAAGAGACAGTTCACGAAAACGTCAGAGATGAAGTATGGGTCAATCAGTAACAGGACTACGCATGTCGGCTTGTGTCATAGTATGTATCTCACAGTTATGCGGAGAACAGGCGGACAAAAAAGGCGTAAGCAAGCGGATAGAAAGTAGGGAAAGTACTCCAGTACCTTCTGTTCTAACTGAGCTTCTAAACTTCTGTTCTGAAGTTCAAGCATTCGCAGAGAGGCCTGTAAACGAGCCGCATTCGTTTCCGCCTCTTGCTTAGCGGCCTCCGTTTCTTGCGAGACTCTGAAATGTAAGAACAAACAAGACCATAACTGCGCAACTCCAACAAGGCCATCGTTGCATCAGGTCCCAGAAAGCTCAGACTCAAAATTTGTTCACTGTCCTAAGGGAATATTGAAGTAACAACCTGCGATAACAGTGTGTACCTGAGCAAATCGGGGGATCTTCGGCAATAAAACCGCTCACAAATCTAATTCTTTGAAACCTGCCTTGTTTAGCAGATGATCAACGTTACTAGGCTGCATGCCCATAAAGCGTCGTGAAAAGTTTCCAACATATCACAGACAGTCAAAGATGATGGGAAAATGAAACAGAAGACACTGCAATGGTCACGTGAGCTTAGTGAACAGGGAAATGGTAGGCTACGAAAAAATCGATGCTTCATCAAATTTAACACGTGATTATACTTGGGGAATCGGTGAATCGAGTTGCAAATCTGTAGAAAACAAATGGATTACTGATTCAAAGGGTGCGGCCACAAGTCGAATGTTTAAATAAATAACATAATGCGGACTAATGATAGTGAGTAGCATTCGACGTAAACCAAATGCTATACCACATGCAGTAGCCTACGAAGCATAGGAGGAGAAATAAACACAAATAATTTTTGTCATGCCGAGCACTTTCCTCCTGAGGTTGACAAAAGCTGGTATGATGGAAAACGCACTAAATAGGCTGTTTTATGTAATTTAGCCGATGATGTGGGAGAGACCTAGGGAGAAGCAGGGGCTTCCGAAGTTAGCCTAAAAAGCAGGCGGATGGGGACGAACAGTTCCCAAGGTGGTATGTATTATCATAGTACGTATAAGCGAGGATGAGACAAGACCACAGGAGTAATGTGAAGTTGGGCGAATGAACCGAACCAGATGTGGCCTCATCATGTATATAAACTAGGCTTCGTAGCTTCGCCGGTTCCAGCAACCGTTGGAAATTAACGTGCAATCAAATACCGTCAGTGAGGACCATCTGAAGTCGGACGCCGCATCACGATGTGATGTCAAACGATCATGTTGGAACGTGAGTTTTCCAGCGATGTTCATATAAGTAACACTGATTCTAGGAGCATGGCACATCTTAGCTGAAGTCATGCGACGGAAGTATAAAGAAGCACGAAACAGTTCATGACGGTTCTCTTAAGATGAACTGGAAATGTAGGCTAACAGTCAAGTTCAGTTGGAAAGAGGTAACGAGTTTATAAGTAGGTGTTCCACCTCGATCTCAAGGACGATGAACACGTTTGCTTACATACACTTGCTGATACAGCGAAGAGCCGGCTCCAATGGCGTTTGTGTTGTGTTTATTTGCCCAATGCCGGCCCGTAGGCAAAGGCAACAAGCTTGTCTTGTAATCTGACGGCGCGGGTTCGAGCTTGCGTAGGGGCAGGGCGACTCTCCCAGTATCCTTAGCCTGCGTGCGGCAGGTGGTGGTTGCGCGACAGCGAAGAGTCGGTAATGCCCTTTTTGTTTTGCCCATCACCCTACCCTCTCGATTTCCCCTCCAATTACGAAGTCTTAACAAATACAACTATGATACTTAACATTATATTACTTGTTTTTTTGAACATGTTTATAGTCTTTAAAGTTTAATATCTATTTGTGTAGCGTCACACTAGATTAGGTGTGTTTCTCACCCTCAGCTAACGTGTATTGGTGATGATGATGAGCCGAGGACTCTGCGCTAAGTAGAGTGGTGTTGGGACATTAGAATAAGTACGTCTTTGCAACAGAAGATGGCGGCTGTCTACTATTAGTCGGCTCACGTAGAGACGAGCATTTATAAAGAAAGCGCACATGTACTTTATGCGGTGATGTGGCATGGAGTTAATAACGAGGAAGATAGCAAAAAGTTCCCAGGTTGTTTGCATAGGACACAGGATGGAATTCGAAGTGAGAACATTGACAAAAGAACTGTTTATGATGCGAAATTAACGCAAAGGAGTGCACAGAGATATCGGTTGTAAACGTTAATTTCTGGGCAACAAACGGTTGAAAGCCAGCACCGTGAAACCAAGGAGTCAACAGCCTAGCCTTAGATTGGGGCTACAGAACCAGATAATAGGAGGGGATCGAGCACCTGCTTTCTGAACACCAGATGTGATAAGATGCTCGGAAGGCACCACTTAGATTTTCGGGTTTTGGATTGCGACACGCAATCTCAATTGCGGTCTCGGTTGATTTGGAATTCAACCTCTGCCAATACGATCACTGGGATCGTCACCGAAGTGGCGGGTTTCGGTGTGGATCTTCCATCCCTGCATTCCACGACCGACGGTTTCGTCCATGTTTGAACTCATTAGGTAGAGAAAGCCGAGTTGGGAGTGGAATTCGGCGCATATTACTTAACGGCTATCGCTATGATCACTAAGCCACTTTGTTCCATATACTTGGGCGCGAACCGAAAGAGCACCATCCCAACTAAGGTGTTAGGTGCGGCTCTAATAGTCTAGCAAAGGACACACATGCATGAAACAAACATGACAATCAATGAGAAGCATACAATGCACGCTAACAGAGCGAAATCTTAGTGACGCCCGGCGACACAAACTGTCTTAGGTGAATATTCAGGTGGGAGCGGAGCACAGCTCTCACATTATTACACAGAATATTGTCAGATAAAACCGAATAGAACAATAGTACTGAAAAAGGAAAATCGAACAAAGGCACACAGTGGATCAAGTGGTTATGTGAATTCACCAAATTCCGCAGTCCAGCTAATGAATTAGGACAAGCATTTTCAACCCTTATTCACCTGTGGCCCCCTTTTGAATCCTTCCAATTCTCAGGGTCCCCCATTCTTTATCAACATATTTTCTGCGGCCCGCAACATCTAAAAGACGTAAATCTTTGATCTGCAGTTATCATGTTACTATCTTTTGTTATCATTGCTAAATTGCTAATGTCGGTATCACTGCTGTATCCCTCATGCACCTCACGCTTGGTCTTTCACATCCTGAAAATTACATTCATTGTGGAACTACCTCGAACTACTTAATCGTCATTACACAAAAGCTATCGCAGTTAATTAAAATTGCTTTCCATTATTGCTAGCTTTTAAATAGAAATCATGTGATGAATAAAGAAGTACAGTAACTTCCCAACAATATTTTTGATGAAATTTTAGTGTGAACCTTGAGCCTGATGTCCTTCAGCAAGCATGCCTATGTCCGGATCCAGACTTGACAATGAGAGTCGAAGATCTCCTATTGTTGTGATGTCCAGTTTGTTTCTACTTTTGTGAGAGAAACCATTCTGATGAATCCACACTCAGCCAACATATGTGGAGGGAAACGCAAAGAAATATATTTCAGCCATTTCGCACAGTTTGGGATATTTGTTAGCTGCATCGGTCTTTACCCAAAAATCCCTTTATACTGAGTGAATTAGGACTTTACAAGTGTCACTTTGAAGCTCAGTGAGGCTTTCCTGGATGTTAGCTCCAACATTGCAGGGATGTACATCGAATGGATCAAAAACCCAAATCAGGATTTCTATGGCAATCAGATCCTGAAACCTATCTTACATTTCGTTTCAGGTTTGTTGTAAATGACTTGCTTAAACAACCAGGTCTTAATGTTTCAGCTCCTCCGTAACTGTAGCGAGAATTGGGAACTGTGCAAATTTCCGAAGTCCGATATTTTGAGAATAAACTTCCAGTTTGTTAATAAAATCGATAATGGCTTCTTTACTTGAGATGTTACTCAACTTGTCTTGAAGGGTTTTATTCAGTACGTTGGGTTTTTCAAAAAGAACAGCCAGATTTGGCTGTTAATAACTTTCTCTCATAATCAGTTCCAGAGTGGAAAGTGACGACAATGTCCCATAGTGCAAGGAAGCAGCGAAGACAGTTGCCTTTGGAGAGCCATCTAACTTCTGTATGCAACAGTAGCACCTGGAAATCTTCACTGTTCTCCTCACACAACTTGATATTGTTGACTACCATTATAACAGTAGACAGTGAAGCGTTTAACCGCCCTCCTAATTTCTTAGCCACTAGGTGCACTCGATGAATCACATAGTGAACTGTATGAACACAAGGGAGAACATTTTTAGATGGGCAATAAATTGGTTACATCTTCCGGCCATTGCAGCAGCACCATCTGGTGCACATGCAACTACGTTCTGAATTGGGATGGAGTTTTCAGTCCGATAACTATTGACCACCTCGAATATAGACTGGCCCCTCGTGTTAGTTTTCATTCTCATGGCAAACGGCATCTCTTCCATGAATTTACCATCATTGAAGAGTAGGACATATGCCAGGAGAAAAGCGTCATTATCAGGTAAAGTAGATTCATCTACTTGTAACGAAAATTTTCTGCACTGTAGTAAACTAACCAAAGTACGTTATGTCCAGAGCCATCTCATCTATTCGTTTGCACACAGTGAAGTTGCTGAGAGGAATGGCTTGGACCGCTTCTAGAGGGTTCATGTTCATCATGTCCAACATTATTATTTATACTGAAGGCAAAATAGGATTTTCTCCAATATTATGTGGACTACAATTTCGAGCAACCAACTTACCGTTTGTATAAGACGCAGTAAGTCCACTAACCGTTTTTGAACTGTCAGAAAACATTTTTTTTAAACTGGTCTGTTTTCGAAACTAACACGCAGCTTTCTAAAAAACACATAGACTTTCCGTTTTCATCCCTATGAACAGTTTCCAAATGATTTTTCAGTTTACTTGGTCGTATACTTTCATTTGAAAGAGCGCTCTGGCAAAGTAAACACATGGGATTTGGAGGTGATGTAATGAATCCAAATGAGAGGTATCCCACAGAATACTGCCGACACTACTTCTTTGTCGAGGAGCTCGTGTCTGAGATATGTGATTGCAAATAGTGAATATGTAATGTCGTATAACATTGCTATTGTTTTATTTTGCTTAAACAGTTACATTATGGGTATAAAATAGCACCTTTGGACAATGCGAAACACAGATGGCATGAATGATTGGGGACACCGAATTAATTCTTCCTTTACAATCAGCTTATGGAATAAGATATATGGTAAGCATACCTGTGACATCAGTTTGTGGACAAAAAAGAAAAATGTAAAAATGTAGTTACACTGTTAGAGGTAACCTAAAGGTGGTTCCTGAGGATACATTTTAAAATACCATGGATAAGCAAAATGACAAAAAGAACGCGTCTTAACGAAAGCATATGGATCACGAAAACAAAAACCTCACTTGACTCATATTAACAACGGAAAATTTAGAGCAAACAGGTACAGCAGGTAAAATCAAGGACAGAAGAGACACACACGGAAGGAAATGCCGGATGTGTCAAGAAAATGGCATGGGAGCGTCAACAACGTCGGTTATTGCCATGCGTGGCGTCCGATGGGAGTTGACAACGGATCTGAATATTATGAGTAGTAGGAGAAGTATTCACATGTACATGTATATTTCTCGACTATGCGAGATACAGTCCAACTAGGTGGTCTGACAATGTAGTACGGCGGAAACCAGACGTCTACCCTTATGATATAAATTAACAAATCTGCTTTATAATTTGAAGACCGCCGAACTGAACGTTACGTGAGCGTTATAACGCGCCCTAGTCGTTTCCACTCTTGGTCGGATTGGAATAATGTTCTACAAAGACAGTACGATATGCGCAGAGTAGCCAATCGAAGTTGGAACGTTGCGGGCTAAGGTGACCGAGCCGCCAAACGTACACGCGGGCTGAGACAGTAGACACAAATGCGTAACCTGTCACGTTTGCACTTAGACCCAAGGAGAAAAAATGGCAAACCGGCACATGAGTAATCACCAGTTGTTGTGTCTTGAAGGAAACTAGATTAGTGTCAGTGTGCCTCTGCCGCAGTGTGCTGAAGATGGCTCAAATGGTTCACTACGGACTGACACGATGGATACACTAGTGTCATGAAGAAGGTACAGTGGGTTCACGGCAGCTTGCGCAGTAGATGCATCAGTGTACTGAGTATAGCTTAGTTGGCACAAAGTCCTGGAAATGGCTGCATCCCCGCAGCTTGATAATTGGAAGACCGCAGAACTGAATGCCAAGCAAGCGTTATAACGCGTCCTAGTCGTTTCCAATCGAATTTGCAAAGTTGCCAGCTAACATGACCGAGAGTCTAAACATTTACGCGAGCTGAGACCTTAGACGAAAAACGCGTAAAATGTGACGGGTGCACTCAGTAGCAACTGGAATGAATAGCTGACCAGCGCAAGATTGGTCGCCAGTGGTTGTATCTGGAGGGAAACGCTGTTAGTGTCAGTGTGGCTGTGATGAACTGCCGTAGTGTTCAGGTGAGAGCTCAAATTGTTCACCGCGGATTAACACCATGAATACATTAGTGTCATAAAGAGGGTAACAGCGGGCTCACTGCAGCTTGCGCAGTAGATGCATCAGTGTACTGAGTATAGATTAGTTGGCACAAATTCGTGGAAATGGCTGGGCATTTACTTGCGCAGTCCGGGTCCACGCATGAGGATTCTATTATGTTCGAAGTGAGCACAGTGAAATGTGCGCGAGATTCGCGCAGCCATACCAGCTGCGTAAGAGAAAGTCTGTCCGGTCTGGCTTTCACACTTTCGTGAAGAGCCAGTTGCGCACGCGTAAGTCATGTCACTGACCGCTAGTGGTCAGGAAAGATTGGAGCACAGAGAAAAACTATCAGAGAAATTTCATCTCATCAGGTGGAGACAGCAGGATTTGAACCCAGGACCATTGGAATAGCAGCCAACACTACTACCCCTTTGGCTACCGGGTCACGATGGGCAATGCATTTTGTCACAACGGTAGATGACTAATTGGAGGGTCAAGTTTGGATTACACGTTGTGTGATTGGATTGCGACACGCAACCTCAATTTAATAGACTGTGATTCACATTGAAATGAACCGTAGTCACTGCGATCGCTGGGACTGTATTCAAAGTAGATGGAAATTGGGTATTGCCCACCCGAAAACACTGCACAACCACGACGCGTTTCGATGTAATTTTTCATCTCATCAGGTGGAGACAGCAGGATTTGAACCCAGGACCATTGGAATAGCAGCCAACACTACTACCCCTTTGGCTACCGGGTCACGATGGGCAATGCATTTTGTCATAACGGTAGATGACTAATTGGAGGGTCAAGTTTGGATTACACGTTGTGTGATTGGATTGCGACACGCAACCTCAATTTAATAGACTGTGATTCACATTGAAATGAACCGTAGTCACTGCGATCGCTGGGACCGTATTCAAAGTAGATGGAAATTGGGTATTGCCCACCCGAAAACACTGCACAACCACGACGCGTTTCGATGTAATTTTTCATCTCATCAGGTGGAGACAGCAGGATTTGAACCCAGGACCATTGGAATAGCAGCCAACACTACTACCCCTTTGGCTACCGGGTCACGATGGGCAATGCAGTGTTTTCGGGTGGGCAATACCCAATTTCCATCTACTTTGAATACGGTCCCAGCGATCGCAGTGACTACGGTTCATTTCAATGTGAATCACAGTCTATTAAATTGAGGTTGCGTGTCGCAATCCAATCACACAACGTGTAATCCAAACTTGACCCTCCAATTAGTCATCTACCGTTGTGACAAAAAAGCATTGCCCATCGTGACCCGGTAGCCAAAGGGGTAGTAGTGTTGGCTGCTATTCCAATGGTCCTGGGTTCAAATCCTGCTGTCTCCACCTGATGAGATGAAAAATTACATCGAAACGCGTCGTGGTTGTGCAGTGTTTTCGGGTGGGCAATACCCAATTTCCATCTACTTTGAATACGGTCCCAGCGATCGCAGTGACTACGGTTCATTTCAATGTGAATCACAGTCTATTAAATTGAGGTTGCGTGTCGCAATCCAATCACACAACGTGTAATCCAAACTTGACCCTCCAATTAGTCATCTACCGTTGTGACAAAATGCATTGCCCATCGTGACCCGGTAGCCAAAGGGGTAGTAGTGTTGGCTGCTATTCCAATGGTCCTGGGTTCAAATCCTGCTGTCTCCACCTGATGAGATGAAAAATTACATCGAAACGCGTCGTGGTTGTGCAGTGTTTTCGGGTGGGCAATACCCAATTTCCATCTACTTTGAATACGGTCCCAGCGATCGCAGTGACTACGGTTCATTTCAATGTGAATCACAGTCTATTAAATTGAGGTTGCGTGTCGCAATCCAATCACACAACGTGTAATCCAAACTTGACCCTCCAATTGTTATTGGTGTTATCACAAGCACCCTAAAAAGTTTCTCATTCCCAGGGCCCCCTGAAAATTTGCAACGGCCCCCAGGGGGTCATATGACTGAATGACACGTTACCGCTAGTCGCTCTGGAGAGGCACGACGGCCCTTAATAACCGCCAATAATGCTAACGAATTAGGAGATAGCCTGAACAATTATTGATTTTAAAGAAAACAATAAGGCTGCCTGTCATAACCACACGACTGTCAGGTAGTCAGAAATATAGGGACAACCGTTTTGTCTACTTTCGATTAGTAAGTAGTATGCATCAAATCAGCATGTTAGGGTCATGAGACGGTTGCTCCCGAATCAGATGGCACCACGTCAAATGGCGTAACAATGGTGATTATACTGCGCTGTTATTGCACATAGAAAGTAATTTAATGAACCGTACAGAACAATTTCATTCCCGTATGACATATCGGTGCCTGGGTATTCTGGCAAGTTAACACGATGTTAGGTAATGTTATGAAGATTGCATCGGCGATATGCTGGAGCCGCGTGTCGATGAATCGTCGCTACGGGCTGTAAATGCTAGGAGGCTGCTAGTACTCATGCATGATTAAATCAGTGAAAACCCCATGGATGGATATGCTTTTCCCATCAGGTTCCGGTACGAAGTTGCTACTTCCTGCTTCGATTATATGGTCTGGAATGGTGATGAAACGTTTACAAGCCAACTACCTAGCTCAGTAACAAGCTTAACAAGCATTCCGAGCTACTGCTATTTCAAATAGCTTCGAATCAGAGATCTGTGCTTACAAATCAGACTGCCGACCGCTTATACGATATCATACATTCGAGCGCATGGCCCCTAGAGGCACCGACGAATACTCTGACGTTTGAATCACGATGGATACTGATAGCTGACGTGACCGAGAAGATAGCTAAGGTGTGACGTCCATATCCCACTGTGGTTCCGAAGACAATGTTAATCTAGACTAGTGCGGATGCCCTACAAAGTCCAGCTGGGACTAAATGCTTTAGTGATCGCGTGTGGTCACACTTCGAAGGCCACATGCATAGAACACAGGATATCGGGTGCAATTATTTCCAATGTAGCCTGATGTTATAAGAGGATCAAAAGGACGGCAATATGTTAGACATTGGAATCAGAGGATTTAGTCGATGACTTATGAAGGCGATAGAAAGGGAAGAGGCAATGTAATCCTAATTTAGCCTGTATTCCGTCTGACTTGTCCGCACTGGAGCACTGGAGTAACTCCTGGAAGTTGCACTTTGCCACTGACAAGAGTAATCTATTGTACCATGGCTGTGGTCCTTCTCTGAACATCCTAACATTAAACGATACCCCTATTCCTGTGTGTGGCGCAATCAGAGACCTTGGTCTAATATATTCTGCCTCATTTAATTTTTTAGAGCATGTTATATTCTTGCAGGCTTCTGCCAGAAAAGTGATCGCTTACATAAGTCGAACTCCTATCTTGAGGGATTTCAGGGTTCAAGTCTTTAAAATAGGTGTCAGGCCGAAGCTTGAGTACTGTACGATAGTGCATGGTAATCTGGGGAAAAGTGGACATCATAGCACTAGAAAACATTTAACGATCATTCACAAAGAGGTTTTTGAACATGCCTAATACTATGATATACCGTGAGCGTTGCGAGGCTCTAAAACTGGAACCGCTATGGCTACGCAGACTCAAACTTAATCTGTGCATTCAATACCGTTTGCTATTCGGATTAAGCTTCACTGCTCAGCCACAACTCGAGTTTCAGGCTCGTATGCGCTATGCACTAAGAAACAGCGGGCGCATATCGCAAATACAAAAGTCTCACACAAAGCTCCGCTCAAATTATTTTTCCGTAAAATATGCGTTAATATGGAACAAACTTCCATCGAGTATTAGAAACTGCACTACCTATCCGCAATCCACATGCATGATTAATATTCACCTGACTGTTTCAAATATCTGGTCAACACTAAGCTAAACGATGACTAGATGATTTGTATGAGAAAGGTCCTGGATACATTTGAAAGTGGCCATATCCTCTATTCGTTTCAATATTATAAGGTTACCTACATATAGTTAAATTCTTGAGTATGTACTTATAAACGGTCTTAGTCCTAGCACTCCGTCTAACCAACTCTGTTTTCTCCTTTGACACACTGATTCGTAGATGCACTACGCCTTTCAAGCTGATGTCTCTGTACCATCGTCGTCACTCGCCAAGATTTTCCATCAAATTGCGATTGACCTATCGACAAGCGATTGTATTCATTACTATGTTTTTTATTTCCTCATACTTTATCTTCTTCGTTTCATTGTTTGCCATGACTGGGCTGATCTCTTGTGGTGGATTGCAGCTTCCAAAATAAAAAGTATACCCATATTGCTGCTGACTCGTTGACTTAAAACAAAAATGTGCCACACTTGATTGATCTGCATGACGGAACGGGCTGAGGCTTCATTGCCCATAATGTATGCATAAAACAGCCCTTAATAATAAAAAAACATTTGATACCCAGCTGATGGTCTATTTACTATTTTGCCACATCGGCACAGAGCCAACCGGAGCATGGAAGTGCGGGTGAAACCCATCGAGTGAATACCCTGCAAGCAAGTCCCCTGGGGACAGTTCCATGGATGGTCGTATTACTTTACTTGAACTTTCTGTGGACGACACGTTTGTCATCAAACGAGATTCCATACAGAATACCCATGAGTTAATCAACAACACGTTCCAAGACATCAAGTTTACAACTGAACTCGAAAAAGACAACCAGTTACCATTCTTAGATGTACTGGTCCAAAGAAACACTGACGGAACATTTCAGATACGTGTATATCGAAAGAAGACCCACACAGACCAAATATTAAACTACCACAGCAACCATCCACTGAACCACAAGAAAAGCTGCATTCAAAGGCTTTTCAATAGGACCGAAACACACTGCAGCACGACAGAATTGAGGAAAAAGGAAGAGGACCATCTACACCGGGTATTGCAAAACAACGGGTATCCAAGAAACTTCATCAGAAGAAGCCTAAGGAAGAGGGTGCAGCAACAACAGCAGGAAAACATAGATAAACGGATAACGCTTCCTTACATCAAGAATGTATGTGAACTAACGTCAAGATTGCTACGACCACATAGAATCTTGGTAGCCCACAAACCAACTGGTACTTTGCGAAGATTGCTTTCAAGACCGAAGGACAAAGTTAAACAAGGCAGTCAGAATGATGTCACCTACACAATTAACTGCAAAGAGTGTGACAAACGCTACATCGGGCAAACTGGAAGGAAACTGCCAACACGGATCAACGAACACAGAATGGCCATACGGAGACACGATCCACATTCACTGGTTTCCATGCATGAAGACCAAGAAGGCCATCACTTCGACCTAGAGAACGTTAAGATAGCCCGTGGAAATTCGAGACAAGCTAGAGAATTCTTGGAAGCATGGTATTCTTCGGACAATTCAGCAAATCGACACGTTGAAATAGATGCTATATATACAGCGCTACGGATGTAAAATCACCGAATTAGTAGAATAAATCTAACGGAACGGACCGCCACACTAGTGCATCAAACGACGACAACCGAGGAGTCACGCGCGCGTACACTACGAGGTGAGAATCAGAGATCCATTTCGATGGTCATGTGCTTGTCGAACAATCCAAACTCAGACTAGTGGCTAGATCGATCACTCAGACTCACGGACACTTCATACGCGCCACTCTGCTAAGTACACGCGCACTGATGTCACCTCGAGTGGTGACGAAACATTTGCAGTCAACCTGCCGAGCTCAGCGAACACTCAGTCCACCGACTGAACAACCCGAGCTACCAACATCTGCTTCCATATCAACATTTATTATTTCTCCCAATTTCGCAATCTCTCTATTATTTGCAAACTGCTAACCACTTCAAAAAACCCATAAGGGAGCCATTGAACAAAACATGTAAAATTAACTATATTATGCGATCACGTTGCACATGTTGATAAGACCACTCAATTTGTTTGTACCACGCACCGTCGAGGAATAAAAAGTTTATTCAGTTATTTATTTATAATTATGCTGCACTCACTTTAGCAATTTATCTTCAGCATGCTGCTTTAGAGCCATGTATTTGGTCTCTTGTCGTTGTAGTAAACTTTTGTACTCCGCAATGCTTCGTTTGAGCGATTCTTCATTCTACCGGAGGTATAGAAAAAGGCCAATGAGCTTTGATGAAACGGAAAGTGCGTTCGACTTCAGTGTCGTTTGGAAAAAACTTAGAAAAGCAACTCAGCGATTGACAGAACTGTCGTAGTTTGCAGTTGAAATAGCCTGTAGACAGTGAAAAAGAAGCTCATGGGATATAAATACATCCAGCAAATCATAGGAGTGATGAATGCTGGGGCTGTAGCATTCAGTTCATTGCGTTACGCCGTAACGCACTCTGTTCGACGATAAAGACGACGTATCGAACCAATTCCGGGTTTGACTTTTGTCAGCTTGCTGTCTATTTTTTGTCCCTTTGTTGCCAATGATTTACAGCATCGTGTTACAAGGAATAAATTTGATTACATCCACAGCAACGTTCTTCAGCTACAATGGGAGATGAAGGCAATGGGCCAATAATCTTCTTACAGAAGCATAAAAAACGCCTCCAATGCAAAGGTGGAGGATACGAAACGCAAGCACGGTAACCAGCCATAACAGCAGAATGCGTACAATCTTCTGAACACATCTGCACAGTACCAAATGAACGCGCTCGGACTGTACATCACGCTCTAACCTATTTTTTTCCTAGCTTTGTGGATAGGTTTTTGTCTGTTGACTTATTGTTTGGTCGTAACGGATTATAAGTATGAAGTACTGACGAATTATCGGTGCTACCCAGGGGGATGAAAGAACTACCCTCACACCGGTGATTGGTAACAGCGACATTGAAGTTCAGAATAACTGTTACCCACCATCAATGTTTCTAAGCTACCCAAGCAAAGCATACTTAGCCAGCTCACTATCCGTCAAGAGATCAAAGTAAACGGAAGTCAGACGGCTTTGAAAAGGAATTTATCAATTCTACTCTAACATTTCTTCGGGGGCATCAAAACAGCCACACACAAAGATGGCACTAATCTCGTGTTACTTGTTAGTGTACAGTTCGTAAGCGGCTGGCTAAATCCCATTCAAAAGAGTGATTACTGTCCAATACGTTAATAAAATGGAGAGATCTTGGGCTGTCTTGGTGACATTCACTTTGCTTTCGAAACCCAAATGCACACACAGTGATAGACGAAGTTAAAACAAAGTGGATTATTTAGATCGCCAACCACGAATATTAGTTTCATCAAGGCGAGCTAGACAGCAAAAACGTTTGGTCCTGGTCCCGTTGCATTGAGCAGCTATGACAATAAGTTCAACAAACAGCAGAAAACAGATAACAAAAAGATAAATAATAGTTAAAAACACCCGAATGAAAGAAGACTCATTCTGAGGCAATGGGTATGGTGGTAGTTGGAGAGCGAGCAAGGTCAGTTTCACACGCACGCGCACCATCGTCGGACAAACGGACAGCCCACGCTATTGCGACCAAATCATGTGACTGTCACGTGCGCTCGATCAGGTGATCGATCGAATGAGCTAGTGAGTTAGAAACACAGCTAATTGGACAGAACCTAGGAATCGAGTGGGCTCGTGTGCTTAACCAATGTGTTTTCATTCTATTGACGCAGCTGGGAGACCCAGGCACAAAACAGGGTGACAGAGGTACAGCGGTACCAAACCCTGCTCGTCACTGAGGGGCAATCAATGAGGACATTGCCAACCCCGCTAGAGATGAGAGAAAACACAATGTCGCACAACTGGAAAGTAAGGAAAACGGATTGGATGGAATTCGCGGCGTTAATCCAGTTGGATGAATGTCCAAAACTATATCAGTTGGCAATGTTCAGATACTCCATCGACTCCGAAGCAAGTCGGTTAATGGAGGCCTGGGATCTTTGGGACAATGAACCGGATTTTAGGGAAATAATCGAGCGTTTTGAAGCATACTGTGAAGGTCGATCGCATTCTTTTACCCATTGCCGCTGAGTGGCCGAGAATCGTCCAGTCGAGCCTGAAAGCGATGGACAGTCGCAAGAGCGATGTCTAAATAACTTGGAAAATCAGGATCAGCATTGCATTTCTGCAATACCACAGACCCAAGGATTATCCGTACCGTCAAGCAAGTAGTCCGAGAAACAATACATCCGAGTACAGTGCAGTGTGACACAGAGTTGGCACAAAAGGCGGAACCAATTCATGGTACACCTGAAAGGGAATTCTGTGGTGGGCATCCTCAAAAAAGTAAAAAAAAGACTTATCAAACTCAAAGAGACGCATGAGGATCCTTATCTAATGCTACAGAGAAGAAATACGCGTTCTACCGCATTCAGTAGCAATCTAGTGTAGCTCCAATTGATTCACAGAGTAGACCGCAAGCTCGCCCGCAGTGGACTAGGATATGGAAATTGCAACAAGAACTACGAAAAAAGGGAGGATGTGGTGGTAACTGGCGAGCGAGCAAGGCCAGTTTCACACGCGCGCTCGCAATCGCCAGACAAACAGACAACCTACGCTATCGCAGCAAAGCCGTGTGACTGCCTCAGTGCGACCGATCAGGTGAGCGAGTGAGTTTTAAAACACCGGTAAGTGTACAGATCCAAAATTGAGAATAGAGTGCTTGTGTGCTAATCCCATGTGTCTCTTTTCTTTTGACGCGGCTGGGGAACCCAGAGACGTGACAATGGGGTGGGCTCACTTCAGTTCAGTTTGGTTGATCAACTAGGATCCGAGCACCGAAGTGCGGTGGATCCAGTTGCCACGACTCACATCGCAAGAATAACGATAAATAACAACGGCAAAATATGCGAGCTAAAGGTAAATAGATTACAAAGAAAAGGGAAGCAAGAAGGAAGTGAGTTTAACTAATCAGAATGGAACGAAAATTAACAACCAGGTGCAAGAAAACGAATGCAGGAACGCCACTGACTGCGTTACTGCGTCACGTCTGATTCGGTCTCCAACCATTGGTGAGGACCATTCCAAGGCCCCTATGCACGAAGACAGCACGTATCAGCCCAACCAAGTCTCGCTGACAATTTTCTCATCGCACTATGCACGTCATGGAGTGGCCACCGCGCGGGTTCAAACAAACTTGGTGCAGCCCCGACGTAGGTATCCAGCGGATCGAGTTACTGGACCACTAGAGGCGGTCAAGCCTTAGATAAACGGTACAGATGTCGGAGTGCCTGATGCTGTTCCGTAACTTAAAACGCTGCTGCTACCGTCCACTAAGTAACAGTCAGGGGTTTGTATAACGTTTCTAGTCATAGTTCCACCAGTGGAGATACTGCCAACTGTAGATGAGCCGTCAACGTGGCTTGCACAGATCGTTGTGCAATATTCTCTCTTAATGAATTGCTCATACCTCGATGATGTGCAACCTTAACAGGTTTAAATGTTACTCGCTTGCTTCTCAACCACATTTTTCGCTCAGAACTGATAATAACCGCCAGGTTGAAAGAAGTGTCAGAACCTGATCTGTTTACTACCTCACTAATTCCGTTGGTACCATCTAATGTTTTGTATGATTTCATACCGTAGACTTTCAGGGCTGTTGAACCGCAGGCCACTATTTTGACAATGCTAAGCCCTTATCGCAAGACTTCAAGCAGTCACTTTCCTAGTTAATTCTGGAAACTTTAGTGCGTCGAAGTTTTGTTGCAGAGGTAACCAATATACGACCACCTTTTTTAAGGTGGAGTGAGGTCACGCTTCTTGATGAAATATTTAGCTAAAAACCCATTTTTAAATTGGAACAGTATAGGACAACCGTAACGTGTGACATTTTCCCAAATTCGGGTGCATCTACACCAGTGGGTCTGTATGCCACGTGCCTTAAGCAACACCTTTTGAACAGTGTTGATTGCCAACCTGTCGGGCAGATTGAAAACGACCGCATTTCTCGAACATCCCATCCGACTGTATACTTCCGTTGAAATTGCGTCGATAAATGCGCAACATCCCTCAGGATACTTGCCACAGCCTTCAAAGGCAATTCAAAAAAGGAAGTCGTTTCATAGAAGCAACCGTGGACTCAACACTTCCGACTTGTAATTTAAGTTATGCAACATCATTATCAACTTTGCTTACATCTTCAGATTACATTTTTGGTCTCGCTACGAGCGAGGTGGAGCAAACTTTTACCTCCAGGCTTACGGGCACTATCCTTCTGAGCCATCCCGAATAGTCTCGGTAGACACCCAGTACACACTGACTAAGTTAAGGAGATGGAAGCTACGAGAGAAGAGCAGTGAGCCTCCGGATACGCAGTACACAGAGTAGGTGCAGAGGACCTGACAAGGAAAATATAAACTGTAACCCATTCTGAATTATGGTTCAGTGACTTCAACTCGCAGAACTCCATATCAGCAGCCCAGCACTACCCATAAGAATCGTTATAGTTTGACTGTAAGTATGGAACTCAGTCGATGTCTCCGGCGGGCGAAGATTTTCTAGGATTACGAAGATGGTTTAAAGCAGCACCAGAGCGTTGAGCGATTGTGTGCTGCGTTTGGTGATGATGCGCCTTCAGGAACCACCGTGTCTGAGTGGTTCCCGGAATTCCAGCGTGGCATGCAGTCCCTGGATGGTAAGGCACGTTGTGGTCGAACTGTGGAGGCCACCATGTTACACTCAACCGAAATCAGAACAACAGTATTGCAAATGGAAGTTTAGTAGAAGCAATGGCAATAGTACATCGGCAGTCCACACTGGGTACAAGATCAACTGTTTAAATCTGATAAGGCTTTCATCCCAACAGTTCACAAGCTACATAGTAGAGCCTAGTCAGGAAAAGCGCCAGACGCGTTTCGCCCTATTGGGGCTCGTCAGTGGCGTGCATTCCCTCTGTCCTCTAAGGAGGATCGAACCCATGACCGCTAGAGGCAGATGCTAACTAGCCAGCAGCTTAAGCCACTGAGCCATGGGGGACGTTGGCTGGGCTACATAATTTTTTTTAAAGTTTTACGCACTTCACATGTTTTAGCTAAGCACTCGCTTTTGAACCAATCAATAAGCATCGCTGGTTAGTCGGGAGATGGACACTCACGCACTAGCGCGCACAATGCAGCTCCACAGGCTAGGTAGCGTAGCATGACCTTGACGCGCTCA
>OX104064.1:199452012-199531927 GCA_944474145.2 Dicrocoelium dendriticum | reverse complement strand
TTTTACGCAGTTCAAATGTTTAGCTAAGCACTCGCTTTTGAACCAATAAAATAGGCATCGCTGGTTAGTCGGGAGATGGACACTGACGCACTAGCGCGCACAATGCAGCTCCACAGGCTAGGTAGAGTAGCATGACCTTGACGCGCTCAACGTCTGTATCGACCACCGCTGACAACATTGCTGCTGTGCAAGCGCGGGTGAAAGCGGTAAAGCTGGGTAAAGCTATCGGGAGCTCATCGGAATTAATCCGCACCATCCTACACGAGAACCACGGCCCAAGAAAGGTTTGCGCACGCTGGGTGCCCCATCAGCTCAGTGACGGCCAGGAAGCAATTTGGGTGAGTTGGTGCCGCACCATGCTTGCCAGGCTTGGTGGCGGACGTTCCAATGCTGTTTGAAAGATCCTCAGTTGTGATGGGACCTGGGTATACAGTTTCGGTCCAAAGACCAAGCAACCATCGGCTCGGTAGACAGCCATTGGTGGGGCGCCGCCTCAGAAATTCCAGCGTGAACGCAGTGTGGCTAAGCAGATGGTGGCTGTGTTCGTGATCAAGACCGATCATATGGCTACTGTAACGCCAGTACAGCAACGCACAGCCACCGGAGACTGGTATGCCACCCACTGCCTGCCACAGGTGTTGGAATATATAGCCGGGCGTCCTCCAAGGACTCGAGAAGTAGGGGCATTTCTGCACCATGATAACGCGCCTGCATGCGGGTTCCATGCCGTCGTAGATTTTCTAGCTACAGAACGCATTCAGGAGGTTGGTCACTCAACCTATAGTCCAAAGCTGGCCTCGTGTGACCTTTCAGTGTTCCCAAATGTCAAGCGCATGATGCGTGGAATCCGTTACGAGTCTCCAGAAACTGCAGTAGATGCCTTTAATGAGCTGCTTGAAGGGTTACGCGCTCCAACATGGTCTAGCTGCTTCCCTAAATTGTTCGAGAGCATGGAACTGTGCATGAACGCTGGTGGAGAGTACTTCGAGGAAATGCAATGCTTATTTTGTTGTGAAAAATAAAACTTGTGCATCCGGAAACCTATAGCTCCCCCTTGTATGTAGAAATGGAGAGTAGGAAAAAATACCGAAGTCCCTAATCCAAAAACAGAGGTAGCACGCGTTACATGAGGGTGAGCAATTAACCAATCGAAATCTTTTAAACCTCGAGATAAAACTAGCCACACCAAGTTCCACCTTTTCAGCACTAAGGACGGTGTTGAGATCAGTCCGTGACACTCGTTTCAGTAAACGCGCAGGTCCAAGGCTCAGATCGGCGATTCCGGATGGATGGATATGAACACGTTCTCGAGCGTAGTGGGTTAAGAGTATTAACTGGGCAATAAATACGGTGGTTCCGAAGTTATAGTACAAACTATAGGAATTGGAGTAGATACTAGGTGGATGAGCGAACGATGATCACTAGGGTCAGCTCAGAGTGACATGACCATGTGTCGCAAGGGACCCCTATTAAAATGAACCCACGTACTGGTTGAAAAAAGTGGATAGAATAGAGTAAACAGCTCAACTAATGGTTTGGTCATAAAGGATTAGTAATTTGGTCGCAAATATCCGCATCGTGTTCGCTTCAGTTTTTGAGCCACTACCTAAAGGCGTTCTCTGTTATAAAGGGGTAAGTACATTGATGCCAGTTATTCAGGCCACTGCCTTCGCTGAAAACCACAACCCCTTCATGTCTCAAGCTTAGGACCAAAGATGAAATGCAAGCACGCTTGCTGAGACCCCATCCAAGAATATGTTGCTCAAGTTGAGGCTCCAGCTTATCTGCTTCTGCTGTGTACGCGCGCCAGTCAACGCACCGAACATAGCAAAACTAGCAGGAGGGTGGGTAAATTCACTTCGATTCACGAAATACAGATGGTAATGTTGAAATAGAAAATGTGGTTGATGCCTCGGTTATTTGAAGTACGTAGGCTAACGCCAATCTTCCCCTGTATCGAAACAGATGCAGCGAAACAGGTAGGAGGTACTGTCGAGCCGGTACAAAGTTTATGCACCATACAAACTGCCAAAGCGAATTGGTGGGACGAAAAGGTATACAGAGTAACAGAAAGGAGGAAGTATCCTAGTATGAGATATGTGAGCCAAAGATTAGTGGAGAGCGAGCGTAATGTCTTCCCATAGTCCTAATACTGCTATCCCACATCGGTGGCCTATAAAAACCTCCACTTTTAGCCGAATATTCAATCTTCTGGCTGGCTTGCCGAGCAACCTCTTCGTGGTGCCAGCTGGGTGGTTCGGCATTTTTCCCGTTCCAGCAAATGCTTCGGCGGCAGTGTTCCAGCAGATGTTGGGTTTTCGCCTGGTAAGCGATCTCCCTAAAAAAACCACATATGTCCGTTTAACAACACTGTGACGTGGCGGATGTGACCCGCCACTAAATAAAGTCACTGCCCCTTGCTTTATTCTGGCGAAGCATTGTAGTCCAGCAACTTTATGCTGTAATTCTGGGGAGCACTTGGGCCGTGTTTGATAAACGAAAGGCATATGAACTGAGCAATCAGTCACCGGCTCCCAATGGGCGCGATTCCCTGAATTCGTTCCGCTGCCTTGCGGGCAGGCTACTCGGCCAAAGGCTCGGTGTGGTGTCCCCTAAGTCAACACCCTACTTCGGCTTGGGCGACCGGGTAGTATCTCGCCCTCTGACGAAACGATGGACTCCGATGTATTGTGTTGTGGTTTCTTTTACGAGTTCTGTACCTTCTTTTTAGTCCCATGGTTTCTGATGGCTCTATGTCTATTCGTAGACGCTTGCAATATATATATATATATATACATATACATATATATATATATATGATTGCTAACAGAACTGCATTGAGAACAATCTAGCAACAAGCGTTGGTAAGTAAGAAATCCCTGTTGTTGTCACTATGCGTTGAGGAGTGATGGCGGTTTGGTATTCACAGTTCAACTGCACAGTAAGTAGCAGCAAAAAGTGCCAATTGCTGGATGTGTGTTACATCACATGGCCTTGCACTGGGTTAGACAAGTGCGAAGAGGTGATGACTGCCAGTGTTAAACCAAGACATCCAAGACCACTAATTTCCCATAGTGGCCAACAACTAAGGTGGCCGCGCCGACATACATTATGGAAGTCATGGCAAAGTCCAGTTTCTACCGTCTCAATGTGAAAACCAACACTGCTCAGAGTTATGTCTACTGTATCGGACGCTGACTGTAAGACTCATATGGGAGGCTATTAGGTTTGACCGGAACACAAGTTCTGTCCCCCATTGTATCCTACCCTGGGCTAGGGCCAACAACAGATACACAGGTTCACCACATACATAAGGCTTGAAAATCTAAGTGTGAGCCAAATGGAGCGAAAATTATGCGGTTAATAATGATACCGCAAAACGACGGAATGCGAGAGAAGAAAGAAGACAAACGACAACAGTGACGAATGCAAACAATTGGCGAGTCCTTTGATAGAGTCAATTTATATTTCGGAACGGCGGTACTCACCTGCTTAAACCCTTCTATGATTTGCTTCGATTTCTCAAACCGTCGGTGTAAATCACCGAAAGCCTTCTCGATAGTCGCAACCTCTTCCACGGCCTGATCACGTTCAGCCATTAGATCTGCCATGGAGACGTTCAAATGAGCGTCGCCTCGAGATTTTTCTTCAACTAGATGTTGAAGACTGCGATCGTATTCAGCGATGCAACGCCTAGATTGAGCGATCAGGGATAGCGCAATGCGGAGCGATAACGTATGGAGTAGTTGGAAGTAAACGATTTGCGAAATTCAACATTAGTGATGCATCGAAAAGGGAAACAGATGTACCGAAATTTTGTATAAAGGAAAAAAGTCTGGAAATTGAGAGAGAAATGCGCTGACTGACCCAACGGACAGTGCAGACAGACATCTGCTAATGTTACCAGAAGGAGCTGATGCAACAGTGTACGAGAATTATGGTGAATGATTAACTGATACAATGTCCTATGGTAACAAGATAAATCGCGTCGCTCAACAAATCTGCATATGAGCAGAACTAAACATGAAAAAGCCCACACTTTCGAGGACATTCGAGCGCTTGGGCGTCGGTGCCTCAGAGGTGTAGAGGAAGATCAAGTATTCCGCTGCAAAGGTACTGTGGTGGCGGACGGGACATGTTATCACAAGTTGTGAATTCCCACACTTCACAATGCTATTAGAAAACGGTATGGTTGCTACACTAGTGATCTCTTTCGTAGCGGAAACCACGTCATGGAGTTAAAATGGGAAACACTGGACGCATTTGTACCAGTTAGCTTGGATGTAGTGTACGACAACTCCTCCTTTCAGTGTGGCAAGAGGTGGAAAGTTTCGGTTTCCATAGACAGTTGCGCAGTGTTGCATTACGCTTAACAGTGTGGAAATCCCTCGCCAGAAATTGTCTCCTACATGACATCTCGTTGGTCTTTGATGGGTCAAATTGAGGTCAGAAAATATAGCATGAGATTATTGCATGGGTGAAGATGTGAACACAAACTGAGTCCGAATTTCGACAACTGCCGCAGCGTAATACAAGCGCAGGGGGAGTAACCTGGAGAGGAGCACCGCTCCTAATAAGGAACGATGTGTCACATCTACGACTAAGCTTAGAATCGCAAGGAAGAGGTTGGGGGAAAACAATATCTTGTGTCCACTGTAACATCAGGACTGGCTATTCTATAATACTCCTTATGTGAACTTGACATTCTCGTGCGTATGCCAAGTATGGGGCAACAAATACAAGCGAAGAAATGGAAACGGAGAAGCAAGACGGTCGATGTAAACGATTGCTTCTCGAAAGACGGTCTCTAAAGACATGGTGATCACTGGAGTGCAAACACTGCTTGATATTAAAGCAGATGAATGCAGGCAACGCAAACAGGATCAGGTAAGAAATGCTGTTTCATTCACGTGACATATTAATCGGACGCGTGGATACCAAACAGAATCGCAACAGAATACATAATAAGGGTGAGATGGAGAGAAATCCTGAATACGACGTCCAGGCGAAAATTCGTGCATGGTACGGAGGTCGAATAATAGTTACGGAGATTTAGTTGGTCACAAGAAAAACTTGGATTGCAGTAGTCACATGCCCAGCGAACTGCTAAATGTCGGTGCCTTCGTGGTTATTTTTCAGCGTGTGTATTGAATCAACGGAAAAATTAAATATATGACCGTTTTCTTGGAGACATCGAGGGTTACTGTTAGGCTGCAGACATTCCTTACAGTTCAACAGAACAACAACAATCCGGGCCCCGAATTGCATTGGATCCAGTTGCCATGATTCAGACGGTAAGAATAAGAATAAATAACAAAGGTAAGGAAGCGACGTTGAACGCAAACAGAAGAGGAATAAAATGAAGTCAAGATAAAAGTGCGCAGAAATCGGGATGAAAGATAAACGGCTAGATGCAAGAAACCGAATGCGGGAACGCCACTGACAGCACGAATACATGTCTAAGAGAGACTCCAAAAACTGATATGGACCATCCAGAGCCACCCATTCACGAAGACGGCAAACGCCAGATTGACCAAGTCTTTCAGTCAATTCCACATCACCGAGTAAGCACCTCGTGGTTTCGCCCAACTTGGTGTAGTCACAGTGTCTAATGTACGTGAGGAAGAAGGTTTGACGGGTATACGGAGGACAAGACATCCAACGTAAGCAGTTGATGTAAGCAAGAACTAGTGTGAGACCAGAAGGCTTCTTACTCACTCAGTGAGTGATGCTGAGCAATACTCCGCAAACACTGGTGATAAAACACGACCAAGCGTTTAGGGGCTAAAGTGCGAAGTGGTCAGGTCTCTGATCCGTACAGTAAGACAGGCCTTGTGGCGGCACTATACATCCTATTTTTCGCTGACAGGCTGATATTCCGCCGTTTGCATAGATGGTGATGTAGGCTGGTTGTGTAGAAACGATCTCGTAGTAGGACACCAAAGAGCATGAGATAATACGAGAAATTTTCGATACTACTCATTATAAAGCAATAGCACGGGAATTATACTAATTTATCAGAAATAAAAGACAGCTGGGCGAACGAGCATGTTTTCGGTGGTTCTCATCAGGCTCTTACATCACAACAGGATATTTAAACAAGATGGATCAATAAAGTGAATTATCCGGTCAATGAGATTAAATGATGGTACTGGCTGGAGCAACATTAATGGAGGGGTTAAAAGCGGCGTCGTTGCACAGGGCGGCTGGGGGCCCTAGTTAGTGAAGGGTCTAGACAAACTTCTCTTGGGTGCATACGTTGGGATTATAGAGCTGAATATCAACCGCCTCCACTGTCGTTAATAGGCGACATCCGAGTGCTCGCATGTGGCGCCCATATATCCATTAGATCGGCTGGAAGGCCTCTCGCACGTGGATTTGGTGATTCGAGTTGGCTAAGTGTCACAGCACCACGCTGACTACAGTCCTTCTCACACTGGTATGAAACTACGCCCGACAATGTTTCCGGACTCTCTCAGACTGTTGCCTGGTCGTCATTCCAATATAACTTGCTCGACACGAACAAGATAAGTGGTACACAACACAAACGGAAATAGTCGATCTAGGTATCCTGTCTTTGAGTTGTTGGCTCACGACTGGCTTAGTACTGAAGCTGACAATGAGATCAGCTGCACAGTAGGTTCTCGTGGTGGTGTTGAAGAGCCTTCGGGTGACTCATTCCGCTAGCACATCACCTTTGAAAGGCAATGATAAATAGATCAACCGTTTTCTGTGGAGACTGGTTGGACTTTGGCTCTCGTGGCTCCATGTATTTCCGGATGAATTTGTCCGAGTAAACACTTTGTTCCAGAATACTCCAAATAAAGCTCTACTCATATGAGAGCGCGTCCTCCGTGCATGTCCTTCTCGATCGTTCCGTTAGACAACGGACGAGGTTTCGTTTCTGACTTATTGGAACGAAACTGGCGAAGTGGATATACTGGCCGCTCCAAGTTTACTTTTGTGCACTCTTCTCTGTCCTGTCCCGTCTGGTGTCCTAGTGATCTGGACATCTAAGAATGGCAGTGAATTGTTACTTTCAAGTTCTCTGGTGAACAAGATGTTGTTGTGTGCAGTGTTGAAATGGGCTGTCAGAACTTTAATGCATACCCGGTTATCCGCAATACAAAAGGTGTCGTCAACGTACCGGCCGTAGTACATGAGCTTGTGGATACATTCATTCAATTTGGTGTTCACCAACTTTCTCAGGAAGATATCAGCGAGTAGTGGTCCTAATGGTGAACCTATAGCTACTCCGTCTATCTGTCGATAAAGCGACCCATTCAAATGGAACTACATGCTAGTATTAGTTCCCTCAATCGGTCACCTAGAATACTGTTGTTGAAGAGGCGGTGCAATTGGATGTAGTCGCAGAGATAGTCTATGGTCTCTTTAAATGGAACGTTGGTGAACAGTGAGGCCACATCTAGCGAGAACATCTTCCGTCCAATTAGGTGGAGTTGTCGCATTGAGTAAAGAACATCGAAAGTGTCCCGGAGGATGTACTTTGTTATGGCATTCCTGACTGGCTCAAGACGTTTGACAAGCCACTTAGCGGTCAAATGATACAGGGAGTTGGACATGTAGAGTATCGGCCACAGTGGTACCACTTCTCTGTGGATAATAGGTAAGCATAAAACCTCGGAAGCACTGTAGCACCAGGTCTGGCGTAGTCAAAGATATCAGAGTCTATGATGTTATCTTGTCGCAAGCGGCGTAAAAGTGTTGTCATGGTCTTCTCGATTGTCCACGTCCTGTCATCCTCGTTTTGCACTTTCGAAATTTTGACGCGTCTCCTAGGATGGTATGCATTTTTTCAATATAATCCGACTTGTTCATCAGAACAATCCCGGCTCATTTGTCCGGCATAGACAATACATTTTAGCGGTTCTTGAGTTCTTTCAGAGCGTACGAATGATCGTTCTTTAGAAGATATTTGATGGTCAGTTTGTACCTTAGGTATTGGTAGCACGTATTTGCCAATGTTGATTTGTATTGTTCACCTGCTAATGCAGAGGATGGGAACAGAGATTTTCGAATTGGACTTCCAAGTCTAACTGTTGTACACTGGTTCGCGGGCAACAGAATTTCGGATTGAGTGAAAGGACTTCAAGTTGTGCTCTATTTAAGTACAAAGAGAAGAAATTGCGCATGTGTCTTTTAGGATCAGAAGAAAATGAGTTACTCGGCTTATTTGAAGCGATTTCCCGCCGTAAGGAGGCTATTCGCACTTCCAGTTGCCGCGCCAGAATTCGCTGAACGAATGACTCAAACTGCCTGCACTCCACACTCAATACGTTAGAGTAGATACACCGGGTGCCCTCAAGCTCATCAATTCGAGAAAGAACCGTGTCTCATTTGTTGTGGGTGTGACGCTTCAAAGCTGCACCTGTTAGTCTAACTCCATTACGTATAGGTATCCTCCAAAAGTGCTTGGGATACTTATAAAGTAAAACACACTTATACAAAAACTGCACTATCGGCTTCACTATCGCAAGCCTTGTGCAGTGGACGAAGACGGCTGTGGCGGTGTGCACACTTTCGGAGTTGTTCGATCCGTAAAATCCACTCAGCGGCTTGTGTCATTATTGTGTGACATAATAGTAATACACAAACCCAGTCAACAGACAATTTGGAAGGTGTCGAATATCCGGTTCACGTTATTAAATCACATGAGCAGCGCCGGTTCCTCTAAATTCCTGAAGAGTTCGAACTCAAGAATCTAAACGACGGCATAGGAAATGGTGGTAACAGAGATAGTCGTTATTAGCTGTGGTATGAACCATCCCATCCCCAAAGTTATTCGCATTGCTAGTTTCCAGAAAAGTGGGTTGGACTCGGAAGCAAATTCGACTTAATCAATGCACCTATCGTTCTGTGACACTATGATCCCTCTCAGGCGATTGCTAAACTAAGAGAGTGGATTTAAAAAAAAACTTAATAAATTGTAAAACAGATGGTTCAAATAGAAAACCAACCACAGATACCATGCATTCCGAGAAATATGGAATATGTTTCATTCTAGGGAGAAATCTGATATATACGAATGACGAAGTGCATCATGGATGTAGCTTGAAGTACATGCGTTGACCGCCAGTTCAATTTCCGTTTGAAGCCCATCGAATGGTCGATTGAGCAACAAAGTGACCCCGCAGAGGAGGGAATGCACGCTTTGTGTCTAAACAGGTGCAGTGCTTGTGCAGTGGGAATGATCGAGGCAGTACGATGAGGGAGGCAAACAAACGATCAGGCTACGAGATCGCATACCTTCGTCCCAAGAAGACAAATGAATGCGATTTTTTCACATTGAAAAGGGACTTTAGTTGACGAACTGTAGCATCGCTGAGTAAACATGGAGATATTTTGGCAATGATAACAATGCTAAGGTCTGACCGTAGTGGTTCGCTGAGTACGGTAGTCAAACAGAATTGATGTGATGTTAGTAACATAATTCGACATGTGGGACAAAAAACATGAGCCCGAAATACAAGTCGCGCATGGCGTTGTCACAGCTTGGGTAAAGAAATTATCAAGCGCATTAAGCATTCTTGAGATTGAGGAAACTTACTTCATTTCTTCGATGGTCCGCACCAGATCATCTCGCTCTTTCCTCAGGGACAGTACTTCATTCTCAGTCACCGGGGCCTCTATTTTGCTTGAGTCCACAATATCATCTGTTACCGAGGGATGTCCACGCAGACCGGAGAGGTTGGGAGAGGCAGGTCGAGTAGATGAATCAATCCGATTCAACACCTGGTAAAACCGGACAGAAGACATAAACGTAGAATTAGACGCTGGTGGCAGCGTACCGTATAAAGCGTCGTAGGATTACAACCTGCCGCTACATGCGCGTCGTACGACGTGGTATGACGAGTTCAGATTGACGAGAACTGCTAGGAGAAACGGCTCGCACATACAAGCCGAGGAAGATGGAGGACTAAGTAGAGAAGCATGTAATTCAAAGCAAGTTATGGAATGTAGCGTAGGATCTGCGGATATCAATTAATGGATGACACGTTAAGATGAACACGTGAAAAACAATCATTCCTGTCCGGTAGTTTGATATATCTGATAAGAATCCAGTTGGAAACTATATGAAAAACAGGCCAGTAACCAGGCAGTTAAGCTGTCGGCGTCGAGGAGTGGTCAAATAAATGCACCACACTAAAGGTGAATTGATCATATCTTCACTCTTTGACAAGTGGCAGAATGTCAACGTTCTTACAAGCAGCCTATCACGGCAGCTAAAGTTGTTTTGATGAAGATCCTGACTAAGTAGATGGTTCCTGTTTGTGATAGTGTCTATCTGAATAATGTAACTGAAGGCTACTTTCCACACTAAAATCCACATACCACGACATTCCATTACCGTGTAATGGTATACAAAGAACCGAGCCCTGAATGCATCAAGACAATTTCTCTACCACTGCGATAGAAACGATCATGGATAGTTCTCCCTAGTCCCCTTCCACTTCCTTAAGAAGCAACGGCCCGCTAGCCGACCAACTGTCAAAGTTAGAGTACAACGATGGGGCTTTCTTTGGATTAGGCCCAGCTGCTATGAAAGCGCTTCATGCTGTGGGTGCTTTAACTACAAAATAATGTCACAGGACCGGAATACTGTCTTCCGATTCACATTGTCAACAAAGGGCCGCTCAAAAGGCTTACTCACTTAGGCAGCTGTGTCACCTCCCGGTGCTCCCACAATAGGCGAAGTTACCGCAAGGATAACGAGGCGTTCCGAAGCGCATGTTACTTTAGACACAGCAGGATGTAATCTCACTTGCAAGGGAAATGTTGCGATGTGGTCATTGCCCATCGTATTGAGAAGAGACTGGACGCTGCGCACTGACGACGCCAAGAAACTGACCAAGCTAGATCGATGGTACCTGTGAAGCACTGCTCATATCCGGTAGGGTAGCGGGGCATGGAACGAGTAATATTGGAGTTCGTTGTCAGCTGCTTAATAACAGAAACTTCAGTTCCACATTGGAGAACTCGTTGATTTCGATAGCTTCCGCCGACTAGGTCACGTACTCTCCATGCTTAGTAATCGACCGAATCCGTGTGTCCTGTGTGCCAACACTGCGCCCAATTACGTAAAACAGTAACGTGTATAAACAATGACAGTGTGAAAGAGCTCGGTTGGGGTCCTCGGTCCAGACATGTCAGTGGTTAAACAACCTATCGAGTATGGCGAGGTCATGGAGTCGGTGCTCCTGCATTCCTTACTTCATCTAGGACTCTTATTTGTTCCACCTAAAGACTTTAATTGTGCTCGCACTATTAGTGTTGTTATTGTTAGTATATCACCCAGACGAATAACGTCGTTCTTATTTTGGTGATGTGCGCCAAGACTAATTGATCCACCTTGCCTTGGTGCACAGACCAAATTGATCAACTAAATTGGACAGATGTGACAAACGACCTTGCTTATCATCGTCGTAGCCAATGACACTGAAAGACTTTCAGTAGGTCCTCGCCAATGCACTGTACTGTTGAATATATCTTTCCGGTGACACGCGATAAGAGTGCAGCCAAAACTCCCTTTGTTGATCATCAATAATGGAAGAAGTACAAGCATGGCTGCTTCAAAGGGAATTCAACCCCAGTTCCCCACTAAACGCAAGGGCTCATGCGTCTAAGCAACAGAAACTGGGACATCACTGTTTACTTTCGCCACCGACATTTGACACTGTGTTCAGGAAGTAAAGCATGGTCTGGATACGGAGGTATCAGTATTCGCAAGTAAATAATAATGCTAACAATTGAGAGCAAGCGATGAAGAATGAAAAAGGGCCTAGTCGTCACACGACAGGTTAACCGTTGCGAGCAAGACCCCGTGATAAGCGCCATCGGCTTCGCAACTGCTCAATGTCAAGTAGTCTTTAAAATGATAAGACAGTTCCCGTACACTACATCAAAGGGGACATTAACAGTTCGACCAAACCCTCAACCAGCAATTGCATGCCTCTGTGCAGGTCATCGTTTCTCTACCATGGAACTGCATTCAACAAGGCGAAGTGTTGGTAAACAATACACGCAGAAGTGAGCGACGGAGAGCTATTCGGGGAATGTGACCTAGTCAACGTAGGTGGAGAAAATTTAATCAGCAGTCCGATGCATTGTTAGATTTGTTGTCAAAAAGTAACAGATGAATGTCAGAGATACTGAATCGATACTGTCTTTAGACAGAAACGATGTCTCGCGGCAACTGGTAAGTAAACGCGGCTACTCGACTGATGACTTCAGCATAAAGCGGTCAAGCACCCGGTTCGTTCACAGTAGCAGTGGGCAAAGTGCAGCACTTCACACTCACAGTCAAGTGGTACGCGTAGTAGCATCCTTCGCCAACTGATTAAGGTGATACCACCGATCAGGTGAGTGAACTGATCTATTGGTTCTAGCGGTTCTCTAGCAACTAGGAGGCCTGTTAATTGTCTGCGGTCCAGTGAAAGTACTGGGCACTTTGAAGGCATGGATATGTACAGCGCATTGTGTCAGTCTGTCTAGTGTCTTGATCGCATTAAGGAGATGCTGATCATAGAATTACTACCAGCTTGTCATGTGGTAAGATACAAGCCCAAGATTCGAAAAAATAGGAGAAGCATTCAGGATATTTTCAAAAAGCAAAGAATTCCGTCAGCATAGACATGCGGGAATCGGAGAATGGTTTCCCAAAAGCCCTACAATGGGTCCAGTATAGAAACGTCAGAATAGGAAGGGATTCTTTGGAACAATGTTCAAAGATAAACGGCGCCGCAAACAGGCTGTACGAAGTGAGCTAACAGTAACCATCCGAAATTGGAAGTGGATCATAGTTGGTCATATAGGTTTATGACGTTACCCTAGCACATCGCAAGACGTAGATTTACGGTCGGTGTAACGTACACTGGTGCCGAAGACTATCTGAATTCAGTGAGTTGAGTATGTGGACAAATAGTGAGCTTGCTAGCGGTTTAGGAGCAGTGGTAATGAGGCCCAGATCGGATGGTGTTCATAAAAGGTCAGGTGACATTTGGTAAAGAAAAGGGCAAATTTCAACACCCACCAATTTGAGAACTTTTGCTACGGATAAAATCGCTGAAGCCTGAAAATCCACCTAAGATGGTCTAAGAAAGAAGCGTATTAATAAAAATAAAAGCTGTCAAAAAAACGGAAAGCAAGACTGTGGATCCACCACAATAATCACAGAAGGTATATACAAATTCTCCTACCTCGATCTGGTGAGAAGACTGATGGGCAATGCTCATCTGTCTAACATCACCCCCAGAAGAATGTGGTTACAAGCGCTGAACGAAAGCAAATCAGTCGATGTCATTTACATTGACTTCAGTAAGGCTTTTGACAAGGTAAATCATGCAGTGCTCCTTGACAGGCTGCGGGTGTGCGGTGTTGGTGGTTCACTACACAAATGGATCAGGAACTTCCTTGTTGATCCAAAGTGGAGGGTCCGGGTGGACAACCATCTAACTGACTGGTATCCATCGAGCAGCGGCGTGCCCCAAGGCACTGTACTGGGGCCAATATTGTTTCTGATCCATGTAAACGATGTGCCTCAGCAACTCCAATCCCCTTGCGCGTTGTTCGCAGATGACTTGAAGGTGTGGAGAGCAATCCGAACACCCAATGATTATGATTTGCTTCAGTAGGACCTAGACTGCCTCTCCACGTGGTCTGCAGAGGTCAACCTTCCGATCAACCCTGTCAAGTCGCAATTCATGAGGCTGGGTAAGTGTGAACCCAGTCGAACATACACGGTGGCTGGTCAATCGTTACATCCCGCGCCTTTTGTGCGCGACCTCGGTGTACTCTCACGATATGATCTAAAGTCCATGGACCATACGAATAGGCTTTACCAAAACAGCCTTCGTATGCTCTGGGCGCTCAGGCGCAGCTTCAGCAGTTGGTCCGAAGAGATTGCCACTCGCATCTTCGTCTCAATAATACGACCAAAGCTTGAGTATGGCTCTGCCGCGTATTGTCCTATCACCCGGGGTGAGATAGAAAAGATTGAGCGAGTGCAGCATGTAGCCACCAGGCTGATTCCCAAATTACGTGGTGTGCCGTACGAAGACCGGTGTAAGAAACTAGGGTTGTACACCCTAGCTTATCGTCGAATGAAGGTTGACCTCATCATGACGCACCGGATATTACATCTGGGTGATTACCCTATGTTAAGACAACTGCTTCATCTGCGCAAACCAAGCAGCACACGAGGACATCGGTATAAACTTGTCGTACCGGATTTGAAACGAGTAATCACCAACACAGTTTCGAACGCAGAGTGGTGAATGTATGGAACGACCTGCCACAGCACGTAGTAGAGGCAAACTCAGTGTCGGAATTTAAGAATTTCCTGAACAAACACTTTGCCGACGCAAAATATATCGAGCGGAACACAATATAAAGGGCATTTGTCCATGAGTGACGACCGATGCAGCTACACAGAGCAAGCTCTACTCGCTGCTTCTAACCAGTATTCATTAATCATATCACGTAATGCAAAAGGGTTAATATACCGTGAAGTCGATTTCAAATACCGATGAGGTTAGGGCAGAAATGGAGTACGTTGGAACCGCGATCTAGGATTGACAAACTCGGAGGAAAAAACTGGCTACATCGAGTTTGTGCCCGAGAAATATGTTTACATTATCGCAACGCCTAAGGCACGTAGTTCGAGTAGAGTAAGGGCTAATGGCAAGCTGTTGCCGCCTTTCAATATCATCAACAGCATAAGGCAGGGATGAACAATATCCTTCACATTATTAACTTTGCCACCGATAAAAGTATGGAAAATGCTTTTACTGCACTTGCTCTCAGGTGAACGACTTCTTGACCTGGGGTATGCTGACGACCCTGCCCTCATCTTTGACAGCACACAAACGTGCAAGCAGCAATGAACAGGTTAGCACTGGCTGTAAGTTGATTTTGGTTATGCTTTGCACTCTCCAAATGCAAAGCTTTCCTTCAAGATTGGTAGGGTCCCATTCCTTGCACCGAACCTTGGTGGGGATCAACTAGAAGTACAAAAGCTTAACCACGGTAAGTAGTTATCGGCGATTGTAGAAAAGAATGAAGTGAGAAACGGTACAGCAAAAGCTATAGGAGTTAATGTTCAAGTTCGTTATTTATGGAACAGGCGTGACATCACTCTCGTCCTGAAGGAGAGAGTTTGCAGTGCAGCCGTGCGTTCAACCATGCCCCACGGTTGTGAAACCTGGCTCATTAGATCGGCGGGCATAAAGAGGCTAGTCACGTTCGATCATCGCTGCCTTTGCAGCTTAGCTCACATTTGGTGGGAACACCGCGGGAGCAGAGAGTGTGTTCGACGTAATGTATTTGGTGCAGGAAGAGTGAGTGAACCGCGCAGCACCGTTATATTTCATGTAACAAGGTCCGATGGCTGAGCCATTTGTTATGCATGTCAGCACTCCGATTCCTGCGTCGTGCGTTGCTTTCATGCTTAGGGTGTGGATGGAAGAAGAAGAAGAAGAGAGGTAAGGCGATGACTGGGTCAAGAGGAATGGAAGCCCTCATCTCGCACTTGGTAATTTTGTTGCAGACGTTTGATCACCAATCGATGTGACATCATCAGTGCGTTGTTGCGTATCGGAGGAAAGTTTCTCACCGAGGCTTCCCTACGCTATACTACTAGATGCTACGCAACAACGCACTGATGATGTCACCTAGAGTGAGGATGAAAAAAAAGTGACAAACTCAGCGAACAGTTCGACCACCAAACATACCTACCATCAATCTGAACCGGGCAGAGCAATCGAGGACCCAAATGCCGCATCAGTTCAAGAGGATGTAAAATGAAAGCAAAAGTTGACCTTATTGGCTGATTTCATGCATGCGGTGAATGTTAAAACATCTAACGTGGGCTAGATGGCGACTAAGCTGCGCAGTTGACATTGCTAAGGAAATCAACGGCAACGCATTGCGAGTTTAAGAGGAAAGGTAGGTTGAAAAAAAGGAAACAGAGCTCTGTGGACAAAATATAGCATTCGGACACAGAGACGAGCACCAGTTGGGAAACACTATGGAAATCACGGATGAGCGGAGCGAATGCCTCCAAAGTAACTGTATGGAAATCACGCAGATGAGCGGACGCATCCAATGTATGAACGAACACACCTAGTATAAGCGACTTTAGTAATAAACAATTACCGCCTGCCACGGGTTCTTACAGGCAGAGCAATCGAGGACTCAAATGCTGCAGCAGTTCAAGAGGATGTAAAATGAAAGCAAAAGTTGACTCTATTGGCTGATTTCATGTATGCGGTGAACGTTAAAACATCCAACGTGCGGTAGATGGTGACTAAGCTGCGCAGTTGACATTGCTAACGAAATCAAGGGCAGCCTATTGCGAGTTCAACTAAGAGGAACGGTAGGTTGAGAAAAAAAGAAACAGGGCTCTGCTGGCTGGTTAGCCGAACAACCTTCTCGTGGTGCCAGCTAGGTGGTTCGGGTTTAACCCGTTCCAGCAAATAGTTCGGCGGCAGTGTTCCAGGACGTGGTGGGTTTTCGCCTGACAAGCGTTCTCACTATAAAAAGTCACAAATGTCTGCTTAACAACACTGCGACGTGGCGGATGTGACTCGCCACAAACTAAAGTCACTGGCCCGTGGATATTCGGAAAATGCTATCCAACCCACGAAAATCAGTCGCTTATTCTCACATTCTTGACGATAACAAACAGTCAAGAATTCTGCGGCGCATTCAAAAACACAAGCTACATTCCTACACAATTACACACGTGTATACACCCATATACTTACAAACACTGTTATGCCAAACATATCCTTTGTACAATTTGATCACATTATGTAAGCTAAATATGATCATGCCTATAAAGGCGTGTCTCGCATTGTCGAGAATAAAAATTTATTTATTTATTTAAAAGACAGCATTCGACCTCCTAGTTCGAAAGGTGGTATGTTAGGACTGCGAGTGCTCATCTTTGACTCAGTGTGCGGACTTAGAGAGTAGTGGGAAGCAAACTCAGCTATGGAGTTTGACCAAAGAGCCGTACAAAGATTCGCATGAGATTAATCATAGACGACAGTAGAAAACGCGGAACAATCCACGTATGTTTTCCGATAGAAATAGATGATACATCTATGACTGGGGACAACCGCAGAAGAGTTCTAACGGGTTCGCATCAATAATAACCACAGCGTCGAAGGTGTTTGTTAATAGTATGGGCAGTATGAGAGAAATGCCGCAAAGCTGTGCAGTTGCTGAAGTTAAAGGGAAGCGTTGTTCGAAAAGGGAAACATTGAGAAGCACGCTGATTATGGAGTTACCGCTAAAGTGATACACACCGAATAATCGTTTGCAACGAGGGTGGAGATCCATGAATCAAACATACCTGATTGGGATGAGGAGAAGGAGAACTGGCGCTGAAAAATGCGAAACAGTGTAGATGATGCAGCAGATATAGCAAAGGTTGATAGCAGCCCGTGAAAACGTATATGCCAGCAAAGAGTGGAATGTTTATTTTACCATACTAAGTGGTTAACTTGAGTGGTCTGTCACACAATACTGAATGGATGAACCAACTGATGTCTGAATCATGACTGGAAACAAAAAAACTGGGGAGCAATCTGTTAGGTAGCAAAATAGAGGTGGCTACCATAAAATAGCTAAAATATTGTCCAACTAAACAGGGTCTGAAGACATCCGTTCGAGTACGACTGAAGTGTCACAGCATGCTTAGTGAGATTCGCTTACAGATTAGTAACCATACTTTGCTATCTACATGGGGAAACAGGGTGGCCTACACTGCACCACTCAGCGCTACTCACACCCAGTTTAAATCCGAGAAACTAAACTTAGTAGAGATCGGGATGGGAACCACAATAACATTGGGATTGACCCACACTTCTTCAAATGCACATAAGTAGGGTGAAATTTGGAGGAAACATGCGTAGCAGATGCACGCAGGGTGGTGGTTAGACTGTGGACCGTCCTTTGATGGGACAAACCTTGGAGCCTAACACTACCACGAAGACTATGCACTCCCACTCTCCCAGTAGTGGGAAGCAGACTGTCGGCCACAGTAGTCGAGGTTGCGGTATTGGACTTAATAGGCACTACGACAGGCATCAAGCTCAGCTAAAGCGTACACATCATTTGGATACAAATGTCAAGTGCAAAAATGCATTAGATGTGCTACCGCTGCGGAAGTGCTGATAGTGTATAGCAACACGATATGCGTAATCCGACACCAGCAAGTCGGGATTTTGGTGATGGTCAGTTTTGCATGTCGCGAAACATCTAGTCACACCATTTGTTCATTCAAAGGGAGCACCTGAGTGGGTGAACCGAAGGCATGACCCAGGAAACAGAGAGAAGAGTAACGGCAAACGCCACTTGAAGAAGTTACTCATTAGCCCGTCAGTAAGGGGCATCTTACCTCTGTAAAGCAGAATGGGATGCCGATAATCTAAGCAACAAGTGACCGGTCGTAAACATTACACTAAGACACTCTGTTCAAACTTCAGTTCAGTACAGTCCAGGCAATTCATGTGACCCGTGTACTGAGGTGAGATAAACTCAGCTGTCTTGATGCATATCGCCAAAATACCACTGCTACCACTACCACCAGTTACAATTCGAAAAGAATGAACAGGGACTTAAAACGTCGGATGGCGCGGTCGGTGTTAACGTGCCGTAGCTAATAGGGTGTCCAATCACTAATGTGGCTTGTCTCGAGGTCCCAATCAAGGAAGATGAAAAAAAACGAATTGACGCAGCCGCTCGGTGAGTTTTCTCATGATCTTTTGCCAGTTCAACGAGTGGCCACCTCAGGATTTCGTCCAACTAGGGGCAGTAGTCGCAAACAATACGCACCGAGGCAACCAGCCAGTAAACATATGGAATACATGACCGAGACAAAGAAGGTGGATTAATTTAAACAGGCATTTAAGTGAGGCACCAGCGAGTTCTGTGCCACACACTAAATGATGACTTTCAGCAGCATCAACTCCTTTCTCTCACTACCTATGTCTATATATTAAACCGTCGATTCTACACTAGCTATGGGTAATGCTTCACAGACATCGGCAGTAAAACACGCTGTCTTCTACCCACAGCCCTCAATGGCCGAGCGGTCAGTCAATACAACAGTACCGCAGCGCATACGGCAAGCCATATGGATTAATGACTGAGGCATAAAAAGCCGCACGAGCTTTAGTAATGGATGCGGTAACCTTGGTGATGAAATGACCATGAGAAGTGAAACAGCCATCAAGATAAGTAAACCGATCCGCAGTTTCAAGAGATTATTTGATGATGACAGGAAGTGGTGACGGTTGATCTAGTACCGCGACACTAATTTTGGCTTTGAAGGCGTGTGCAGTGCAATGTGTCAGCCTATTTAGTGACGCTTGCATAGTAGCTGCATCTGACTCAATCCGTACAATCTGGATAAAACATATGGCTGTCTAACAGAACATCGATCCCGGAAATGGAAGTCAGAGAGTCATAAGTTCGGAACAATTTAAAAAAAACATATCGGCTTTATGTAGGCTTGCATGGTGAGGTTGCATGCTGAGGTTGATGTTGCATTCATGATGCTTCTTCACCGCAGTTGGGCTAAACCAACTTACACTTAAACTAAGTCTTTTGATGTGGATAAAATTTATTACATGTTATTTGGTTTGTTCTGCGTACTTCATAATCCTCTCCTTACTTGCACACGTCGCTCACGCAAATTGTGGTAAACTTGCGTAATTTTATCGCGTGGTATTTTTTAAATAACTTTCGGACATTATGTACTTATCACGGATTCACTTATAACCAATTTCTTCTATATGCTCATTTAGCGAGTATTTATGTCGTTATATGTGTTTACTTTAATCGGTATCGGCACTTCGAATGATTGGCTGTTGTTTGATATCCCCGGTGTGGCTGCGCTTGATGTGCATGTTGACAAGGTGCCTACCTGTCCATTACCCACTACCTCGTCCATACTGGCTCCAGGAGACAGATGGTCGTTGCTGGAGGGGACGGGGTGCACGGTCCTTGTGGCCGTGCTAGGCTCCAAGAGTGGTTCCATGCACTCAGTGTGGAGCGGACTACGGTCCAGCCACCGCCTTGTGTGCGCTTGATTCCCCAAATACAGTGTGCTTGTGTTTGCCTGTGAAGGAGAGTGGGCCGGCTCCGTTGATGAAACGTGGCTCCCATCCACATGTCTCCCGGTCTTATTCCTTCGGATTTACACTGGATATGGGGTGTGTGGATGGAGCTGTGGGTGGTGCAGCGCAAGCCATCCATGATCCCTCTGTGGGCGCAGGCGTCCTGTGGCTGACCACAGTGACAGGCAAATCCGAAACCGGATGCCGCCAACCATGGTGACGCTTCGTTTATGACACGAAAGCTTTTTAGGTCATGTCGAGAGCAAAAGGTAGCCGCAATACAGATCTGTGCAAAATCGGTTTGTACTCTAAAACCATCCAAAAGTATGAAGCCCCAGCCGGTTCTATGCTTATTCCAATATGTTGAAGGCGGAGAGTCACTCGTGAACATTTGGGCGACAAAGCTGAGGACTAACGGAGAAACAGGGTGGCACTGATCTACTTCACCTGTTGTGATGCATTCGGGACAGTTTCCCGTAGACGTTTACAGGGCCACGAAAGTTGTGATGCAGAGGTTTCAGAATGGAGAGGAATATTTCCGGTACCCCGTTCTAAGATAGACACCATCAAGCACAATGAAGACGGTCATGATAGGCTAGTGGTAAGAATGGCGATGTTTAAGTATCCGTCGAACCTAAGCATAGAGGTCAAATGTAGAGAGAAACACAGCCAATGAATCGATAAATTTCCGTTGTTGCACACGATGAGGAAGAAGTGTGACTACCACACGGCTACATCAAGGGCTGATAGAAGAGTAGCAGTCGGGAGAGGCTGCTGTGAAGAAGGGAGTTTACGATGACAATGTGATTAAGGGACACCAATTTGGAACATCGACCCTTGTGTCGTCAGCTCAAAAGAGTGGTTCGAAACATTCAAGTTATGCAATTCAATAAATAATAGTGACAGGATGATCGGTGGCAAAATAGCGACACTGGATCATACTCACCTCGATACATGAGGAGGGAAGGGTGAAGAGGAGCTCACATCTGCTTCGTCTGACCTCGGGGTATCTGTAATAGCTGACGTGTGACGGGATAAAAAATAGTGTGACTACACTGCTGGAGGGACCACAGCAACCGATATGCACAAATGTTGAGACGAGTAAACAAGCAGCCAAAGTATAGTAATTTGGAAATCTTGTCAATAGTGCTCGACAATACAGCTGTTATGATCACTGCTGGTGACATGTTTGCTAATGTGGGGGGGGGGAAGTAACCGGAACAGAAAGACATACTGGGGATTCACTACGAGTCAGTTGTCAGCAGACATGTGATAGCCTGCGGTGTCTCCTACTGTGTGCCGAGAACACGTCATATCAGCTGTATCACTTACACACCATGCATGCAGTATAGGGCCGCCTTGTGATTGCGGAAGGAAACGTTAACGTGAATGATTAAAGTAACGAGTGAACAGACAAGGGAACATACACCATGACGTTACGCCATGTGTATTGCTGTGAAGTGTGGTACAGGGAAGGGTAAAAAAGATGCGAAGAAGCATTACGGCTGTAATCCCTCGGAAGTACACATGTAAATGATATGGCTGAATGCCTCGGAAGTAACAATCTTTCGGTGGGAAGCGAAACACGCACGGGAAGTGAAGCATGAAATGGTAGACCATAAAGAGGTCAATGAATGGTGGGGATCCGTGCTGAAAACGCCCAGTAAGAAAAAACGGTGACCAAATGAAAGGGCTGAGGGGACGGCCAGACTTCCGGAAACCTGCCTTAGGAAAAAGGATGGCATTTAACAGTACAACATGATGGGGAGAGCAGTCGATTGATTCAAATGAGTGAAACATGAGTAATGCGTGAAAGTGAGGAGTGGCAGTCATAATAAAGCAAACCTGTTTGTAAACATGTGTGCATTCGATAAACACCGGGAAAGTAGCAAGAAATATGGCACGTGACAGATGACCAGAAGTCTAATACAGATGGCATCCAAAGTCTGTGAAAAAGCAAAGAAATACCGGGCGATGGATGAGAAGCCGCGATACATCACTGTCATCAATGAAACATAGGACAACAAGGAATTAACTGAAATCGTGCTACCAGATGCCACCGGCTAACGACGTGCAACTGCTTCCACACCGAGTGAAGGTGTGCATCCTGATAAGAGTACAAAACCGACAGCTGTGCTTGTGTACTGTGGCTCACAGTCACGCTAAAAGTGACACTGTTGTGGTGGTTTCAGAGACTATCATCTGACCGTGTTTACGGTGGGAGACGGTAGTAAAAAGAGGGTCAATACGTCAAGTCAAGCTACCATTTGAATAGACGAAGTGCGTTGTTAAAGCAAAGTTATTTTGTTGTTCACACAAAAGGCGTAGTGAGTGGCATGACGCCAGATGTAAGCATTCCTTTGAAGCAGATATGAGTATACGCTGAGTTCAGATGAGTATCGGATCAATGATTGCATTTATGTATGCAGGAAGGAACTGCATCGCCGCGAAGTTAGGGTGTGAAGGCGCCAAATAAGTGAATCTAACGGGGTTCCAATGGAGATGGTGATTGGAACTGTAAATGAGCACGCGGCAACTAGCGAAAATATTAACTAAAGTAGTGCAAGTACGAGTACCAGAAAACAAAAGGGAATGCATCAAAAGCCACATTTTCCTTAATCAATGGCAGGGTGTGAAACGTGATCGAATGGGAAGGCTTAACGGGATTTCGTTAGTCTGTAGGACAATTCATGTAGTGTGTAAATATCCAAAATATTTAATGATCATGATAAGAGTATATCTATGAGTTCGGAGGGCCCAGATCACAAAAGCAATCATAACTACTGGGTTGTGCCGACATCAATCGAATTTTTTTGTAGCCCATCCCGGAATTTTCCAGAAGATTCTTTTATATGGGTACATACGGGGACACCCTGGAGCAATAATCTAACGTTGTCCATTTAGTCAACATTTTAGCAAAGGCTGCGGTATTGGCTAGTGATCAACAAGCTGTTCGCGGATACTTATCGTACGAGTACCTAGAAGGGCACAAAGCAATCGAGGTTTATCGAAACATGCGTGGTGTACTAGGCACGGATGCTCCGAGTTACGGCATAGTGGCATTTTGGTTCCGCTGAGAGTGAGAAACAACTCAGCTAATGTGCAGCAATACAGAAAGATAAGAGACTAAAAAAGTACACTATAAAAATATAGTGTTACATATCATATTATGCGTTTTGCATGAGATCGGGATTGGAGGGGAAACCTAGAGGGGGATGGACAAAGAAACATAACACAAACGCCATTGGGGCCGGCTCTTCGCCATGTCAACAAGTGTGTCCAACCAAACGTGTTCATCATCCTTAGGACTCCATCCAGGCAGTCGGGATGCACCAACCGACGCCAGGTTCAAAGTGAGGGTTTTCATTCCTCTCCACCAAGTCGTCGCTTGGCCTCCCCACCTCCTCTTCTAACTGCACGTGACGGGAGTCGGCGTGCTGGCATGCGCAACAAGTGGCCCAGTCATCGGAGCCTGGTGCGTGATATAATGTTGCTGAGCGGTTCACTCGCTATTCTTGCGCCAAATACGTGACGCCGACCACGCTCATGGCACACGCGGTGCTCCCACCAGACATGAGCTAAGCTGCGAAGGCAGCGACGATCGAACGTGACGAGATGTTATGTCTGTCGACCTGATGGGCCATGTTTCACAACCATATAGGAAAGTTTAACGGACGGCTGCGTTATAAACTCTACCCTTCAGGGCGAGAATAATGTCACGTCTGCGCCAGAGGTGGGGGAGATGGGCAAACGCACCTCGAGCTTTTGCTACAGGGTTCGTTATCGCATGCAGCTACGATGTGTAAAACATCGGAGGTCAAGGACGTAAGCCGGTGGACATTGACAGCAGTGTCGAGGACGCTCTAGTGGAAGATGCGAGTCAAAGTGTGCGTGAAGTCTCGTCACACCTTGGCCTTCCAAAAAGCACCGTTCCCGGCCATCTGCGGCAATCAGGAATGCTCCCAAAGCTAGGGCAACTTGTAACACATGAGCTGACTGATGAGCAGCTTTTGAACCGTTGTGCCATCGCACTTCCGGTGCTCAACCGAGGACACAATCATCAATGGCTGAACCATATCGTTACTGGAGACGAGAAGTGGGTGCTCCATTTCAACCACAGCAGGAAGCGTCAGTGGATCGCAGCAGATGAAACGCCAGTACAAGTCTTGAAAGGCGAACTATACGGCAAAAAGGTGTTGCTGTCGGTCTGGTGGGATCACCGCGGCGTCATCTATTGGGAATTGATACCTGACAACTCCACTATTGCTGCCAATGTCTACTGTCAACAACTGCTAAAGATGGTCCACGAACACCGAAAAAAGCGTCCAAAAGCGACCCGAACCATTCTCCTGCATGACAACGCACACCCTCATGTGGCAAAGATGACGCGTCTCAAAACTCAGCAGCTCGGTATCGAAACTTTTATGCACCCAGCACATAGCCTGGACCTTGCTCCTACTGATTACCACATTTTCCGCTCGCTGCAAAATCACATCAAGGACAAGAGAGTCCATGACCGCAACCATATTGAAACATACCTTGACCAATACTTTGACAACCAAACCAGAGGCATCGACAACTTGCTTAAGCGTTGGCAGTACATCGTCGATAACAATGGATGTTACGTTGATTAAATATAGTTACTTGTTTGAAATAAATATTGATTGGAAGTGTGCTAAAAAAAATTCGAATGATTTCGGGACAATTTAATATATCCAAAAATAAAGAAAACTAAATGGCAAAAAGGGCGACATACCGACACGTTCGAGAGCCTGGTTGAGAAATGGAAGAGAAAAGTAAGACAGGAAGAATAGAAGTATGCGAACTATAGGAAATCTGGAAAATAAACATGGTAATTGTGGTCACAAAACATGAACGAATACGCTAACGTCCAATCAGGCCCCATATAAGGTAATGATATTCTTGGTAGCTGCGTACTCTGAAGTCTTGTCGTTTAAAGTCACGAGCCTACTGCTCATGGAATCAATGAGCACAACAAAATGATGAGTGGCTCAATAAGAACTAATGGACAACTCCGGGAAACGCACAAATAAGCTGTGTATTTCTCGAACGTGCGAGATACAGTCCAACTAGGTGGTCTGGGCATTTGGTACAACAGAACCTCAAAAGATATATTTGTATGAATAATCCAAAACGGTCTCCAGATAAGTGATGTGGGTGTTAGATCGGTCAAAATGCTATAAAGACGGATAAGTTGAGAGTAGGATGAGGGTGGCTATTGAAAAAGTTCGAATGAAATAATAAGATCAAGCATGGAAACGTCTCCTATGGACCTGCTTCCATGCGGGATAGTTCATGGAAAGGTTTCATCCGCACTTCCATAACAACATCCAAAATTGTAGGCCTTTGAGGTAGTTCCCCACGCTCCGCAGCAAAAGCCTGAATATCAATTAAGCTGATAAGTTCATAAGAACTAGTGCTTAGTCGTAGCAGACCCGCGTGGGATGGCGTATTCCATAGTTTGTCGTACGCTCGACTCATTTGTAAGCCACCGAAAAAACAAATCTGACGAGTATGTCAACTAATACAACGTGAGATCGACGGACGAATTGAAAAGAGGCCAGAGGGGTTGTGAGTGACTGATACGGCTACGGATGGAAGCCGTGTAATAATACGCGTCGCCGACTAAGCAACAACATCATTGCGATAGTGGAAGTTTCGGCGGTGTTGGTTAGATGCAGCATATTAAGCCTGTGCTGTAGATCGAAAAGCAATGCTTGCATATACACGCTCAATATGAGCGCAGTCGCGTGATGTGAAGGTAGCGATGTACGAGATGAGTCGTGTGAGCAACGCGTGACATCATGAAGGCACGGGGCTTTTTGTATAAAACGCAGACGCATCGTGCCGATCGATAGTTGGTATCTGAAATAGTGCATACTCGTCTCTCTTTGGCCGTAGGTGTCAAGTCGCGATACGTGTGGTAAACAGGATCCGCCGTCAGGTCAAGTCCCTGTGAAAATGAGTAAATGGCTACACAACAGGAACTAATACATTCAGTTGGCTAATCTTCGGAGTGGATATAGGGAATTACCGATGAGGAATACTCTCCTTGGCATTATATGTTCGAGTGGTGTATCAGCTTCATATACTTGATACTTCAATAGGAAGGGATCATGTGTGTGCCCCAAGAGGTGAATCCGATGCAGTTTATCTGATAATTTCAGTTTCGTAAAACACTGATTGAAACAAGTCAAAAAGCGGGCAAAAGAGATGGACAAAAGGTGTGGACCAGTAACAATTGTAGGATCGGCTGAAGCACTAGAACGCAAGGAATTGGAGTGCATGGTGTGAAATCGGTCGACACACCAGTAAACTGTCGATTTGTCACACGAATTCCGACGATATTACGGCAAATTATTTCTAAGTATCGTGTGAAATAACACTTCGGACGGTGGTCACACGTGTTTATGAGGGAAAACCCATAAACTGCTGACTCTTCTGAAAGAATCCCCTATAGAAGCCAAAAATAAGCACAGTCAAAAACGTTGCTGAATAAATTAGAGGAAGGCAATGTGTCTGGTATGTGAGGAACAATGATGAGCCCAGTGACAACGAAGAACTATCATGTGACGCGGAGGAGGGGTAGAAAGAATGCAGCGCAGAAAGAGACAAAAAAGAGATCGATTGCGAATAATTCGTTGGCTAAACCGAACGCTGCGAAAGAGAAGCAATCGCCGTCCGCTGCGTATGAAGATAAAACGAAGCGGTTGAATGATAAGGTAATGAGAAATGTCACATCATGACTGCACGTTAAATGGTCCAGCTACACAACCCATGGAGAGTGGGAAACTGGCAAGATCCAAGTGTTCTTATTAAATTAAGATGTACATCGTAACGGTCTCGAAGTCACATTACGAATTGAAGGCAGGTGCTGTCGCTATGTTATGTGAAAACAATGGGACATAATTGAAGAAGCTACAGAATACAGAGTCCTTTTGTAGGTACTTGTATTATGTCACTGTATTCTGAATCTTCCGAAGTTATGGAATGCAAATCGGTTCCAAGCTTATTCCGGAGGAGTGGAACAGTTTGGAGTACAGTAGTGTGCAGAGGCAGCGAGAAGAAACCGAGAGAGCATACGAGCAGTTAATGCCTCAAGGAGTAGGAGGTAAGAGGCAGCTTCAGGTCAGTTTATCTCACAAAGCCTTGCCGTCGGGTATGTGCATAAACCATGTATGGACGTGTGCGTCCCGCCAGCGCTTCCGCCTTTAAGCAAGCACAATAACACACTTGACCTCGATTGACAAGCTACACTTACCCATGGCCAATACAAACGAATGGTACATTGCAGCAAATGCAGTATTTGGGCCAAAACGAACAAGCGATGATCGCTTTCCACAACTCTACGAGCAGATGCTATTTAAGGCAACGGTGACCCACTCCGGACCGTTCGTATTACGCTGCAGATGGTGATGAAGATTTTCGCTTTGGACAGAATGTCGCACAGTGATGCCGCGAAGAGGATGCACAAAAGTGGCAGTAGTGATGGCGCGGGTCAGCTAAACTGAAGTGAACAATTATTAACTCAGCAGTGAATTGGGATAGGTCCAGTTACCACGAAAATGAAGATACTGATTAATAACGACTGAAGGAGATGAAGGGGAAAATGATAAAGATATACAGAGAAGGAGAAAGGTAAAAGACCGTAAGAGAAGTAGAAAATAACAAATGTAAGAAAGTGAAAGATTTCGTTACTATGCCATGGAAAATAAAGGCATTAAACAGTAAGCTGAACAGAACTCAAAAAAAAAGCAACAAAAGCCACAATCGTCGGGTAGAGGAAGAGGGAATAAAACGCGACAGAGCAAGCGGGTCCCTTAGGTCGATACATCGTACAGTAAGCCCCGTAATTGATGTGGTGGATCTCGATGCTCCTGTGCGTTTGGTCATCTGGTATTTCAGAGTAACGAGGTACGCCGCAGGTAAACAATACACCCGGATAGTCAATTGACGATCAAATGGGGAACGTAGCCGAAAAGTGCAGTCGGTTCAAGTTCAGTGAGATAACCAATGATGAGCTAGCAGGAAAGTAATCAAACGCCAGACGATGGACGTAGGCATCGTGTGTTAGATGAAAATGGACATGGTTTGACAAGGAGAGAGGCGTAACGTACTTACTAGAACAATTAGCGTTAGAAGCGGTAATGATATCCTGTCCTGGCGATGGGTACAGCAGTTGTCAACCCATCAAAGTTTTAAAAGTGGGCGATGAGGAGCCAGGAAATAGTCGCACTGAAAATCGGGATGACAACTCTGCATTTTGTTTCCAGTACAAACTGGGATTAGAGGCTATGGAGGCCCAATAGACCACGGATGCGGTGTAACGGGCAGTGTAAGTAGAATTCACATTGTTCATCGAGTTACCGCACTGCTTTAAGCCAAGTCCCGCGTGATAAGACCCACTGTACACCAGCAGTGGTGCTAAGAGTGAATTGCGCCCTAACAGGAGATATATGTGACATTTAAAGTAGCGCCAGAGTGCTTTTTGTATATGTTGTGGAAGGTGAAAAAGATGTAGGTGGCCTACACGGTCCTAGTAGTTGGCATGAGACCAATCTAATCGGTCGAAGCATGTTGCACACTAGCATGAGACCGAACAGCGGACGAAGATGTGAGCGTGGGACAGCTGGTTCATCAAACTTGGAATATGATCACAAAAACTGAGAAGCATTTCGCGAGGAATGTGATGTGATGTCCATTCAGAGTCAAGCATCAAACAAACAATCCAGATAGCTAGTGGAAAGCGGCCCTGCAGAACTAACCCATTGGCCACAGCAGGTAAAGACAATCGTCTGTGTGGCTCTGCTTATTGGTTAGCGTACGAGTGCGCAACGGCGGGTTCCTTGTCATCTGTTTAACTGAGTCAAAGAAAGAATCTCGCAGATCAAAACGTCGTTGTAAATCGAAGCAAAAGAATGATACGTGTCAAGACTTTCTGTGGGATCGAAGATAACAGTCAACCGATGGACCGAATCCGCTTGAGTGCTGACAGTGAAATCATGTAGATTGTACTTCGAAAGGATTCATGACGAATTAGGAATAGAAGACAAGTAAATACGGAAATTCGCCAAAGACACACGGTTCGCCGAATAAGGCAAGACTGAAAGATCGAAACAGATACCAGCCCTTCGGAGTTGGATGTAAATGTCACCTCTTTAATGCCCAATCATCTTGCGAGATGACTCTATCTTCAACCGTATATTCAGGTAGTAATCAGCTAACCATAACACTTCCAGCTCTCTAACCGAACAACCTCCTCGTCGTACCAGCTGGGTGGTTCGGGTTTAACCCGTTCCAACAAATAGTTTCAGTGGTAGTGTTCCATGACGTGGTGGGTTTTCGCCTGACAAGCGTTCTCACTATAAAAAGTCACAAAAGTCTGCTTAACAACACTGTGACGTGGAGGTTGTGACTCGCTATTAAATAAAGTTACTGTCCTTGTTTATTCGGACAATCTTATCAAATGTATAGACATCAAACATTCCTTTAGACACTGGCAACGCGATCGAATTCATTCAAAAGAACAGCAACACATTTACAAACACAAGCAATACACCTACATACATACCTACATTTATGGATCCACATGTATGAAAGTGCTGTCATACTATTGCACATTTCTTGATCAACTGTTGTACTACTACTATAATCGTGCCTTTAATGGCGTGCCTCGCGTAGCCCGGAATAAAAAATTTATTTGCTTATTTATGAGCGTGCTTTCATAAGACATAAGAAGACAGAGGCGCAAAGCATTTGTCTACTTGTTAGCAGCTACATTCCTCATTGATATCATCAACCGGAAGTTATAAAACTACGAGTGCAGATAAAATGTCACAACAAGAACCGAAGTGTTGCTACCAGAGGGATTGATCGAAGAAGCTGCTTACCTCTGCTAAATCCGCTGGGGCTGGACCCGTTTGTCCTGCGGTAAATGATAGGAAACAACAAGTAATGGCCACAAATGTGTCAAATAATAAGTGCGAAAAGCTATGCCCAGTTTCCTTGGTAAAGGTCTGGAAAAAGTGCAAGTATTATGAGGTGATGTCTGACATCAAGTAACACACACCTTGCAGGTTAAAAGAATAGAGGTACGACAAGTGCTTCGGATCAAGTTTAACGTAAGGCTGGGTTCTGTAGACAAAAATAACACACGAATAACCTAGCAAAGCCACGCAAATTACGATAACTTTACAACGTCGGAGTCAAAAAGAAAACTTGAATTAGCAAAAATGATGGAAGTTGACAAACAAGTTGCATAGGAAAGGGGCATCACCAATAACGCTCAGCAAGGAACCTTAGTCACCCGCACGGATGCATCACAAGGACCTTACTAACAAAAATGACAGGTTTAATGTAAAGCTAACCATATCAAGTAGACAAACTGATGCTCTTTTAATGGGCATAAACGCTGCAGCAGTTCAGCTAAACTACTGTCAGTGGGATCGAGTTGCCGTAGATGATTTGGACGATATCGCAATGTGCACTTTTAAGCATATCGGCAAATTCTTTACATAAGGCGTCACCCCCATTTCGTAGTACAATGACATGTAGATAGGGTCCAGTTGTGCGGAAGTGGTGCAGGGCTGTGGTCGTTTTTGAACATCGAATTCCGATAGAGTGCTAAGGTAAACTGGTCATGATAAAGCTTACTTCGTATGAACAGCAATCAGTTCAAATACAAAGATCGAAATGTGATAAAGTCGGAATTGATATACCCAATGAACCAGGCAATATTTTTATTTCCTAGGTGGTCAACGGTGATACTTTGATTGTCTGAATGTTGGATGACCGCGCTCAGACGGGTGGATTGGTTAGAAACGTTTGGGGAAAATAACCACTGAACATTCACTAGGTCGCAATATCAGTTTACAAGTCAAGCTCCATGCAGAGTCTGCTAGCACGGGTTGTAGCACGAGGCTCGGCATAAGCAGAGATGCTAATATTGGATTCGGAAAGGAAACTATGAAGTAAGATGGAATCAGCTACATTAACTCATTCCAAAAAATAAGTTAAAGAAGGAGGGAAAGTGAACAAAATCAAAGAAAAATAACTGATTAATAGAGAAGAATGGGAATGAATACCTGGGCAGTTACGTAATCAATTTGGAAAGACGGTTCATTATTGTACTATTTCACAACGAAAGTGGCCCAGTCTCTTACCCCAAAGCAGGAAAAATAAACTCATTAAAGCCCCATTTACAGAAAAGATGATTGCATTAGTTATTGGTGCCACAAGGAGCAAGGCTAAAAGGTACATAGATGGATCTTTTCATTCCAAAGTACAGTGATACGCGATATGAGGTATGACAAGCCACAGATAAACACGACCTCAAGCACATCATGTATCGGTAGTAGCCCTTAAAGGGTGTCTGGTACGGTTAATTAACATTGTTGGTGCCTGTATCTATCTTCGAAAACTCCTGTAATACAACCCCACGTCTATGTGATGATCCTTAGGGACCTCGTTCATCTCTTCCGAAATGAGTATGAAAAACTATGTTGCCCTCTTATAGTTGTCCTGCCTAGCATCCGACTGTTAAAATTAAAGCACAACGACGACTAGGTACCCTTTAGATCTGATCAGTTTGCGGTACAATCACTACTGAGTAACATGTATGGTGGATGAATATAGGGTGTGGCCAACCCGAAAACATTGCATTGTACGACCACTTTCGGACCTATTCGATCGCATCAGGTAGAGATAGCAAGCATCGAACACGGGACTATTAGGCTGTCAAATGGTTTTTCTCTGCCTCTAAAGCCTTTGGGTCATGACGGACAGCGCTTATGGGTGTTGCATTTGCAAGTGTCACTGAACTTGGCTGATCAACTTTCTAATCTCACCAACACCCCCAAATAACCAAAGGAAGTTGTCGATAAGTGTACTTACTTGGTTGGCTGTATCAGAAAACGCATTGCCAAAGCTCCTGCGACCATTCAAAGTCTCTGTCACTTAAGAAGAAAGTGGATTGTAAACTCATTGGCAAGAGGAGCGCTTGCAACGCTGTGGTGTGGCTACTACTACCAGTTTTTTATGTCCCCGTCGAGAATAGATGCATAAAAAAGATTCCAACAAAAATAATTGAACGATGATGAATCCTTCCCTAGTGGGCGAGTATCTGGCATCAAGGAATTAGTCATTGGCTTCCTCTGAAGTCGTCGATTACTTGTGGTTTGGTGAAGAGACATCTATTGTAAATGATTTCAGTGACGACATAAACTGCAGTTAGATGAGGCTTATTGCTGTTTAAACCCTTACAAAACACTGACTAAGGCAAGTAATCTTTGTATACCAGTTTTCGATCGAATTGTGATCGGTCTGTTACAATGGAACAATGGTATAATACGGATAAAAAGGCCAACGCTTGACAAGTCCCGTAGGATGGTTTGTGGAGATAACGTTAGTTCGATAAAGTTACACAAAAGTGAAAAACACACTTGTGGGTTCACCATATTATCCACGTTAACACAGGTATATCCGTCTAACCCGATTTCGTGGGGTTGGTGAGCACATGTTTGTCTGCGTCTTGTCGTCACTCAATGAACAGAAATCAGCTCAAGTAATGTAAATGGTGCAAAGCATCGTCGAGTCGTTTTTTTAATGGGTAGCGTGGGCGAGGAAATAACAAAAGTCGGAAGAGCGTTCCACAGTTGTCCAACTCGAAGGGGAAAATAATTCCGGCGGCACTTAAGCCGTCTGCATTGGGTGGCAAGTTTCAATTTATGACCCCTCAATTCTGTGTTGCAGCTAGGCTTCAGGAGATGGCGGTAAGCGTGACCGGCGTTTTTAAAAATCTGGAACGTCAGGATAAGGTTACCCCGTAGACGGCGATATCGTCCGCTTTGCACTCCTAGGGCATTCAGTTGCCTATGATATCGCAGATGGGACAACCGCTCCACATTATTCGTTGCCCGTTACTGTGCGGTCTCCTGTGCAATCAGGTAGCGTTTTAACCAGGGTTGCCAAGCCTGGATCGCATACCCTAGATACTCTACTCCAATAATAATAATAATAACAATAATAATAATAATATGTCAGCTGTACGCCGTAACGGAGCTTCGCTGCCGCGCGACCACCACCAGTCGTGCGCGGGCTGAGTATACCGCCAGGACACCCACCCCTATGCGGACTCGAACCGGTGACCTTATGGCCGGTGGCCGAGTGGTCGAACATTTGGGGGGAACATTTGAGGGAAGATAGAGGGATCGAACCGAACGCCCTGTGTAACAGATCAACATGTTGGTTCGCAGTTTTGGACACATTCAAGGACTGCGCCGAACAACCGAGGTCGTCTTGGCTTACCACCCCAAGGTCTCGCTCTTGTGAAGCCGTGTTCAGCATATCGTCTCCAAACTTATATGCGTACGTGGGCTTGTGGCGGACATGCACGGTTTTGCACTTGTTCGTGTTAAACGGAAGTAGATATAGCTTTGACCATTTAAAAGCGTAGTCTGTCTCGTTGCAACACATCGTGACTTCATGACAGTCGACTGTCTTCCATATCTTGATGTCATCGGCAAAAAGTAGGAAATTTGATTTGATGACACCCACAAGGTCGTTAAGGAATAACAAAAATGACTGCGGCCCCAACACTGACTCTTTTTGATTACTGCAGTCCACACCAATTGATCAGAAAATGAACCTCGAACTCAAACCTGAAGGCGCAGCTGAAAGAGAAAGTTTCCGACCCATCCAAGGACAGGATTTCCAACTTCGTACGCTTGCAGCTTTTAGAGAAGGATGCGGTGATCTATGCGGTCGAATGCTTTGGAAAAGACTAGGTAGATGACATCAATGTCGGTTCCACTGTCGGCTATCTCGGTCCAACCGGCACGGGCAAGCAGTAGGTTGGTAGTACATGAGCGATGCTGACGGAATCCGTGTTGCTCCGGTGCTATGATGTTGGACCTTTCAAAGTAGCCCGTTAAAGCCTCAGCTATGATCGATGCCATCACCTTAGAGTCACTGGGCGATAGTTGGCTGGCTCTGAACGGCTACCGCTTTTGAAAATCGGGATAATAATGCCTTGCTTCCATATGCTATGGATCTGCTGTTCGTCCAGACGTCTTTGGAAAAATTTTCGTTAATGGTTCAGCTATCCTCGTAGCTGTCACCTACAGTGCTTTCGGGGGAATGTTGTCAACTATAGGGGAACTATTGGTGTGCAACAATAGCAGCTTCTTCAAAATGGTCACTGTACTAATCGTGACGTGTGTAAATACTGGCATCTGGGAGAATGGGGCAGGTATGTTACAAATGCTTGGAGCACGTCGGTGCATATTGTAGCCGTAGAACGTTGGTTGCACCCTCGGCGATTTGAGCACATGCATCCGCTGATAGTAGTGGGGGAACACCACGTTTCACATTCCGGAGGCTGTTTACATATCTGTACAGAAGCTTCTTGTTAGCACAAAAGTTTTCCGCTACACTCTGCTGGTGCACTAATTTATTCTCGCGCACAGGTGTGGTACAGTGATTACGATGCACAACAAAGTTACTCCAGCTGTCACGGCTAGCGTTCGCTCTATGTACATGCCACGCGGCGTCTCTTACTGTCATATGTTTTCGGGTTCTACTCCGAATGAATGATTGTGCCGATGCGGAAAAAGTGGCTTGTTGTCCGATAAAGAATTGATCATATCAATGGACTTGCCAGTAAAATCCAACAAAGCACTATCAATGGAACAGTAGTCCGGAAACTCCCAGCTGGCATTTCCAACCAGTTCTGCCAGGATGTCGTAGTGGGTGATTCTTCAAAACAAGTTAGTATGTTCTTATGGATACTCCGCATAACACACGAAGTAGTAAATCAGAGTTACGTAGTCAATTCGCCCCAGAAAACTCTCCAACCTTGGTTTCTCAATCATAAGCTCTTCGTTCGTGAGCACTAAAGCAAGCACCTATAGTTTATTTCCGGCTATAAATCGGGTGGGTGAACTGACATGGCTGAAGAGTGGAATGCTTGCAATATACTCTTGCACGTCGGCCTTAAATTGCTCGTTGGAGGATGCCGGAACTTCCAAATCATGAGTATTGAAGTTACCTTAGATAAGAACATGACTGTATCGTCCTTGTAGGATCCTTCCGAAGGATAATGCCAAGCGGTAGTTCATCTCTGGGGTGGACAATGGGGGACGATAAACAACAGTCAAAAGTCAAGTGTCGTTGCGTCTCAGTCACAAACTGCACCAGAGTGAGTCTATGATCAACGTTTCCGGAATGGCCACTGGTTTGCACTGCAGGTCGTTGCAGTAGTATAACATTACCCTATGCCTTTGCTAGGCCGATCGTTTCGGAGAAGGGACATACCATTAATCGCGACTTCGGCATCGGTAATTTCTGAGTGCAACCATGTTTCCGTAAGGAGTATGAGGTCACAGACATGTGACGCTTGACGCAGTTCGGCAAGCTTGTCCAGGTGCATATAATTCCTTGCCCATACTCCTTCAGCTGTCTGGTAGAAAATCGAGAAAAAATTATTATTATCATCACCTGATGACCGTAACCTGCTTCAGCGGGACCTCGACCGCATCTGCATGCGGTCTGCAATGATCAATTTTAAATAAACCCGGTCAAGTTGTTATCCATGAGGCTGGGTGAGTGTGAACGCGGTCGAAACCAAAACTATGGCCGGTTAGCCGTTGCATCCCGCACCTTTCGTGAAAGACCTCGGTGTAGGCTCACGGAGCAACCTGAAGTCCGTGGGGAACACGAATAAGTTCTAGTAAGACGGAGTTCGTATGATTTGGGCACTCAAGCGCAGATCAGTACTTGGTCCGAAGAGACTGCCACTCCCATCCTCGTTTTAGTCATACGACCTATGCTAGAGGACATAATCATTATACACGTCAGCTAGAGGTGGGAAAACACCTCCGCTATTGTGCCGCAATACATGAAGAAAATACATACATACATATAATACAATACACAAAGGAAAAATAGATACAACAGTTGCATGCCAGCTGAGCTACCAGCAACGGATAGGCATCGTTCCGGTAAGCTACCAGCCAGCTACTAGGTAAAAAAAATTATTATGTTTTACCATACGAAATGAGATCGTAGATGGAGGGGGAGGCTAAAAGGGATGGGGAGGGACAAAGAAACTCACAGCAAGAACGCCACTGAGGTCGGCTCCATGCCATGTCAGCAAGTCTATCCAGCCAAACGTGTTCACCGTCTTTTGGACCCCAACCAGGCAGCCGTGACGCTCCAACCGAGGCTAGCTCCGAAGTGAGGGACTTCATTCCCCCGGACCAAGTCATCGCTTGGCCACCTCTCCTCTTCTTCCACCCACATCCCCGGTGAGCAAATAACGCACGTCGAGGGAGTCGGTGGACTGGCATGCGCAACACGTGGCACAGCCATCGGAGCCTGGTGCGGGAAAAAACGGTGCTGAGCGGTTCAGATCCTTTTCCTGTGCCGTAAACAAGGAGTCGAACACGCTCGTTACTCACGCAGTGTTCCCACCAGATGTGAGCCAAACTGCGAAGGCACCGATGGTCAAACGTAACTAGCCTCTTCATGTCCGCCGATCTTAGGGGCCAGGTTTCGCAACCGTACAGTAAGGTCGAACGTAACGCTGCATTGTACACGCTACCCTTCAGGGCAAGAGTAATGTCGAGCCGGCGCCATAGGTGGCGAAGCTTAGCAAAAGCACTTCGAGCTTTCGCTAGACGGTTCGTGATCTCGTCTTCGATCCCAAGAGCGCTGATACAACTTCCCAGGTAATTGAATTTCTGAACGATGTCTAGCTGATCCCCACCAATGGTCAGCGCAGGAGGCGATCCCTGCCAATCTTGGAGGAACGCTTTGCACTTCGATGGTGCAAAGCAAAGCCCGAAGCGACTGACAGCCAATGCTAATCTGTCCAGCGCGGCTTGGCACGTTTGTGAGCTGTCACAGATGAGGGCAATGTCGTCAGCATACTCCAAATCAAGAAGTCGTTCTCCTGGGAGCAGATCCACACCTTCCAAGTCATGTCCTGTAAATGCAATCTCCATGACTTCGTCAATAGCGAAGTCGAATAGGAAAGGTGACAGCGGGCGTCCTTGTCTCACACTGCTAGAGATATTGAAGGGTGGCGACAGCTTGCCGTAAGCCCTCACTCTGCCCGTGTTACGCGCGTATAATGCCTGGATAATACTTACATATTTCTCGGGCACACCTTTCCTGAGTAGACAATTCAAAAGGGCACATCGATCAACCGAATCGAAGGCACCTTTGATGTCGAGGATCACGGCAACGGTGGACCGCCAATATGTGTGACGGTGCTCCAACAACTGACGCAAGATGAAGATGTGGTCGATGCAGCCACGACCACGACGAAACCCGGCTTGCTCCTCACGAATCTGGCTTTCACGAGCGCCAGTCAGTCTGTGAAGAATTATGGAGGCGAGGAATTTGGAGGCGATGGAGATCAGATTGATTCCTCTATGGTTGCCGCATTCCGAGCGCGAGCCGCCTTTGAAGATGGGAACAATAACGGAGCGGTTCCAGTCGGTTGGGACAGTCTTCTGCTCCCACGGTTTCACTAGTAATTCATGTAAAGCATCAACAAGAGCAGAGCCTCCGAATTTGAAGAGGGCTGGAGGAAGATCATCTGGTCCCACGGCTTTGTTCAACTTCAACAGTCCGATATCACATTCGACTTCTGAGCGAAAGGGTGGATCCAAAGGGACAGCACACGGAGCAGCGCGATCAGTGACCAGTGAATCGAACAATTCTAGCCGATTAAACTGCTTTTCAAAATGCTCAGCCCAACGCTCCAAACGTTTTGACAAATTGTGGATAGGCTGTTTACTCTTATCACAAATTGTTTCACTAACACCAGGTCTCCTGCTGTCCGTTTCCCGTATCAGACGGAATAACTTACGATGGTTGCCAAGGGCAGCGGCCACTTCCATCTCTGACGCACAATGAGACCATCAAGATTCGCGGTCCCTCTTCAGGCTAGCACGGAGATTGCCCGAAGCTCTTTGCGAGTTTCATTGTGTTTGTTTCCAGCCGGGATATGCCGGCGAGCGTCGATAAGTTCCAGAGACTGTGAAGAGACCCAATGTCCATGTTGGTGACTAGACATACCACATGAGGATTTGCCCGCTGCTAGTAAGGTCTGGCGAACATGTGACCAGTGACCATCAATTGTCTCCAGTGGGCGATTACTCAACTCGCATGTCAGCGTACTTCGATACGCATTCAGAACAGCTGGCTTTGTCAGTTGGCTGGTGTCAATGCGCTCACAGCGTCGTCGTGGGCGTCCGCCAAAGCACATCCGCATGTCAGCACATACAAGTGCATAATCGGTGTCCACACATGTGCTCCAAATCGAGCGACAATTCTGGATGCAGCCACTCCAGCGGTAACTAATAGCAATGTGATCGATCTGCGTCCAAGGCTGGTTCGAGGCTGGTGGGCGCCAAGTCACCCTCCGGCGGGTGCTGTGTCGGAAATTAGTGCTCGCAAGAAATAAGCGAGCATCTTCACACAAATGAAGTAACCGCTCACCGTTATCATTACGGGAGCCTACACCGTGCTGACCGCCCAGATGCATTTCATCAGTGGACAACTTTCCAACTTGAGCGTTCATATCCCCAGCCAGCACAACAGTGTCCATGCTTCTTCTGTGGCGAAGGAGCTGAGTCAGTTGGCGGTAGAAGTCGTTCTTTACCGAATCATCGCTACATTTTGTGGGCGCGTAGACAAAGATGATGAATAGACACCTATTAGTCCCGCGCGACTTTGAAGCTCTAAACGAGCCAGCCAATCGGACCGCACACATCCGGCTACTGATTGGAATCCAATCAACCAGAGCAGCTTCAGCCCGGGGGACTCAGGGCAATGCCAACACCAGCTTGGCCGGTGCTCGAAGCTGCATCGTTACCGGATAGGCGCACTGAGCTCGAGTCTTGCAGGCGGGTCTCTGATAAGCAGCAGGTATCGATCGAGAGGGTCACCAATGTTCGGGCAAGTGCTGCCTGTTGAACGATTTGTAGCAGTGTGCATACATTGAGGCATGCCAACCTGAAGGAGGATCATGCTAGAGGACGACTCGCCCGTATACTGTCATACCACCCGGGGTGCCGTTGAAAGGACTGAGGGGGTACAGTATGTGACCACTAGGCTTATACCCACTTTATGAAGTATGCAAGAGACTAGGACTTTGCACACTGTCTTATCATCGATTATCGGGATGACTTCACCATGACGCACCGAATAGTACATTTTGTTGATTACCCAATGTTGAAGTCGCTGTTCTAGATGCGCACACAAAGACACTAGCACAAACTTGCAGTACCAGATTTGAAGCGGGTCGCCCACCAACTCTGTTTCGAACGGAGAGTGGTGAATGTATGGAACATCCTGCCGCAGCACGTAGTTGCGACAAAGCCTATGTCAGGATACAAGAAATTTCTGGGCAAAAAGTTTATCGATATGAAATATTCCGAACGCTCTCCAACATAACATGTCTTTGCAGCTGAGTGATTTTGGATGTAGCCACACAGAGTTATCACTTTTTGTTGCTTCCAACCAGTAGTCAGTGTCCTCACTATCGTCACTGTTATCATTATCAAATGGTGCAGAGCCAGATGGTTACTGCGCTAAGGACATTACAGCTGACTGTGTTTGAGCACGGATATCTGATGGGTTGTCGTCCATATCTGATCGGGGAACGGAACGAATAGGACTAAAGTTCTTCATTTGGTGCTCAAGATCCGAATACCTGCTGGATCCGATAATAGGTTGGCTTCATTCGAATGTCTAAACTGAATACCTTGGGGCACGTTATTTTAGTACGTTTCAATTCAGTTGAACAACCAAGATCCAGTTGCCACAACTCACGTTACCAGAATAACAGGGTAAGGAGATGAGGTCGTATGCAAACAGAATACAAAGAAAATGGAATCAAAGTGTGCTAAACTAACTGGAATGGAGAATTAACGGCTGGATGTAAGAAAGCGAGCGCAGAAACGCTACTGACTCTGGGACTGTGTCATGTCTGATAGTTTACAACCGCTGGTGTGGACCACCCCGGTGCACCCATTCAGGAAGTCGGCCTGAATAAGCCACTCAGACAATTTATCCATGCGTTTATACCACGTCATCGATTCCTTGTTAGGCGTAGTTACAAGGCGCTTCGGACACGTCGAAACTCAGTATCAATTGGCACTTGTTTCCGTACTTCGATCAAAATAACCCATACCTCAGAGATCCATGCAGAGTTGGGATGTATCAATTTGGGCGCACAGCAGGTGTCAAAAGCACTCTACATGGCACAGTTGAGACGATCCCAGTCAGCATTAGACTCCCCCGCTTTGTTCCTCAATTGGTGTGCCAGTTTGTTGTAATATTGTTGAAATTCAGACCGCTTCTATGAAGCAGGAAGAGGGGGCAACAGGCGTACGCGCATTAGAGCATGGTGGAAATCTGGGCACCTGGTCCAAATTGATCGATGGTATTGGACCCACTATACACGTTGGCTAGAGGTGGAAAAGACCTCCGCTATTTTGTGACAATACATGAGAAAAGAAAAAAAGGAAAAGTATAACATATGCCAGCCAGCTGCGCTACCAGTAATGGATAGACATCGTTCCGGAAAGCTACCAGCCGGATACTCTGCAGCAAAAAAGTATGCTATGCAAAATTGATATTATGATAAGAAATGAGATCATAATTGGAGGAGGAGGCTAAACGGGATGGGAAGAGACGAAGAAACTCACAACACAAACGCCATTGAGATCCGCTCCTAACCATATCAGCAAAAGTAACCAGCCAAACATGTTCATCGTGCTTCTGTCCCCAACCAGGAATCCGAGAGGCTCAACCGAGGCCAAGTTCGAACTAAAAGCCTTCATTCCTCTTGACTAAGTCATCGCTTGGCTACCAATACTCTTCTTTCATCCACACTCCTGGCGCCAGTCAGTAGGGCTGACATGTGCAATACGTAGCCGAGGCACCGTATTGGACTGATCGCAATATGGTGAATTTTGGTTCATATTCCTGAGGAATGCGATGGGCGTGAACGCTTGCGCTGGAAAGTAGTACTGCTAACATAAGGCTTGTGGTCGGCACATAGTTGCATGAATCGATTGTCACTATCTGTTCGATGTGAATCACCCCAGAAGCAACCTTCTTGGTGTTGTTCAGAGTCTGAAAGGGGCCCACTTGAGCATTTATGTCATTAGTAGCAATGATATTACTACGTTTCGCCATACGGATAGGAGGCGTATCAGTGACCGATACTGTGCCTAATTAGGCAAAACGCTGTGGCAAAAGTATGTGGAGGAAAGTAGCAATCTGCTGAATCAGGTTAGCGCCTGCCGTCTTCCTGGATGAGCCACCGAGAATCCGCCACATCAGTGGTTTTATATCTTATCGAAGGTGGCGCCGTCACGAAATTAGTAGCGCCATTGCATTCGCACCCTGATTTCTGACCACTGACTATTGCATTTGACGACCGAGCTATTATTACCATCTTTATTCTTATTACTATTGTAGTGACATTTGTAAAGGCAATTGGATTCCCAGTATTTTGCTGAGCAATTGACAGTTAATAAACTGACTTGAAATGAAATCACCACCACCACGCGACACCAAGTTGAGCTCTTAAGGAGTTACAACGGATCTGTAAGATTGATGACGCAGGTGATGTCAGTACCATCTGTAAACAAGTCAGTGTGAGAAGCAATTCACGCACAAAGAAACCTTGGCACTAGTTAAACGGTCATTATGGATTGGAAAGTTATGACTGCTCTCGAATAGACACCAATTTGTAACTTCAAGTATGGATACCTGAGGATGTCGTCGCCGGTAAGTCGACTGAGCTGTGTGAAGGGCTCTCAGATAAATGGTTGGCCTCGTTGCCATTCACTAGACTAGAATTAGGTGGATATGACGGATCGTCAGCTGACACAGGATGAGACGGTGAGTTGGGCTTCCGAATACCAGTGGTTACCGGGGTTTCATCTGGGCCATCACCCATGGAATTCACGCTCACTGAATTCCCCCTCGAAGCAGCGGGGTCGCGCTTCCCGAACGGATCCGACATACTGTCCACCTCGTCCCAGTTGATTTGGTATCCTTTTCCGCTAGCTAGGGGCCGATTGTCCATCAGAGGATCCTATGGGATAGAAAAAATAAACGGTGAACGCGCTTGTCGTCGAAGCAAATCGGAACGCAAGAATAGAATGAAAATGCAGTATATCGCCTAGTGTATTGAATGCTCATTGAAGCAACACAGGCCTTGATTGGGACTCTGGAGTTTGTATACAAAGAAAGTGGCAAATTCTGAAACCAGGGAGTGTAATATAACAGGGATTTGAATGAAAGTCGGATGCAATGACGATCATAGGAAAGATGTATCCAGCGAGTCATTCGAACATGATGCTTTCAAACGACATGAAAAGGCAGCGAAACCAGCAGCGCAGTTGATTAATGGTCTGGTTACATAATAGGACAGTTCATAGTGTGCAGCTCTGGTACGCAAGTTCAACTTGTGTTGTGACAACTTTTCCAGGAGCCGGTTGTGTTTGATTTGAAAAGTACTTAGTGTAACAAAACAGTAAACCGAACAGCGTAGCGAGTAAAAGGATGGAATTTCATCATGGGTGACTTATGCACCAGCATTAGTAAAACCGATTCTGTCTAACCTACCAGATCGATTTCGTTTGTGCACGGAGGTACGGCATTGGCTCAACTCATTAAATAGATTAGTAGTATAACTAACGTATATAAAATGAGGAGGAACAGTATTTATCGAAGAACCGTTTAGAATCAAAATTGAGGAGCGAATGCATAGGTGCCATTGATCTCGCGATATAGTCACATCCGATAAGGTATGCAACCGCCGATGCATCCGATCTGGAGGATCCTACCTAGCAAAACGAAAAGAACGAGTTTCAATATCGGTTGGTACTCATGGCACTTCGCAACAATCTCGAGGTCTCCCTCGGTTAGACAAAGTACTGTTAACAGTACTGTTAACAGATATGTGAAGCGTATGACTGAGTCAGTGAAGGCGATGTGAGCTTGTTGTAACACACAAAACGAGCTTCAGTACTAGACATTTCACACTGGTGATCAGCCACGACCAGTCTGTTAACCTTTGCAGAGTGCCGTAGCCAGGCTCTGATTCGTATAGTAACCATGGTCACATCGGAACGCTGTAAGTTCTTAGCTAATTGGGTTACACTCCATCATGTCAATATGTGGCTAGGAGTTGGAAACCTGCACGAGATCTAGCAATGTGCGCCACAACCCTTTCGATGATGCGAACACCAAAACTGATACAACAACCCAGGTAAGTAAATAGATCGACATCTTTGAGCAGTAACTCGGTGATGGTGAGAAATGAAGGTGAATCGGTTCAGCCTATTACATCGCTTTGCACTGAAGGCGCACAGCGTGTGCTAAAGCGCATAGCGTTGTGTCAGCGTCTTCAACAGCGACTGAACAATAAAGGCGAAACTCAAGGGAAGCTACATTGTCCACTAGGAAGTAAGTCTACCTTAAGATATGTGGGAGAAGGCAGAGGTGAGGTCATGCTTTCATCTCAATGATAAAGTCGAAGAGAAATGGGGTTTCCCTGATGTACTCAGTCTACAATAGTGAGTCTGGAGGAGAACCTCATGCAGAATTTCACACAGACAAGAGATTCGTGGCATAAGGATCTTAGAATACAAAGAAACTGTTCAGATACGCTAATCAAAGATAGACGATACAATAGATGGAGATATACAAATGAATGTAAGGCAGGCTTCAAGTCAAAGGTGACAAAACAATTCTGTATATCTTTGGATAAACGGCACATGATGCCTAGGTGGGCGCAGTCGTCGCATACGTAAGTACTGTAATAGGATGGATGATTCAACTAATCTTAAAAGTAATTCATCCAACGAGCCATACGGTGTTCCTCATTGTGAATAATGGCACTCGAGGCCGTATCTGATTGTCTCACTGACGCCTGGTTTCCTGGGACAAGTGGTCCGGATCAGCTGGAAGAGGTTGCGATCATTGCCCACTGCTCCCACCTCCTCTATTTCTTGGACCTGACTGGCCCGCCAAGCTTCCTTGTCAGCAAGCAGGCTCGGCTTCAGTTCGCGCTCAATGGTCCGCTTAGTCATATTGTGCTCATAGCGAGTCGGGAGGTTTCTTCTGGATTTCAACAGGTTCACTGAACTCTCGGATATCCAGTGACTGATGCGGTGATGATTGATAGTACCACAAGCAGAGGCTCCTGCATGGTGTATAGCGGCCGAGATCCTAATCCGCTCAAATCCATTGTCAGTAGGATAAGAAAGCGAAAGTTCGGTAGGCAATTTACCCTGATAACCTTGCCTAACCAGGGACAAAGATTCTTCCTCAGTTTCTAATCGAGGGAGACGCTTGGTGCGCCACCCAGTAAAGTTCACGGAAATAGGACAGCGTGGCAAGACATGAACAGAGTGCAGGCAAACGTTCCCCAACAACTGACAAACGAATAGATAACCATGTCACCTGTAAATTATGGCAAAGTGATCTATTTTTGTCCATCCTTGGCCAGCTACAGAAGGATGCTGAGTGGCACTTTTGCGCCCACTGTATCTAGAAGCAGTGCTACTAAGAAACAGCTAATGCTGGGTACACAATTGCAACAGACGCTAACCGTTGTCTGTCTGTTCGGGTTTAGGTTCATCATTACCACCTAACTGAGCTTCAGAAGAGCACAGACGCCCCACTTGTGCGTTCATGTCCCCTGCAAGTATTATGTTTCTGAACTGGCACCATTGCGTAGTAGCGTATTCAGTTCGTGGTAGTATGTGTCCTTGGCACCATCAGAAATAGTCGGTGGAAGCATAAGCGGAAACCACAAACAAAAAGCAGCTTGTAACAATACTTGAATCAACCTTAGTTGATGTCGTCAAACGGGCTGCAGACAAAGAGCTACTCACGGGGATCCAACCAACCATTTGAGTGTTAATAACAAAGGAGCATGCAAAGCTAGAGCTGATTGACTCGCATGTACAGGAGATGTCGTGCATTAGTTTGTCATCGTCCAATGTCTGTTATAAAACTTACGATGCGTTCTAATGTTTTATTCCTTTAAATAACTGAGTGTCTGTATTCTTCTAGGATTTCTATGTGCCAGACTTTCTTCAGTGATTTTAGCTATTGGGGCTAAAGGTTGTATGTACAATATGGCCTCAGTCGAAGTAGCTGGTCTTGCGACACAATACTTTAAATTTTTTCCCTCTTGCGGCTTTGCCCGAGGGTTTATGTTCGTCGCAATTTTTGTGAGGTAAAAATGAGTATAAACATTGAGCTCGATACTTCAGGTGACTCCATGGTCAAGCGAGCAAGTCACGCGTTGTGGTCGTAACCAGATAGTGGAGTATCATTGGATACATAGGCAGAATGGAGTCCCACGGTGAATATGGGCATTTCTAGTGGACTCTGATAAGTTGGGTCTAGCCATTGAAGAGGATACAGTAGATTATCTTTTTCAAGTACCGTAGTCGCTGATGCACGCAATATACAGTCAACATATAGCAGGTGGAAATCGCCGCATATACGTTAGCACTTTAAGCAGTGGAGAGAGGCATACTGATCGCGTCAATTAGTTATCGGGTTTCATAGTGAGTGTCTCGGGGAAGCCGATAGACACAAGCAAGTGTATCAATAGATGTGCTCGCCAGCCAGTGTATCTGCCAGAGCACCTTGGTAGCTGCGTCGCTCGTGGTGGGCAATTAGTTCGCGAGTCAGCAGAGCCCGTGGGGCTTTATAAAGGTTTATCAGAGAAGGGTAGGGCGTATAAAGCTGCGATAAGGCCGGCGTTACTGGATGGATCAGAGACCAGGCCGATTCGCAGTTGGGCCTTGGCCACAAACCTTCCGGCGCCCCACTCATGTTTGCTGAACCTTAACCACCTACATAGCCTAAGTCATGATCTCTGTGTGAAACTCGACTGGCTAGTAGTAGTAGTAGTAGCAGTAGTAGTAGTAGTAGTCGCAGTAGTCGTAGTAGTCGTAGTAGTCGTAATAGTCGTAGTAGTCGTAGTAGTCGACATGCAGCTGCTCAGGCGAACAAAACTATCCACTTGTTCAAGCTGTGTACCTTCAATAGTGAGCAAGGGAACAGGCGAGTGAAAATCTTGGAGCAGCACTTAGCATTTCGGAGGGTCGAAGTACATTCCGTACTTAGATGCCTCAATCGCCAAATGGCTTCCAATTGTTCCATACTCTGGGAGTCATGACCAAGTAAGGCGTTCTCATCGGCATAATCCAAGTCGGTCGCCCGCATGTCCTGTACAAGCTGCAGGACAAAATGTTGGTAACCATCTAGTGCTCTAGACAGAAAGTATTCAATCGCAAAGTGAAAGAAGAATAAGGACATAGGGCAGCTCTGTGGTACATCGCTTTTGACAGCGAAGAACGACGAAAGCTTGTCATAGACCCTCACTTTGCCAGAGTTGTGGAGGTAGAGTGCAAGCAGGATGGTGGTGTACTTTTCTGGGACACATTCACAGATTAGGGCAATATCGTCAGCATACTCCAAGTCAAAAAGTTGTTCTCCTCGGAGCAGATCCACACCTTCTAGATCATGTCCTGTGAACGCGATTTCCATGACTTCATCAATAGCGAAGTTGAAGAGGAAAGGTGACAGCGGGTATCCTTGTCTCACACCGCTGGAGATAGTAAAGGGCGACGACAGCTTGTCGTAAGCCCTCACTCTGTCAGTGATACGCGCGTATAGTGCGCGGATAATATTTACATATTTCTGAGGCACACCTTTCCTGAGTAGACAGTCCCAAAGGGCACATCGACCAAGCGAATCGAAGGCACCTTTGGGGTCGAGGAACACGACAACGGTGTGCCGTCAATATGTGTGACGGTGCGTCAACTATTGATGCCAAGTGAAAATGTGGTCGATGCGACTACGACCCCGACGAAACCCGGCTTGCTCGTCACGAATCTGGTTTTCACGATCGACAGTTTGTGAAGGATGACAGAGGCAAGTAGTCTGGTGATGGGGATCACACTGATTACTCTATAGTTAACGCATTCCGAACGCGAGCCTCCTATGAAGATAGGGACTGTGACAGAGCGGCTCCAGTCGGTTGGGACAATTCCTTGCTCCCACAGTTTCACTAGTAATTCTTGTAAATCATCAATCAGAGCAGGGCCCCCGAATTTGAAGACGACTGGAGGAGGATCATCTGGTCCCGCGGGTTTGTTAAAACTTCAACAGTCCGATCTCACGTTCGACTTCTGAGCGAGAGGGCGGGTCCAAAGAGACAACCCAAGGAGCAGAGCGATCACTGTCCGGTGAGAAATCTAACAACTCCGGCAGAATAAATTGCTTTGCAAAATGCTTAGCCCAACGCTTCAGAAGCTTTGACATGTTGTGTATAGGATGTCCATTCTCGTCAAAAATTGTTTCACTAACACCAGGTCTCTTGCTACCGGCTGCCCGTATCAGACGGAACAATTTCCGAAGGTTACCAATGGCAATGGCCAATTTCATCTCTGACGCACGATGAGCCAACCAACATTCGCGGTCGCTCTCCAGGCTAGCACGGAGTTTTGCCCTGATGTCTTTGCGAGTCTCGTTGTGTTCGCTTCCAGTCGGAATGCGTCGGCGAGCATCGAAGAGCTCCAGAGACAGCGAAGAGACTCAATGTCTATTTCGGCTAGTGGATTTACCACATGATGATTTACCTGCTTCAAGTAAGGTATGGTTAACATGCGACCTGTGACCTACGATTGTATTCAGTGGGTGCTTGTTCAACCCGCATATCAGTGTATTTCGATACGCATTCAGAACAGTTAGCTTCGCCAGTTGACTGATGTCAATGCGTTCACAGCGTCGTCGTGAGCGTCCGCCAAAACGCGTCCGCATGTCAGCACATACAAGTGCATGGTGGGTGTTCACACATGTGCTCCAAATCGAGTGACAGTTCTGAACGCAGACTCTTCAGCGGTAACTGATTGCAGTATGATCGATTTGCGTCCAAGACTGATGGGAACCCTCCGGCGGCTGCTGTGTCGGAAGTTAGTGCTCGCAAGAAATAAGGCAGCAACTTTACACGATTATACACCTATTAGTCCCGCACGACTTCGAGGCTTTGGACGAGCCAGGCAATCGGACCGCACACATCCGGCTACTGATTGGTAGGGCATCTGGAAGAAAACCCCTCTCTCAAAATAGGCAGCCGGAGAGCATCATCCGCCTTATCGATCACGTCGACAATACTCTTTCTTCTTGTTTTCTTCTCTCCTTTCTGATCTTCCCCGTCTATTGAGCAAGAGACTGCCACTGACCTTGCAGCTGCTGCCATCAATACACCTAGCTCTTTTATCAAATCTAGCTTCATTCCACATTGGTTCTTTAAACGCCCGCACTCTAGCTCAGATTGGCTAGCAGGTAGCACTGACTCTCACCCTATTGGCATTTACAGTGTTGATATTGTTCTCAGCAAACTTGCTGAAGGCAAGCTACGAGACTGGAGCCCGGTGAAAAGCCGCATGTGTGCAGTTTGACTTCGACCTTTATCGGAGTTACTGAGCAGCGTGTGAAGACAGGGTGCATTTTCATCGCAGTTTACGCCCCTAGGGAATGCTGTTCAGAGGGTGTCAAAGAGGTTTTCTATCAACAGCTCTCATTTCTTCGCACGGCGAATACTGACATGGTGATTGTCGCTGGTGACATGAATGTCCAAGTGGGTCGTCTCTCAGAGTATGAACAACACCTGGGCGGTCGCTTCGGAGTCCACGCACGCCGAAAAGACAACGGTGATCGCTTTCTGCAATCGTGCGCCTACCACAACTTTTGTATTAGCAGCAGTGATTTCCAGCACAAACGTTCACACTACGTCATCTGGCACCGACTGAATACCTCAACGACCTGGACCCGAATTGACCATATTGCCATCAGTCCGGTCAATTTGGAGCACATGCCTGGATTCCGACCATGCTCTAGTACGCGCACGCTTGGCTTTCACTATTCGCGCTTCAAAGAAGTGGCCATCTTTTAACCTTGCCTGTAACTTGAACGCGCACTCTGCAGTTCAACAATATCATGACGAAGTGACCCACCAATTATCAGTGGTGAATGAGGTTGGTGAGCTCACATGGATCGCTTCAAATGTGCCATGAGGAATGCCTTTGACACCTGATGTGCACCCAGCTTGAAACGTCGTAACTGTGAATGGATCTGAGGCATCGAGTGGCTTAATCAAAGCACGAAAACGGGTCCCGGTGGACACTGAGTTTCAATGTGTCCGCAACTCCCTGAAACCACGTCTGACTAGGAGTCTTCGAATCCACCGAGAACGTTGGTTGGTGGCAAGAGGCCGTGAGATGGAGAAAGCCAGTGGCATTGGAAACAGCCCTGTGCTATTCCAGCACATTCAGAACACGGGTCTGAGAAAGCAAAACACTTAGCAAGACGAGATCCAAGAAGGATGGACAGTTGATTCACTCTCAACCTCGTCAACTAGCACGTTGGGCGGAACATTTTGAAGAGCAGTTCAGCAGGCCTGCTGCGACACTGCCGCTTGCAGAATCGCCTGAGCCGAAGTGGGAAGTAGATGTCACACCTCCCACATTGGAAGATATTCGACATAAGCTTTCCGTGTCGAAATGAAACAAAGCTCCTGGACCCGACGAACTCATTCCTTTGCTAAAAGATGATGGCGACTCTTTATTGACCGGACTCGCTTCCCATTTTTACGCTATTTGAAACAGTGAAGAGGTGCCTTCAGACTGGTGATTGTCAACCGTCGTGCCCACTTTCAAGAAGAGCCAGCGTACTTTGTGAGAAAACCATCGAGGCATCAGCCTTGTTTGCGTTGCCTCCAAACTTCTCACGAGCATCATTCTCAGACGGCTTACTGGTCCTCGTGAGGACCGAATCACTGCAAACCAGGCTGGCTTCCACCTTAGTCGCGGTTGTATCGACCAGGTATTTACCCTTCGTCGTTTTGGAACAGAGGTACACATACAGACAACCGACTATGGTGGTTTTTCTTGACTTAAAAGCCCTCTTCGACTCTGCTGACCGCTCCAGATTGTGGCACTGCCTAACTATGAAGGGTGTACAGATCAAATTTTTTCCATTATACCATCTCCACCGTGACTCCCGAGGCCGTGTAAGACTCTACGGGAAACTGTCCCCAGAGTTCCACACGACAATTGGGGTTTGCCAGGTTTGTCTTTTCATTCCCTCTTCAACTCCGTGATCGAAATGATCATGAACGACGCAGTTCTCTCAGACTCTATCGGAGTGGAAGTTCTTCCAGTTGACCGACAGAAAAAAAACCTGGTACGCAGACGACGTATTTCTCCTTGGGTCTGTTGCAGTGGCTATGCAAACGCTACTGGATAAACTGACGCGTAGCGCTGCACGCTTCGGCATGCGCTTTGCAACTTTTAAGTATAAAGTACTGTTGGAGGACTAGACCGATACACCTCCGGTTCTAGCTAGCACCAAACAGCCACTGGAGGTGGTGAATCGATTCACTTACCTTAGTAGTTCTGTCATCTCTGGTAGTCACATCACTGAGGAAATTGCTTCGCGTATCAGCAAACTGCGTGGCTTTCCAGATACTAAACCATCTATGGAGACGGCAGGAGAGCAGCTTGTCAATGAAAGGCTAGATGCATAATGCTGCGGTAAGATCAGTCTTACTGTATAGATCAGAGATCTGGCTAGTTCGCAGTGAAGACATTAAATGCGTGGCCGTGTTTGACCATCGGTGCTTGCGGGCTATTGCTCAAGTCTGCTGGGGACAAGGAGTATTTTATAGCTTTTAATTCTCGGCCTTTGTTCGACCCAAAAATCCTGTGCACACTACCTTGAATGATCTCCACGCTTTTAACTCAAATGAAGTTAACTGGATTCGAAAGCCCTGTCGGCTATTATCCGGAAAATAGACCCAATAAGTAGCCTTTCTTTGAACTGCGCACTACCAATCTTCGAAAACATTTGTTTCAGGTACTGAAACGCAAAAGCATCTCGCTTGAGGGCTCTGACGAAGTTGTTAATTAAATCAAACTTGATATGCATGGGTGACCAGGTTGTACAAGAGGTATATGCGTTACACTCAATCTCCCTGCAGCATGTTCCGTCCTCGCTGGCTACTTCTCTGTTGTGTAACACTGTTGAGTTGCTCTGCTGTCCCATAAGCACAAGAAACAGCAATTTTGTGAAGCATTGCATACCCATTAAGAGTCTAATGACTGGTTAGAACAGATGTCTCAACAGTACTTATCATAATTCAGTGCAGCGATTATCTCTTGCATACTTGCCGAAGTCTCCTTCATATTGGTGGCGTGCAATGGAGGCACAGGTGGGTACACATTTCCATTGTGGAGCAGGATGGCCTTAAGATTACTCTTGGACGAGTCAATTAACAAATTCCTTACACCACTGATATGCCTCGCGTCAAGCTCCTCGTTCATCAGTCATTCCACGCCGGAACCGTAACAAAAAGTTTCTCTCATATCATAGAAACTGTTAATTTAACACTTTGCTTTCCGTATTCAGTAACCTTAGTGTTTGCAGCACGTAAATGCCGCTGCTGCAGCCGAGATGTAAACAACTCGTCCTTGCCTTTGGGCAAGCCCAGGTCACGTACTAAATCATTCAGCCCCGATTGTTCAATAAGATGTGCGTTGACATCATTCGCTTCAAAATTTCCACATATGTCAGAATCAAGCGAAGTTGACGATGCAGAATCACTACTCATCATCAGTGACATGTTCACTGAAATGGGTAAGGTGCAATCATGTGGATCAGGTTGAATAGCTAATGAAAAATAGAGGCAACGAATTTTGTCCCTGTTTCGGTTGCAGAATCCAATGGCGCTAGTTAGACAGAAGTAGCAGTCTGTCGTGTAAGCATTCGGCTTCCTCTATACCATGGGGATTGCAAAGGGCATCTCGCCTTTGCCCTGGAGTCAGTGAGTCCAGTGAAGATTGCACGAAACACAAACGATATGTCGCGCAAACTTCTTATCCAGATCTCCCATTTTCACCCCGAAATATGCGTGGTAAGCAGACTTCAGAAGGGAAGAAATGGGTCTACGTTGTGACTTTGTGATAAACCATCCACACAAGTAACAAAAACGACTTCGGTCATTGGCAAAGCCATGATAAAGATATCAATTAAGGAGACACGGCAATCAATCGATTATGAGTGTCAGATGGATACCATGGCCAAGATCACATCCTTTATATGTGGTGCGACTGAGGATGGTGACCTGTGCGTTCTATTCTCTTGAGACAGGTAACCATATACGTTTATTTGCATTTATTTGTGTCATCCGCTTGACCATGCCGATCCTTTCGGTCTAGCCCAATATGCCCATGCGGTCACTGAACAATTGCTCGATTTGTACTCAGCGTTTAGGGCCTCGTTACATAGCCATCGCACGTTCCATCTGTCTGCACCGGGTTCAGGCTCCCTTTGACAAGTCAATCCACGCAACTGACATCGAATTCTATCGCTCGCATCCGCAGACGGTTCTGCGGTACATCTACTTGGTATGCATCCCCATTGTGGCGAATTCTGGGTGCGATGTCCCTAGTGACTTTTCCTACATGACGTGACATATGCTCAGTCCAGTTATCTCGTCTCCTACTAACTAGTCCTCCACACCGCGAAACAGCCAGCCGCAGACGCAGTCACACTGGTCACCACGAATCGTCGAGCCGCCTGCTAACAATAGCCGCTCAGAAGTGCGCTTCCTTAGTCTGGAAGAACAGTTATAGAACCTACTTCAGAACGTTGACGGCCTAACCAAATGATGACAGTAACCTACCAGCCGTCCCGACGCATATGTCGTCGCACCGTTACAAACTACTGATCTGCCCAACAATCATCGAGGCCCAACGCTTCCGGCGGAAGCCCTCCCACCAAGTAAGCTTACTACCGCCCCACATCCGCGTCCGGCTAGATCAATAACGAGTAGCCCCACTCCTAGTTTCGTCATATGCACAAAAGTGCTGGAGTCTAACGACACGCAACTTGAGAATCGACATTCTCATGATTCCACTATGTGGAGCTCTATCTGTGTTTGGTTAAACATCCCGATGATGAAATTCAGTAGTCTCACAAAACTGACTCACCACCATTTAGCGGCGAGCGCCGGTAAGACAAGGCTTCCGCATGTTGACTTGCAGCCAGGCCCGGCTACGAAGGATGTCCTTTTGTCAGCATACCTAGCCCGAAACAATCCGTCTCTCGGCATCTACCATATTCGTACCTTCTACTACATCCCTTGGACTAAGCGCACCGCGCGCAGGCAGCAGCTGACGCCACCCACTCAACAATGCCCTATCATAGTGCATGGCGTTGGAGAACTGTGCGCCCCTGTGGCAAGTTTACAACAACGACAACATAATGAGTGTAACCAATGGCGGTTCATTCAGCAAACACTAACTATTATCAACGTAAGCAAGACGGAAGTTCACCGCCCACCTTGCCCGCAAGTTATACAGGAACAGCCTACTATCTCCTGAAAGTGACATTCCTCACCACTAGCATGGAAACCGATGCCCTCACCGTCTGGTGTGCTAATAAAAGACGAGCACCACCAGATATCCGTCTGCGTTCTGAAGACCGCTCGGTGCCGAGATGCACAGCTTCCCACAGACCCCTAGCAGAGGCAGCCCCCACGGTACAGACACCCTGACCAAACCGTCCCCAAGCGGTCCATCACTGAAGCAATTACCTCACAGCTTGGAGTAATCTGCTCACCTACACATTCCAACCTTCAGCCTTTCTACGAACCACCGCCGCTACCCATCTGTGCTGTTGAAACTGGTGTTGCAATCAGAACTATCGGCACAAACTCTTCTACAGAACTGGACTAAATTCCGTAGCAGGTTGCCAACAGAAATTCGTCTGAAAGCAGCAGGACCAACAGGACCTTCTAATGACAACTCAGTGGAGGCGCAACTCAAGGAAAACACCAACTGTAGGGCCCGACTCGGTGACGGTTTCAACAGTAGCTATAACATCCGGAGGGACACAGCAGAGCACGAGCGAACACCGGGATCCGGGGGCATCTGATACTTGAATATATACCAAATTCTTCTCGAGAGTCTGCAACCCATCCAAAAAACGACCAGCCACCGACCGTACATCCGCCGGCGTAAACTCACTTTCATCGTCCATTCCACACACACGTTTAGTCCCCAAGAATCTCATGCATGTACACAAATGCCCAAAGTCTATTCAGCAAATTGGCTAACTTAAGACTACGACCCGCGTCAGCATCTTAGAAGCTCATCGCTATCACGGATACATGGTTGCGCTGTGAGATAACGGATGCCAAAATCGCGCTAACAGGTATGTCTGTTGTCCGGAATGATTGAGCTAGCAAAGGTGGTGGGGTAGCCCTCTAGTTTCGTGATAACCTGCAGTGTGAATCCATACACGATTCGAAAACCGATGTACCTGACTCCACTTACTGCAGCTTTCGGCTGAGAGGGAACGACCTTGGCCTATTGGTTGTTGTTTACCGACCACCATCATCTACACCTGAGATGGACTGCAAATTAGTGGCTGCACTGATGCAGGTGATAAAGAGGACATACAGTCATGTTCTAGTCGCCGGCAATTTCAACTGACATGCTCTAGAATCCGGGCCACACAAAGAGTGCAATTCAAAGCTGACCTGCAAGATGTTGTCTCAGATTTTCCGCTTTATAGCCACGTCACTTCGCCAACCAGATTCAGGGGAAATAAGAGGCCATCCATATTGGACTGAATATTCACTAATGAAGAACTGATGATCAAGAGAGGGATAAGCGATACTCCTCAAGGACGCAGTGATCATGCGACTTTGCATTTATGTACACATGCTATGCGGAATATCTCGAGGGCCGAACCCAAACAACGCGAACCGTAACTAGTTACGACAACTTAACCCGGTACTGCGTACCGGGGCTTCGTTGCCGCGCAACCACCATCGGTCGCACGTGGGTTAGGATACTGTGAGGGTCGCCCTGCCCCTACACAGGCTGGAACCCGCGCCACCAGATTACAAGACAAGCGGGTTACCTTTTGGCTAAGGGCCGGCCGGGACGACGAACCATCATGCAAGCACATAAGATAAGTCTCTCTCCCCTTGTATATATCATTATTACCTGGACAACATTATCATTGATATTACTGCCTAGCCTCCTGATCGTGCAACCAGTCATCATTTAAGCAACACTAATAATTAGTGACGCGACGAGACATTGTACTATCCTGACTTAACCGTCTCTCTATTTTTCGCCTAACATGGTTGTTCCATCAGACCAGGGTGACTTTGCACACTCCTCACTACAAACATGAACCTAGTTTCTGTGAACCTTCCGCCTTTTTGGCACAATGACCCACAGATTTGGTTTACTCAGATCCATACACAGTTTGCTCTTCACAATATCATACACGAACAAAACGTTCAGTTGTTGTGGTGTTCTCCGAGCTGGGCAACTTGATTGCAAACGTTTCGCCACCATTCGAGGTGGCATCTTCAGTGCAGGATTGATAGCAGTCAGGTAGCAGGAGCTGGTAGAAAGCAAACCCAATGATGATGTTTGCAATCAAGTTGCCCAACTCGGAGAACACCACAACGACTGAACAAGCCTCCCGAAGTACCAATATTCCAAAGCATTTCGAAAGAACAATCCATGTTTTACCATGGGCCAGCTGTATTGCCACCAGAGATTATTGCTGGTATACGAGACATTTTGTCCTCATCGGATGACACTAAGTCTTATTCGCAGCTTAAACATGCAGTCATAATACGAAGCACCGTTGCTGAACACAAACGCCTTGAATAATTGATTAGCGGCGAATCACTTGACGAACGCACTCCTTCTCAATTATTAAGATGCCTTCATCATCATCATTATACACGTTAGCTAGAGGTGGGAAACACCTCAGCTACTGTGCCGCAATAGATAAAAGAAAAAAGGGAAATGCAACAGATGCAAGCTAGCTGAGCTACCGGTAACGGATGGGCATCGTTCCGGCAAGCTGCCTGCCGGCTACTATGCATCAAAAAAACTACTATGCAAAATTATATAAGGCTAAATAGTGAGAGTGGTTGGAGAGGGAGGTTAATATGGAAATGGTGAGACAAAGAAACTCAGCTAGAACGCCACTGAGGTCGGCTCCTAGCCATATCAGCAAGTGTATCCAGCCAAACGTGTTCGTCGTCTTTTGGACCCCAACCAGAGAGCCGAGACGCTCCAACCGAGACCAGCTTCGAAGTGAGGGCCTTCATTCCTCTCGACCAAGTCATCGCTTGGCCACCCCTCCTCTTCTTCTATCCACCCGCATGGTGCGTAAACAACGCATGTCGCGGGAGTCGGTAGGCTGGCATGCGTAACATGTGGCCGAGCCATCGGAACCTGGTGCGTGAAATAATGGCGTTGAGCGGTTTATTCCCTTTTCCTGTGCCGTAAACGGCGTCGAACATGCGCGTTACTTACTCGGTGTTCCCACCAGAAGTGAGCTAAATTGCGAAGGCACCGGCGGTCGAACATAACTAGCCTTATTATGTCCACTGATTTAAGGCGCCAGATTTCACAACCGTAAAGTAGGGTTGAACATACCGCTGCATTGCACACTCTACTCTTCAGGACGAGAGTGATGTCGCGTCGCCGCCATAGGTGGCGAAGGTTAGCAAAAGCACCTCGAGCTTTTGCTGTACAGTTCGTGATTTCATGTTCAATCCCACGGGCGCTGATACAAGTTCCCAGGTAGTTGAATTTTTGAACGACTTCTAGCTGATCCCCACCAAGGGTCAGCGTAGGAGGCGGTCCAGACCAATCTTGGAGAAACGCTTTGCACTTCGAGGGTGAAAAGCGAAGCCCGAAATGACGGACAGCTAGTGCTAATCTGCCCAGTGCCGCTTGGCACGTTTGTGAGCTGTCACAGATTAGGGCAATATCGTCAGCATACTCCAAGTCAAGAAGTCGTTCTCCTCGGAGCAGATCCACACCTTCTAGGTCGTGTCCTGTTAACGCGATTTCCATGACTTCGTCAATAGCAAAGTTGAAGAGGAAAGGTGACAGCGGCATCCTTGTCTCATACCGCTGGAGATATTAAAAGGTGATGACAGCTTGTCGTAAGCTCTCACTCAGCCTGAGCTACGCGAGTATAATGATCGCATAATATTTATATATTTCGCAGGTACACCTTTCTTGAGTAGACAGTCCCACAGTGCAGTCTACCCACCGAATCGAATGCACCTTTGACAGCGAGAAACAAGACAACGGGGAGTCGCCAATATATGTGACGGTACTCCAATAACTGACGCAAAGTGAAAATGTGGTCAATGCAGCCACGACCTCGACGAAACCCTGTTTACTTTCACGAATGTGGCTTTCAAGAGTGCCAGTCAGTCTATGAAGGAAAACAGGCAAGCAATTTGGAAACGATGGATAGCAAACTGATTCCTCTATGGTTGGGGCATTCCGGTCGTGAGCCTCCCTTAAAAATTGAGACTATGACGGGGTGGCCCCAGTCGGTTGGGAGAGTTTCCCGCTCCCACAGTTTCACTAGCAACTCGTATAAGTCATCAACAAGAGCAGGACCCCCGAATTTGAAGAGGGCTGGAGAAAAATCATCTGGTCTCGCGACTTTATTTAACTTCAACAGTCCGATCTCACGTTCGACTTCTAAGCGAGAGGGTGGATCCAAAGGGACAGCCAAGGGAGTGGGGCGATCAGTGGCCGGCGAGAAATCTAACAATTCCGACCGACAAAATTGCCTTTCAAAGTGCTCATCCTAACGCTCCAAGCGTGTTGACAAGTTGTGGATAGGCTGTCCACTCTCGTCACGTATAGTTTAACTAACACCAGGTCTCCTGCTGTCCGTTTCCCGTATCAGACGGAATCACCTACAAGGGTTACCAAGAGCAGCGGCCATTTCCATATCTGATGCACGATGAGACCACCAGGATTCATGGTCTCTCTTCAGGCTAGCACGGAGCTTTGCCCGAAGCTCTTTGCGAACTTCATTGTGTTCGCTTCCAGCCGGAATATGCCGGCGAGCAGCGGTAAGTTCCAGAGACTGCGAAGAGACCCAATGTCCATGTTGGCGATTAGACTTAGCACATGAGGATTTTCCTGCTGATAGTAAGGACTGGTGAATATGAGACCAGTGAGCTTCAATTGCATCCAATGAGCGCTTATCCAACTCGCATGGCAGCGTACTTTGATAGGCATTCAGAACAGCTGGCTTCACTAATTGACTGGTGTCAATGCGGTCGCAACGTCGTCGTGGGCATCCGCTAAAACGCAAGTGCAGGTCAGCAGATACAAGTGCATGGTCGATGTCCACACATGTGCTCCAAATCGAGCGACAGTTCTGAACGCAGCCTCTGCATCGGTAACTTATCGCAGTGTGATCGATTTGTGTTCATAGCTGGTTCGAGGCTGGTGGGCGCCAAGTCACTCTCCGGAGGGTGCTGTGTCGGAAATTAGTGCTCGCAAGAAATAAGCGAGCATCTTCACACAAATAAAGTAACCGCTCACCGTTATCATTACGGGAGCCTACACTATGTTGGCTGCCCAGATGCAGTTCATCAGTGGGTAATTTTCCAACTTGAGCGTCCAGATCCCCAGTCAGCATTAAAGTGCCCGAGCTTCTGTGGCGGAGCTCGTTCAATTGGTGGTAGAAGTCGTCTTCTACCGAATCATTGCTAGAGTTTGTGGATGCATAGGCAGCAATAACGAATAGATACCTGTCAGTACCACACGACTTCGAAACTTTGAACGAGCCAGCCTATCGGACCGCACACATCCGCTACTGTGTGGGATCCAATCGAGCAGAGTAGCTTCAGCAGGAAACTCATAAGATGCTTTCACAATGTATTAGACAGTGGGAAGTTAGATGACGCATTAGTTAATCAACTATTTATGAAGCGTTTGCCTAAGCAGGTACAAAATATTCTAGCCAGCAACGCTGATAGTGTTCCCCTGACGCAGCTCGCTAGTATCGATGACAAAAGTTTGGAAATCTAGCTCAGCATAACTATCCCCGCCGTTAGAACACACCAGCTACCAAACTCAATTAACGACCGTCTGGACGATTTAGCTAAAGAGCCATTACCCCGCAGATAAATCAGCACCAAACACATCTTAAACAAGCAATCCGATTAGGAGACGGTAGCAGACGCGCCACTGGTGTCGGTTGCGAGACATGTCCTATAAAGTCTCGAGCCAAGCACAAGGTGAGTCACGTGGACTACAGCCCGGAAGGTGAGATAGACTAACGGCACCCAGTTTGGTCGTCAGTGACTTCATTTCCCGCTGCCAAATCAACTTCTGTTCACCTTGAGCCTTGTACAACTCTACACCCGGCAGACTAAACAAGGCCCTCCTAGGTAAGCGGTGACCAGGCATACGTAGCACGTGCCCCAGCCAACTCAACTTATTCAGTGCTGTCTGTTGTTCTAATGAACTAGCTCGGTTATCACTGCCTAGTACTCGCCTACGCATATAATCGTTGCGGACACGCTGGTGCCATCCGACACTAGTAATGCTTCGCAGACAACGATGATCAAAGACTTGAAGACGCCTCAGATCTTCAGACCGAAGGGGCCAAGTCTCACTAACATAGGGCAAAACGGCCCTGACTGTGGCCTTGTATACACAGCCTTTCAGACGAAGGAAAACACCATTCTGTCGCCAAAAATGTCACAGGGTTAAGAAGGCAACTATGGCCTTTGCAATGCGTGAGCTGACGTCAGTTTCTATGCGCCCATCGTTGCTGATGCAGCTGTCACGGTCAGTGAATTGATAAACCACCACGAGTTCCTCGTTAGTAAGGGTCAAGAGGTCATAAAGTGGCTGGTGGTCCTGCAACAACACTTTGCACCTTGAAGGTGCGAAGTGCATACCAAATAATGAGAACACTCTGGACAGGCTATTCAAGATTGATTGTGCCACCACAACATCGTCGCAAAGCAATACGATATCGTCAACTAACCTTTCACCAGGCAGCACTACAACTCATACATCGTGAGATTCCGCAAAGGAGCACCTCATGGTAGAATCCACAACGAAATTGAACAAAAGTGGAGAAATCGGACAACTCTGACGAACGCCACTTGTGGTAGGAAAGCTACCCGACAGGACACCGTAGAACTTGATGCGGCCTTTAGTGTCCGAGTATAGAGCACGTAGGATGTTCACATATTTCGTGAGAACACCTTTCCGCGCAAATGTTTCGAAAAGAATCGATCGATCGACTGAATCGAACGCACTCTTGAAATCGAGGAACACAGCTATTATCGGCCTGCGGTACGTGTGGCGCTGCTCTAGCACCTGTGGCAAAGTGAATATATGGTCTATATAGTCACGTCCTGGGCGGAAACCTGTTTGTACTTCTCCAATCCGGGATTCACGTTGCACAATGAGGCGACGAACGATAATCGAGGCTAGTAATTTTGTCACAACTGGTGTTAAACTAATACCCCAGTGGTTAGAACATTCTGTGCGGCTGCGCTTCTTGTATATTGCCATTATAACCGATTCGCTCCAATTAGCCGGGACACTCCTCCAGATACATTCGAATAGGGAGGTCAGTGCTTTACAGAGAAACTCACCTCCATCCTTAAATAGTGCAGGTGGGACGGAATCCGGGCCAGCGGCACGAAAACGATTGAGGGCTGTAATCGCGTTTTGGACCTCGGCCTCTGACGGAGGCTCTAAACTAACCGTCCATGGCTCATCCTGCATCACCTGAGTAGGAAGAGGTCCGGGAGCAGGGGGCCAGCTGAACTGATCTTGAAAGTGTTCCGCCTAACGAGCAATACGGCGCTTCTTAATGTGAATCAGTGCACCCGCACCGTCTCTGATTGTTTCACTGATGCCTGGTTTTCTGGGACCAGTGGGGCGGATCAGCTGGAAGAGCTTGAGGTAACTGCCTACTGCTCCTGCCTCCTCCATTTCTTGAGCCCGACTGGTCCACCAGGCTTCCTTGTTAGCGCGCAGGCTCAGGTTTAGTTCGCGCCTAATAGTTCATCTGGTCACATTATGCTCAGAGCCAGAAACAAGGTTTCTTCTAGATTACAACAGGTTCACCGACCTTTTAGATATCCAGTGACTGGTGAGGTGACGGCTGATAGTGCAACAAGCAGATGCTCCTACGTCCTGCATGGCGACCGAGATTCTATTCCACTGTCATTAGAACAAGACAGCGGAAGTTCGGTACGCAGCGCTTCTTGATAGGCTTGTCTGACCGAGGGCTGAGACAATTTCTCACTTGCCAATCGGGGGAGACAATTAGTGCGTCACCCGATAAAGTTCATGGAAAAGCGACAGCGTATCAAGGCATGATCAGAGTCGACGCAAGTACTCAAGTACGAGCGGCAATCCAGGATGGAACCACGACATCTGTAATTTATGGCAATGTTATCTATCTTGGCCCATCGCTGGCCAGCTATAGGAGGACGCCAAGTGACACTTCGGCGCCCACTGTACCTAAAAGCAGTGCTACTAAAAAACAACTGGTGCTCCGCAGCTGACGCTCGCCGTTGTCAGTCCGCTCGGAGTTAATCAGATAATTATTACCCATCTGAGCTTCTGAAGAGCTCAGACACCATACTTGTGCGTTCATATCCCCTGCATGTGCTATAACATCTGAACTAGTGGCACTGCGTAGTAGCGCGTGCAGTTTGCAATAGAATGTGTCATTGACAGGATTAGAACTGCAGTCAGTGGGAATGTAAGCGGAAATCACAAACAGCGTTTTGTACTACTTCGTGAATCAACCTGAGCTGATGTCGTCAAACAGGCTGCACATAAACGGATGTTCACCGGAATCCAGTCAACCAACGATGACCCAGCCTTGGAACTTAGAATGATACCTAAATCCGCTTGACCTGTGAGTGCTGCATCGGCGTCTCCGGATGCGTGCAACCAATAACGAGAGGATAAGCCGGGTGTAGTTAATTCAATAACCCCGTTAGGGCCATTGCTCCTAGTTTCGGACACACAACACACATCAATACCCAGTGTGTCCAATGTGCGTGCGGGTGCAGCCTGTTGGCCGATTTGTCTTACAGTGGGAACGTTGAACGTCGCCATGGAAATGGGACAGCGTGGCCTTATAGGGGGGGGGGTTGTCGGTAGGCGTCCGATTGGTGTCGCGAGTAGGTGGCTGCAGATGCTCCTACTTCAGTACCAAGTCGATTGCGGTCAATTAAGCTGGGAATTATAGAAGGAAGGTTAGCAATGGGGGTTAAGATAAAAGTAAAAGAAACGGTAAAAAAAGAAGGGAGGCGCCAGAAGTAGCATGTTTTCGCTTGTCCGCCCTGCTGTATGCAGCAGATAAGGCGACCCTTGATAATCTGCGTGACGACCGATGCAGAATGTAGTTAGTATTTGGGAAAATTGTTATGGTTTTATGTAGGCTGAGATAGTGCCAGGGCGCCTGGAGCTAGACAGGAGGATGATTAGGGTCTGCATACAAGGCCTTTGGCTCAAAAGTCTGTCCGCAAGGTAGCGGGAAGGTGGCAATGATTTAGTTGTACAGAAATGAACGCCATCCTACGTTAAACCCCCAATCTGGAGGACCAGGAGACTGAGTTTGTCTGAGCTCTAACCATTGACCAATCTGGTAGGAGTAGGTCTCAAGGTGCCCGGTAGCACTATCCAGTATAGCGCGATGGGTCAAAGTGGTACGCAAACCGTCGTACTACGTTAAGGTGCAGTCTCATTGCAACGGATCCACACCAGCAGATAACACTCAAGCCTATATGAACAGAAAAACCACCGACGTCTCTGACAGTAACACCTTAAGCTGAGATTTCCACCAAGGAAACAGCATGTGTCACTCAATCCGGACAACGCATGCATTGGCCTGACCGAGTTGTCGTCCAATAAACGCGACGACACAACGCAATCATTGTTATTTTCCCCCCACTTTGATTAGGTATTGTTAGGTCCGTTTATATCTTTCTCAAAACACTTACATTTGGAGGACTGTACTTTTATCTAACCTAATATGGCAATACCCTAATCACACAACAAGTGATCTACGCCGACATCAGAAGGGCATTTAGACCCCTATCCATTACCACGTCCGCGCCGAAGCACGTGACAACCATGGGCGAGAGAATGTACTCTACTTCCCATGCACTCTGCTATACCTATACCGCATCAAGACGCACACATAATGATAATAAGAACGTGTCCGGTGTATGCCGTAACGGTGCTTCGCTGCCGTGCGACCACCACCAGTTGCGCGCGGCTGAGTACACCGCACATAACACAACTGGGACGACCGGAAGACGGACGCATAAGCTTCCATTTACGTGCTCAAGGCCCGACGCAGTCGCAATTACACCGCATGCTGAATTGGACTCAGCCACCATGCAAGCACATGAGATAAATCGCTCTTTCCCTTGTATATATGATTATTACCTATACACTATCATTCATATTACTGCCTAGCCTTCTGATTTTGAAACCAGTCACGATTTAAGCGACACTAATACCGCCACCTACTCACACTGCACCAATCGTGGTCCAACATATGTGGCCACGTACTGAGACTCATATATCAACACAGTCGGCTGAGCTGCAGGCGACAGTACTTCGCTTCGCGAATCTGCCGACTATGGAATGCTCTGCCCGCCGAGTTAGTCTCGGCACCTACTGTCGCTGATCTTAAGACCCGCCTGGACCGTCATCTTTCTGAGCTACACCGCGATCTTCCATGAGACAACTACGTTTTACTCCATTTCATATTCCATACTAGCCCCAGTCAACTCCCAGCTGCCTCGCATCCGGCGCAGCAGCTTGTATTTCTACTCGCAACACTTTCGATATACATATTGACGGAGTTTTCTTCTTTGCTTTCTTGCGCCTCCATCTAATTCTTTTCCACGGCCGTTTCGGAGGGCATGGTGGAATATCACCCTTTGAGCTGGCGTGCATATTGTTTAAGTGCCACATGCCCAATGAAGATACGACTAACACGCGAGTCCAACCCGCTATAAGGTTGTTTAGCCTTTCACCAAACCTGATTCTAACTTTCTTACTCTATGGGTCATGTAAAGCTCGAGCTTTTATTCCCATTAAATAGGATGTTCCAATGTTCCAGGGAGCTAATAGACCAATGCCTGGAACGCAATGGTTAACTGAAATAAAAAAAATAACCCGATGTGATAGAAACATTTAGTTTACATATTTGTAATCAGCTCACTTAGTACTACTGGCAACACCCTGTCGCTTTTCTGTTAGAAAAATGATGTTGGATAGTGTAATCAACGCGGCTGAAAGAACGTATTTAACCGCTTACTCAGCAAGGTCGTCTAGAAGCCTATGACGACCCGGGTCAACAAGCAATCCAACGTGTCGGAGGAAGTCGATAACAATGATCGAGAAGGGTACAGGCGCAACCGTTAAAAGAAACTGAAGATCGTAAAGATGTAAGTATAGTTGCACCATGCGCTGAGTGTGTGAAGCTATCGGTAAAACGTTTGCCGTACGCAAGTAGTACATACTCTAAATTGCTTGCCTTTTGTGCTGGCCTGTGTTATGCTCACTTTTGCACCTGAATCCGTGAAAAAATAGAAGCAGACGCGTCTATTCTTGACGCAAAACGGACAGCCTTTGTTGTCACTGCCGGATGCATGGGTCGCGTTCACGTTCCAGTGAATTAGCCTCACTGTGCTAGTATGCTATTCTATGCGTAAGGTACCCGTCAATGTCTGGCGTTGTTACATTACTGACGATACCAGCATATTTCTGTCGCTGAATTGGCACTATGGGCCCGGTTGCAGATTCGTAACGCGCTGCGTCTACGCGGTGACCTTGATATGTAGGGTGGAGGTTTGGTTTGATACCAACCAAGACGACGTGTAGGCTTCTTATTTTCCGAACTATGTGACATGCTGACTGTATTTGCATTACCACTAACTAATGGCGAAGTGCGGAATACTTCTAGTTTCCAGCGAAAGAAAAAAGCATCAGCATACAGCGGTACGCAGTACCGGCGTTTCGCTGCCACGCAACCAACAACGGTCGCATGTGGGCTAGGATACTGCGAGGGTCGCCCTGCGCTTACGCAAGCTAGATCCCACGCAACAAGATTACGAGACAAGCTCGTTACCTCTAGGCTATGGGTCGGCGGAGTTGGGTATCTATCTTTTCGAAGACGCTACAGTTGCCTGAGATTTTATCTTGCGGATATGGTTTACGCGCAGTATCCGCTCCTGTGACTAGTTCTTTTAGCGTTATTTCCGCGCGACAACAGTATCATCTGTAAAGGATCTGGGAGGCAAAACAGCACCTTTAAAGCTAATTCGCAGGTGTACGCCTTGTTTGACGCTTTTTATAACCAGGCTTGAGCACTGGGCTGTGATTCACTAATGATCATCTGTTCATTGCTCAATCATCAATTAACATTAGCTATGATTGAGAACATCACAATTAATGTGCCGCAATAGAAAAAGATAAGATACTAGAAAGTTACGCCACAAAAAGATTCCAAATCAAGTAAGATGTTAAATATTATATTATGTGTTTCGCATGAGATCGGAATTAGAGGGAGAATCTAAAGGAGGGGAATGGACAAATAAATTCACAAAACAAACCACATATCAGCAAGTGTGTCCGACCAAACGTGTTCATCGTCCTTGGGACCACAACTACGCAGTCGGGATGCACCAATCGATGTAAGCTCCGAAGTAACGGCTTGCCGAACAACCTCCTCGTGGTGCCAGCTGGGTGGTTCGGGATTTTCTCGTTCCAGCAAATGGTTCAGCGGCAGTGTTCCAGGACGTGGTGGGTTTTCGCCTGGCAAGCGTTCTCCCTATAAAAGCCACATATGTCCGTTTAACAACACTGTGACGTGGCGGACGTGACTCGCCACTAAATAAAGTCACTGCCCCTTGCTTCATCCTGGCGAAGCATTGTATTCCAGCAAGTTGATGCTGTAATTTCGGGGAGCATTGGGCCCCTGTTTGGCAAAGGAACAAACGAAAGGCGTATGAACTGATCAATCAGTCACCGGCTCCCAATGGGCGCGATTCCCTGAATTCGCTCCGCTGCCTTGCGGACAGGTTATTCAGCCAAAGGCTCGGGGTGGTGTCCCCTAAGTCAACACCCTACTTCGGCTTGGGCAACCGGGTAGTATTTCGCCCTCTGACGAAACCGTGGACATTGTTATGTTGTGTTGTGTTTTCTTTTACTATTTCTGTACCTTCTTTTGAGTTCCATGGTTTCCGATGGTGCAATGTCTATTCATAGACTGTTGCATATATATATATATATATATATATATATATATATATATATAAGCTCCGAAGTAAGGGTTTTCATTCCTCTCGACCAAGTCATCGCTTGGCCTCCGCCTCTAACTACACCCCCGGTGTCCAAATAATGTAGGCCGCGGGAATTGGTGTGCTGGTCTGCGTAACATGTGGCCCAGCCATCGAAGGCTAGTACTTCATTGCTGCATATGTGTAATTCTGGTAGATTGAAGGAGATCCTGGACCAGGGTAACAACAGTTTGAGGGGGTAGGGGGATGAGCTTGTTGTACCTCGCTTGCTCATTAGAGATGCCTTCCTTTCCTAACATTATTACGAAAATAGCAAACACAACGAAAGAGCTGCATACCACAAGAAGGCTAATGCCCTGTCCGTGGGAGTGACCAAAAAGTGTCCGCTGGAGTTCCCTGAGCGAACAATTTTTGAGCCGCTGGTCGTCCCAAATGAGCACTTTTTGGCGACTTCAGGTCACTCAGAATGTTTTGCCAATGCACCTTTACGATATACCGCAAATGCATTTTCCTGATTGCAAATACTGACAACATCAAGCCGAAATCGATTCCCAAATTGTAATTACGTAATACTATAGCCACTAAGCCAAACCGAAAATGTCCTCGAGTGATCAAAAATCGTCCAAAAAGAGTCTAATTGGGACGGCCGCGGACACAAAAGTTGGTCACTTGGGTAGCTCCAATGGTCGCTTACGCTGACTATAATTACGATTTACTTAAAAAGTAACGTCTTCCAGGCAAGGAAGAGGTGCTAAAAATGCACAATCTTATTTAACAGTATATCTGGACAGATCCCGCTATGTATTTTCATACCTTTTGCCTCTGCGAGTGACTAGAAACAACCTATCCAGTTCACCGCCGTATATAGTAGTGTATGCTCCATCGATTATAGGTGAAGGACATGAAGGAACTCGGAACCCTCGACCGGACGCATACTACAGCGAGCTTCACTTGGTTATTCTTCTGTCTCTTATTCGATTAATTTCTGGGAAAGCGCACTTTATGGCTTCCAAGCGCATAGACTGCGGCAAAGGTGTCTCCTCACGATCAAAAGCAATGCAGTGCAATCGGTGCGATGGATGGCTACACATTACCTGCTGTAAGACTAAAGCTGACCTATACGAATGCTTGAAACGGACTGAATTCTTGGTTATTACTGTTCACTGTGATGTCTGTCGAGATTTGGTGAACAATAAGTCTGTTTTAGCTAGTCTCACTCCCCGCAACTTGTGACTGACGTCAGCACAATCGGATTTCGTTCTTGATGAAACCGCTGCAGCTCCTGCTTTTTCGATCCGCTCAATTACTTCTGCTATCGCTGCACAAGATTGGAGTGGCTCCTCCATTTATCGGCCAAATGCTACCTTCAGTTTAGTATTACAACGATAAGAAAGCTGCTGGGACTGACGTCAAGACGATGACTTATGCGACCGTGGCGAGCACGAATGCTGCTGAGGCACCTGACGCAGACCATGTTCCAAAAGGGAGCTAAAAAGGCAGCGTCAAAACCTAAGACAACTCCAGTGTCCACACCAACTCAACTGAAACGCGTTTAAGATAAGGTTGTTCAACTGGAAAGATTGATAAAAGGAAAATTGGTCCCACAAAAGCATGAGACTCTTGGATGTAACAAAGCCCCTCGTGTTCGCTGCCTAATAGTTCCCGAATCGGACAGAGACCTCGGCTGAGAGAATTATTGACGATCAAGCTTTTCTAAACGAATGGTATCCTGCCTATTTGATGAAGGCGAGTAGGGTATCAGCATCGTGTCTGATTTTCGACTTGGGAAAAGGCATGACGATCCACCCAAAACTCGTCCCCTTAAAATCGTCTGTCAGGATGAAGGTCGTCGCATTCTTAGACGAACATCACGCATAAAAGGTGAAACATACTATGTCTTGAAAGTCCTTTGCTCGGAATATCTAATCAGAAGGAAACAGGCCGTTAGCGAATTATGAACCCGCCGACGGAACGGCGAAACTGATCTATATATTGCGGATTTTCGGATAGTACGCAAAATCCCAAGAGATCGTTGGAAGCCAATCTTCTTGTTACCCAGCCCCCATGCGGATTGCGAGTAATATTTGCTAATGTACGCAGCCTCAAGAACAAAGTGAACGACATTCCTCTGCTTAGTTCTGAGCATCAACCAGCCCTGTTGAGTTTCACTGAGACTTGGTTGTCTCCAGAAATTTTAGATGCAGAAATTAGCATTTCAGGATATCAACTCTTTCGAGCTGACCGTACCAGTGGGCGAGCTGGAGATGGGGTCATACTCTACTCGGAGGCTTGCCGCAAGGTTCACGTCAATGAGGCTGACTGCGATTGTGATGGCTTTTCAGAGGTGCTGTCGTGCAGGATCAATGACGGCTACCAGCTACTCACGATTGATGTGGTATATAGGGTCCAATCGGGAACTAGTACTCCTCTGTTGCAATCGGCAAAAACTAATGTTCGAGGACGAAATTGTCTGCTCATGGGTGACTTGAATGCACCCAGCATCGACTGGGATCTTCTTCACTGTGGTCTTCCCAAGGATTCATTCGAAGCGGGCCTACTCGGAGTTATCCATGCCTGCAACCTGATTCAATGTCACAACACCGACACGGATGTTCCCTAGTCAAAGGCCACACATTCTTGATCTAGTGCTCACCCCTGCGTCCCGGGACGTCAACAGCCTGAAGATCATTCATCCATCTGGCCTGTTATAATCTTCTCACTAGACACAATTCCAAAAATAACAATTTACTGCTCCACAAAACTTCTAGCCCAACCGAAGAAAAAAGCAGAACGTCAATGACCTTGACAAAATAACGTATTAATCGCCGCCAACAAACACTGTACTACTACTGTGGACCTTGGCCGTATTTATAAGTCTCTTATTGATCTACGACTTCCAGAATTGGAAGGTCAGCCACCAAGGTTAGTGGTCCCCCACATCTTTTGCCGAGGTATCAGGTGGTTTTTAGTCCCGTGCAGAAATAGAACATTCCAGAACGTACGAAATCGATTAATCGCTAAAATAGTGGATTTCTTAGGCAATTCTCGCTTTCTCCCGGACACCTATCCTCCTGAGATATCGTCTGAGGTATACGACGAAAGCCAGGGACTAACCTGTAGCCTTCGGGACGGTGTTCTCTGTCTGTCGGTCCATCCCCTTGGCAGAAGTGCCCGAGAACTATGTTCCGATGTCCGTGTTCTGGATTCTTTGCGCGACTGTGTGCAGTCGTCCACTGCTACCTTCGGCAAGTTGAAGCTTTCCACCAGTAAATCGAACGGTAGGTCAGTAGGCCTTGCTTGTTCTGGTTGGCACAATGTGGGCCGTAAGTGGTTTGCATGCCGTGGCCAGATCTGTGCGCCCACCATCATGTCATACATGACGTTTCCGCGCTTTTGACCGTCCCTGGCGTCCATTTCGTATGGCCTTCCCCATAGTCACGTACTAGTACCTTCTGTCCAAGCATAAAAGATTCCTACTTTGCTCCATGTCGCCGGTTAAAATTCTGTTACATTCTGCGATTTCTTTCACCAACAGAGAATTCCGAGCGCGGTCGGATGGCGTCGAAAGGCATGCGGAGCTTCCGGTTCATCATCGTCTGTGCCGGAGAAATTGCGTCTGGCGCATGTGGATTCGGTGTTGATCGGTAGAGAAAAAGGAACAAGTCAACCACCTCCTCTATACGCCCCTCCCCTTTTGATTTGTGGTGAGCTCACTTAAACGTATCGACAAAGTTTTCTGTCTGACCATTCGACTGTGGGTGAAACGGCGGCGAGCGAATGTGCTGGACGGCGCATTGCTTGCAAAACTCCGTAAACGTTGCTGAAGTGAATTGTGTACCTTTGTCAGTGACCATTGTCTCAGGACAGCCGAATCTGCTAAAGGTTTGGCGCAGTTTCGATACAGTGGCATTGGTAGTTGTGCCATCCATGAGAAAGACTTCAGGCCACTTGCTGTGAGTCGACAATAATATTAAGAAACTTCTGCCGTTGATCGGTCCCGCAAAGTCGACATGGATGCGGCACCATGGCTTAGTTACTTTTGGCCATGAATAGAGTTCGGATTTTTGTGGCGCTTTCAAGACATTGGAGCACTTTGGCAGCGTTTAGCTATTTCTTCTAGCTATTTGTCCATGAAGGACCAGTAGATATAACTGCGGGCAAGCGCCTTCATCCGGTTGGTTCTAGGATGCCCGGCGTGGAACTGCCGAATAACGCGCTCCTGAAGTGCCATGGTGATGACCCCTCTTTCCGAAAATAGTATGCAGTCGTTTACAATAGAGAGCGAGTGTCTCCTTTGAAAGTACTGTTGTGACTCGGCAGATGGACATGAACGTGGCCAACTTGTTTTGTGGAACTGTGTAACTTGCTTGAGTACTGGGTCTCGATGCGTTTGGGTTCCAACAGCTTTTGCGGTAACTGGTAGACCGTGCAATGCATCAGTTACCAGAAAGTTGACATCAGGTTCAAGCTCGACCGAGGCAATGATTGTGTCCTCATGTTCTTGCTGATGGGCGTTGAGTAGGCGTGACAGTGCATCCGCTTGGTCAATGGAAATTGTTGACTGATGGTGGATCTCGAAATCATACCTCATTAAGGTAAGAGCCCAGCGTTGTAGCCGGTTGGCTGTGTAGTCCGGGATGCCCTTTCTCGAATCAAAGATAGCCAGCAAGGACTTGTGACCTGACAGAAGCTTGAAGCGGCGGCCGTATAGCATTTTGTGGAATTACTTGACCGCGTACACTATGGCCAATGTTTCTTTCTCAATCTGGCTGTAATTTCTCTCAGCCTTCGTAAGTGTTCTGGCGGTATGGGCGATTGCTTTCTGAGATCCATCGGTGTACATATGTGAAATTACTGCGCCAATCCCATGGCTTGATGCATCTGTGGTCAGGACAACCTCTTTGGAGGGATCAAAATGAGTCCAAATCAAGTTCGAGGACAGCAGTGTCTTGGTCCGTTCGAAGGTAATCTGGCATTCTAATGTCCAGTTCCAAGTTTGGTCTTTGGCTAGCAGCTTGTTTAACGGGGCACGCACGCAGTGCATCTCAGGCAAGAATGCGCTGTAGTGGCTGATGAGCCCACAAAAGGAACGCAAGGACTGTAGATCTGTTGGTGGAGGCATTTTTCTAATGGCTTCTGTGGGTGACATGGGTGACAGCCGTGGACCTGTGTGATTAACAGTTGGCTCATCTTCTACTGCTATGCCAGTCACGAACTGTGCAGAGGACAATGGCTATCCTCACGAGCTAGGATCCTCCGCATAGCGCCAATGCACTGCAGAGGACTTAGAAGCTATACGGACAGATTTTATAGTACTAATGAGTAGTGAGGATTTTCGGTATAATTCAGCTAATTCATCATCGCCACTCCCAATCAGCAGGCTTAGGCTAGTCTGGAAAAGCACCAGACGCCGGCGTTTCGACCTTCTGGGTCTCATCAGTGGTGCGCCTCCCAGAGGAATCCTGCAGATTCCGCCCCCATGACTTCAGGATGCCAGCAGCCTCACACCAGCACTTTCTGATGTCCATGATCTGAAGATTACCCAACCACTCGGCCGCAGTGAGCACTCTACAATCTCCTTCTTTTGAGCATGCCGCCTTGTCATACATGCTCAGAGGACACGCCGTCTCAACTTCTGGTCTGTTATACCATCCAGATTACAAGTGGCGAGCACCACAGACTGGACCATTCCACAATTCCTAAACCTTCATGAAACATGGAAGATGATGTCAGTCATCGAAAAATTTGTTCCTATCACCAAGAACAAGCTTTCCTCAAAGGATCCCTGGATCGACCGAGAGGTGAGCTCCCTGATGAACAGACGACGAAAACTGTGTGACATATTCAAGTCAACACAGGTAACGTCAGATTACTCGAAAAGAAAGGATATTTCCACACGTTTGCATGCTAGCTTGCATCTTAGGTTGACAATACGATGTAGCAAACGGTTAGTTTCGGGGGGAATTCGTCGCTTGAGAAATTTAAAACAGTTAGTCCCCTTCAGTAGTTTGAACAACGAAATGAGAAGACGAATACTGGCAGATGCTAGCATTTCGTATTATCTCGTCAGTACCAATACAATAACAGGGAAATTCTTTTATATGTCTTACAGGGCACAGGCAAACCAATCAAATTTATTGTTGTGATCATTGTTATCAGATTACGTCCACGGCAACCGCAGGTTGACAACTAATTGCTTTTGGACACACAAAGCTGGTCTAATTCGGCTTATCGCGACGGCCTCGGCAAATCGTAAAAGGCGTGCATTAGTATGACGTAACAAGATCCGGAAAGCTGATAAGGGATTGACCTGGTGACGAGTCGCCAAGATGTGCCTGCCTATGGAGGACGCTGGCGGCTTACGCGAACACGTATCATCGGAGGTGGATTGGGTAACTTCACGCTGAACCCAGTTTGGTAGGTGTTCCTTCACTCGGGAATCTAAAACCCGTTCGGTCCTGCCGATGTAACTGCTACCGCAGTCACACACGAATTGGTAGACACAATGGGATTTGGCGCCGACGGGTTCATCTTCCTTTACTGAAGGTAACGGCAACTTTCGGGTTCTGTTGATAATTACCGCCTCCGCAGCACAGTATGTACGCTGAATGGCCGAGACAATCCGTTTGGTTAATCTTTTCGTTGCATTGCCCTTCTTGAATGGGAGCTCAATGTACACCTTCTTCTTAGGGGCTGTCAACGCCATCTCCTTGGGCGGTCCAACTTGGCTATGTTTGTCTATGAATCGCTTTGGGTAGCCATTCTCCATAAGCGTCTTAGTGATCAGCTCTAACTCTTCAGCCAGGCAGTCGTTGGAGCAGATACGTCTGGGCCGAGTGAATAAGGTTTTTACTAGCGCGCGCTTGTGTGCCATCGGTGAGAAGCTAGTGAAGTGTAGATATTGGCCGGACCACGTTGGCTTCCGGTATACAACTCGCTTAATCAGACCATTATCCCTGCGACTCATGAGAATGTCGAGGTACGGAAGGCGCCCATTCGATTCTAATTCAAAAGTCACCTTCAGGTTGTCGTGAACATTATTAAGTTGATCTACTAGTTGTTCGATTTGCATCTTTGTGGAACCGAAAACAAGGATATCATCCACGTATCGTTTGTAATACGGTAGCTGAGAAATCTGTCCACTTAGTTTCCTCTCAAGCATCAGCATAAAAATATCAGGCAGTACGGGTCCCAAAGGACTACCCATAGCTACTCCGTCAATTTGGCGATACGTGTTGTGGTCGAATCGGAAAGCGACATTCTCAGTGCAAAGTAACAGGGACTGTCTCAGGACGTCTGTCGGTATTGGCAAACGGAAATTCTCCTCTTCCATCAGGCGGCAAATGTAATCAACTGTCTCAAGCAAGGGGACATTAGTAAATAACGATTGAACGTCCACTGAACACATAACCTTGTCGGCTAGGCTGATTTGGTCTAGGTCTTCAATTATTTCAAAAGAGTCCTTAATGCTGTGCAAATTGTAGTGCTGCCTTAGTGGTGCAAGGATCCGAACTAACCAACGAGCCAATTTGTGCTGCGGGGAATTTACCATGGACAAAATGGGTCTTAGTGGCATGCCCTGCTTGTGAGTTTTTGGTAACCCGTATAGCTGTGGTGTCGAGGAACCGCTCGGCTTCAGGTGCTTGTAGGTGGTCTCATCAATTACACGATGTAGGAGAAGCGTTTCAAGGTGTCGGGTTATACGGGCCTCTACTTCTGTCAGACATTCTATCTTGTTGGTGTGTTGAAACTTGCTTTCATCACTTAAAACGCTTAGCATTATTTGTACGTAATCATTCTTGTTCATGACAACTGCTCCTGAACCTTTGTCCGGTTTTAGTACAACCACTCCCTTATTTCTCAGCTCTCGTAGTGCTTTTAAATGACGGCTTGTAAGCGCACACTTTTCATTTACCGGTACCATGAGGACTTCATAAGCAATGTCGGTCAGCTTATTCCTAAACCAACTGACAGCATCAGGACTGGTTGACTGAAGTTCAGCTACTTGGTCGAAAAATTCTCAAACTGTGCTTCAACAAACAATCGATTCAGCTTATTGGGAGTAACTTTGTAATCTATCCCCAAGGCTAGTGCTTCTAGCTGCATATCATCAAGCTGTACGTTTGACACATTCAAGACGTACTTACCGAGATCACGTGTAACGGGTTGGTCATTTGCTTCCATCAGGGATTTCAGTAGACGCTTTCTGCAAGTTTCTTTCGTGCGAGCGATAAGTCTCTGGCAAAAGATTGAGAAGACAATACGGCAGCATAGGGACAGGCTCTCCACAACCGGCATCAGGCGAGTATGTGTCTCCATCAGAGTTGTTAGCTTTGCCTTGGTCGTGTCTAATTGCGCTGATGCAATGCGTCTTAGATTGCGATTGGAAGGCGCGAGCTTGTTTCTGCGTAATAGTTTCAGCATTGAACGCGGGTAACGGCGTAGGGTGACACACTCGGAAAGAAAGGATATTTCCACACGTTTGCATGCTAGCTTGCATCTTAGGTTGACAATACGATGTAGCAAACGGTTAGTTTCGGGGGAAATTCGTCGCTTGAGAAATTTAAAACAGTTAGTCCCCTTCAGTAGTTTGAACAACGAAATGAGAAGACGAATACTGGCAGATGCTAGCATTTCGTATTATCTCGTCAGTACCATTACAATAACAGGGAAATTCTTTTATATGTCTTACAGGGCACAGGCAAACCAATCAAATTTATTGTTGTGATCATTGTTATCAGATTACGTCCACGGCAACCGCAGGTTGACAACTAATTGCTTTTGGACACACAAAGCTGGTCTAATTCGGCTTATCGCGACGGCCTCGGCAAATCGTAAAAGGCGTGCATTAGTATGACGTAACAAGATCCGGAAAGCTGATAAGGGATTGACCTGGTGACGAGTCGCCAAGATGTGCCTGCCTATGGAGGACGCTGGCGGCTTACGCGAACACGTATCATCGGAGGTGGATTGGGTAACTTCACGCTGAACCCAGTTTGGTAGGTGTTCCTTCACTCGGGAATCTAAAACCCGTTCGGTCCTGCCGATGTAACTGATACCGCAGTCACACACGAATTGGTAGACACAATGGGATTTGGCGCCGACGGGTTCATCTTCCTTTACTGAAGGTAACGGCAACTTTCGGGTTCTGTTGATAATTACCGCCTCCGCAGCACAGTATGTACGCTGAATGGCCGAGACAATCCGTTTGGTTAATCTTTTCGTTGCATTGCCCTTCTTGAATGGGAGCTCAATGTACACCTTCTTCTTAGGGGCTGTCAACGACCATCTCCTTGGGCGGTCTAACTTGGCTATGTTTGTCTATGAATCGCTTTGGGTAGCCATTCTCCATAAGCGTCTTAGTGATCAGCTCTAACTCTTCAGCCAGGCAGTCGTTGGAGCAGATACGTCTGGCCCGAGTGAATAATGTTTTTACTAGCGCGCGCTTGTGTGCCATCGGTGAGAAGCTAGTGAAGTGTAGATATTGGCCGGACCACGTTGGCTTCCGGTATACAGATCGCTTAATCAGACCATTATCCCTGCGACTCATGAGAATGTCAAGGTACGGAAGGCGCCCATTCGATTCGAATTCAAAAGTCACATTCAGGTTGTCGTGAACATTATTAAGTTGATCTACTAGTTGTTCGATTTGCATCTTTGTGGAACCGAAAACAAGGATATCATCCACGTATCGTTTGTAATACGGTAGCTGAGAAATCTGTCCACTTAGTTTTCTCTCAAGCATCAGCATAAAAATATCAGGCAGTACGGGTCCCAAAGGACTACCCATAGCTACTCCGTCAATTTGGCGATACGTGTTGTGGTCGAATCGGAAAGCGACATTCTCAGTGCAAAGTAACAGGGACTGTCTCAGGACGTCTGTCGGTATGGGCAGACTGAAAATCTCCTCTTCTATCAGGCGGCAAATGTAATCAACTTTCTCGGGCAAAGGGATATTAGTAAATAACGATTGAACGTCTAATGAACACATAACCTTGTCGGCTAGGCTGATTTGGTCTAGGTCTTCAATTATTTCAAAAGAGTCCTTAATGCTGTGCAAATTGTAGTGCTGCCTTAGTGGTGCAAGGATCCGAACTAACCAACGAGCCAATTTGTGTTGCGGGGAATTTACCATGGACAAAATGGGTCTTAGTGGCATGCCCTGCTTGTGAGTTTTTGGTAACCCGTATAGGGTTTTAGATTCCCGAGTGAAGGAACACCTACCAAACTGGGTTCAGCGTGAAGTTACCCAATCCACCTCCGATGATACGTGTTCGCGTAAGCCGCCAGCGTCCTCCATAGGCAGGCACATCTTGGCGACTCGTCACCAGGTCAATCCCTTATCAGCTTTCCGGATCTTGTTACGTCATACTAATGCACGCCTTTTACGATTTGCCGAGGCCGTCGCGATAAGCCGAATTAGACCAGCTTTGTGTGTCCAAAAGCAATTAGTTGTCAACCTGCGGTTGCCGTGGACGTAATCTGATAACAATGATCACAACAATAAATTTGATTGGTTTGCCTGTGCCCTGTAAGACATATAAAAGAATTTCCCTGTTATTGTATTGGTACTGACGAGATAATACGAAATGCTAGCATCTGCCAGTATTCGTCTTCTCATTTCGTTGTTTAAACGTCAGATTAGTCGAAGTACAAAGTGATCAGAAATCTGTGCACTCTAAGAAAGCGCCAGAAACGATCACAATAGGAACACAGCCTAGTCATGCAATCAGGAACCTGCCCGAAGAAGCTGTTCCCGTACCTGAAGCGAAACACCAAGGCTGGCAGCGGTATCCCTGCTCTTTCCTGGCAGGAATAGGACAGTGCTCTACGAAGATGACGAGAAGGCTCAAGTAATAGCCTCGCAGTACTCCTCGATCTACTCCGTGGAACCGTCACTACCCACTGACGATCTGGCAACGCATTATCCTCCTCTCGAGCAAGTCGAAATCAATCCCGAGATAGTCAAGAGATTCCTTCTTGAACTGAACCCTAACTCCGCACCGGGCCCTGATGGACTTCACCCATTATTCCTCAAGTCGGCCGGTGGCCGAGTGGTCTGCACGTTTGCTTTGCAACCATAAGGTCACCGGTTCGAATCCGCGTAGGGGTGGGCGTCCTCGCGGTATACTCAGCCCGCGCGCGACCGGTGGTGGTCGCGCGGCAGCGAAGCGCCGTAACGGCGTACAGCTGACACAATATGGTAGCAGAATACATTGCTGATCCGATACATCAAGTTTTCCGGCGCTCTCTTGCAGACGGGTGCCCACCATCTGACTGGAAAGTAGGGATTGTAATGCTTAAGTACAAAGGTAGGAACCGGCAGGATCCTGCAAACTATCGACTGATATGCCTGACGTCCCTGATCTGCAAGCCCATAAGACGGATCATCAAGCGCGCCCTCCAAACCCACTGCGAAAGCCTGGGCGCCATCTCCCCCGCTCAGTACGGATTCCGCAGGGCTCGTTCCTGAATCTCTAACCTGTTTGTTGTCAGAGAAGCATGGATCAAAGTGGTAGATGACCGGAGACACCTAGATGTTACCTACATTGACTTCAGCAAGGCCTATGACAAAGTCCCACACAAACGACTTCTGCTCAAACGCCAGAAAATTGGTGTCACCGGAAACGTCCTTGCATGGGTTGCAGACTTCTTGAGAGATCGGACTCTGCAAATGAAAGTGAACCAAACGCTGTCTGGCTCTGTGTCTATGACTAGCGGAGTCCTACAAGGCTCTGTCCTTGGGCCGGAAATTCTCAAGCTCTACATTGATGACCTCCCTGCAGCTCTTCAAACTGACTGCTTAGTCTACGCTGATGATCTCAAACTATGGTCAGAAGTAGCTCGTCTTAAGGACACGGACAGACTCCAAACGGCGCTGGACCAGCTGTACGATTGGTCCGTTAAGTGGCAACTACCAGTTAACTACGACAAATGCGCTGTTCTTCCGATTGGTAACCCGGATTCATTCGGTGTATACCATATTGGTGGATATATTCTCAAGTATGTTCTGCACGAGAAGGATCTGAGGGTGATCGTGTCATATGACCTTAGAATTTTCCAAGACACCCTGAGAAACGTCGCGGCCGCAAACAGAATGCCGGGTGCTCTACGGAGGTCGTTCTCTCGTATCACTCCGGCAATTTTCAGAACTCTGTTCACATCACATATCCGCCAGATATTGCAGTATGGGCTTCCAGCTACCTAACCTCTCTTAAAATCTGAATGCGACTTGCTAGAAAGAGTTCAGAGGCGTGGCTCAAAATCCGTCATGGAGCTTCGTTGTCTTGCTTACCCTCTTCGACTCAGAAAGCTGAACATGTTCCCAATGGATTATCATCGGTGCCCTGGAGATCTCAGCTACACCAGACGAGTCCTAAGAGGAGAACTTGGGAGTGAGGCACAAAAGTATTTTCGGCTCCACGTGGACGGCTCAACACGAGGCCACAAGTGGAAGTTGTAAAAGAGCCGCATACTTCACATCCGTCTAGAGGCTGCCTTATCAATTCGTGTAGTGAATGAATGGAACAGCCTACCGGAGATCATTTCTGATGCACCGACAGAGGAAAGTTGCAAACGTCTGCTTGACTGCCATCTGATGAGTACCGCAGAGCTCTGCTGCTCCTACTGCAACGGCGACGATCCTCGGAGGAATGCCGCTTCGCAGCCAGTTGCGTCAAACCTGCACTGAATCGGAATCGACAGAACTGACAAGGGTCTCCCCTCCTGCTCTTTACACACCAATGAACCAATGTACTTTGTCAGAAAAGGTGCAGAGGGGTGGCACGAAATTCGTCTCGGAGCTTCACGACCTCAGCTAACCTCTTGGACTTCAGAAACGACTTGTTACCCCTGGAGTATTATTGCTGTCGAAGGGATCCTAAGGGGAGAACTTGAGACGGACTTACAAAGACTCGAGTTACAGTGGATACCTCGACACTGGGTCACAAGTGGCAGCTTTATAAACGACCAATACTTTTAGTCCAGCTAGATGCTGCTCTATCTACCCGGGTGGTGAACGATTGGTACAGCTTACCAGAGAACATAGTGGATGCACGGACTGCTATGGTGACGCGTGTCGTAAACGCCCCTCGTCGTTGTGATGCACTTACGGACAGCAGCGTTATCTTTAGGAATACTGCGGAATCTTCTGCGGCTCCTCCGAAAGATCGCATGCTTGACGACCTTCATTGATTCAAACTTTGCGTTTCTAAACTACTTCCACCCGGGTTTCCTAGGGTTACTATTAGAAAACTTACTAGGCATGGAAACATATCGGGTGATAGTACTAAAAGTAGACCCCGTCTATTACGCGTGGTCCTGTCTACACCGGCGGAGCGCCAAGCTCTTTTGCGCTTCACCTTTAAACTAAAGGGTTCCGGAGTGAGTATACAGCCGGATCTACCTTTAGCAGATAGGATAAAGCTTAAGGAAGCCATCAAAAACATTAAAGTGCGCCGGGAAACTT
>OX104064.1:199408879-199451934 GCA_944474145.2 Dicrocoelium dendriticum | reverse complement strand
ACAGGAGCCGTTCATGCGGGACTTTGTCAAAAGCTTTGCTGAAGTCAACAAACACAACGTCCAAGCATTTGCCGGAGTCTAGCGACTTTGCCCAGGTCTCCTTAGCAACGAGCAAGTTCGAAGTACAGGAGCGTGCTTTTCTGAACCCATGCTGGGCAGAAGAAATGACATTCTGTCCCCCAAGATGAAGAATAACAGCTTGTTTTAGGATCCGTTCCATAACTTTACACACTATTGACGTCAAACAGATTGGACGATAATTGGCCGGATCATGTCGACTTCCTCCTTTGTAAATGGGTTTGACAATACCCACTTTCCAAGCTGAGGGAAGACGGCCAGCTTCTAGTGAGTGACGAAAGACTTGACATATAGGTGAAGCTATGTACTCCGCCACAGTCCTGAGGAACAAAGAATGCAATCCATCAGGGCCGGGTGAGCTATACGGATCTAACTGAAGAAGAAGTTTCTTCACAGAATCAGTGTTAATATCTACTTGGGCCAACGAAGATGGAAATGTGGATACGGCTCTGTCACTAAGTGGCGTTTCTTTCGCGTAAACAGAAGCGTATTGTTTAGCCAAGTGACTAGCTTTCTCAGCGTCCTCGTGAAGTAAAGCTTGATGATCACAGGAACACAAAGCAGAGATGCCATTACCAGCTCTAGTGCTTCTTTTCAAATAAGAGTAGAGCATTTTAGGCGCGATGCTGGAGTGTTTTGCCAAGGATGGCTCATATCGTTGGCGTTTCTGGCGCTTCATTGAGACACAAACATTTCTGACTGTCTTGTAGTGAGAGAAGTCGAGTTCTGAATGAGATTGTCTATAGCGGTCCCATAATTTACGCCTTCTATTCATGTTTGACCTCAACTCTCGATCCATCCAAGGTGGACCTCTAGCGAAGGGCTTTCGATGGGAGGAAGGAACGACCTGCTCAATTAGCGACGTCATTTTGGAGAGTACGAGATTCCATGCGTCATCGAGGTGAATGTGTTCAGGGATACCCCAATCCGTAGCGCTTGCGGCCGTTTTCAGACGGAGTGGGTCGGCACGCCAAAAATTTCGACGGTGACCACCGTGGCTATGGATCGTGAGACGGCGAGTCCAGTGGAATGAAACAACACAATGATCGCCCTTGCCTATGGGTTGAAGAACGGTTAGGTTCGTGACATCCGAATCGGCCGGGGAGAGCACGAGATCCAAGATGTGCGGGGTCTGGTCTGGGAAAATACGAGTAGGCGTCAAGACATGTTGAACGACGCTGCAATCGAGAGCAGTTTTAAGCAGTGTGGCGTCGAAGGAGTCAGATCGGCGATCACAAAGAAGTAGGTCCCAATTGATATCCGGTGCATTGAAATCCCCCAAGATTAAACAGTCTTTGTGCCCACCATACATTCTTATCGAGTCCAATAAGCGTGCTCCGGGACCCGATGGCGCTCTGTAGACGACACCGACCAAGAGAGATCTGCATCCGTCATGAACACGGCACCAGAGGGCTTCGAAATTGTCATCCTGGTCACTGATTGCTTCAACTAGATGTACTTTGAGATCCGTCTTCCAGTAGAGAATTACTCCACCACCTGACCTCACCCCGTGGCGATCGGACCGAGAGTGGTGATATCCAGGGATAGACACTTCCGAGTCCGTGATATCTGAGAATAGCCAGGTTTCGGTGAAGGCCATCAGATCTGGACGAGTCTCCGAAGTAAGCAACTGAATTACGTCTAGTTTATTCCTTAGATTGCGTACGTTGGCAGATAGCACGCGTAGTCCGTTTTTATGCTTTACTGTCTGGGGTGACATGAATCGGCCTCCAGCGCACTCTTGTGCTCTTCCGAACTACGCAAAAATCCACGATATGTAGGTCAGTTTCACCACTCGCCCGGCGTGTTCGGAGCTCCTCCACAGCCTTCTTCATTTTAATTCGGTCCTCGGGAGAGAGGTCTCGTAACACGTAGAAAGGTTCGCCTTTGAGACGTGGCGTCCGTCGAAGGATGCGCGCGCACTCCTCTTCGTTTCCGCATACAATCTTGAGGGGTCGAACCTTGGAGGAATTTTCCTGCTTTTTACCGAGGCGGAAGGCAGAGACAATGTTTATTCCCTGTTCGCCTGCATCAAACAGTAGAGAAATCATCCTCTCGAGCAGTATTTGATCATCCAACATTCGTTCCGCCGAGGTAGCCTTTTCCGATTCCGCCGCGTTCACGATGATGAGACAGCGGTCACGAGATGGCTGAATGCGCTCTGGAATTGGTGGCTTACGAGATGCTGGATTTTCCTTTATCACTTGTTCCAGCTCAGAGATTCTGTTCAGAATTATCTTCATTTGTGACTGAGAAGATGGAAGCTCAGGTTTAATAAAAGACTGTCTTAGCCTTGGTGACACATGTGGCTGGACCTTGGCCACACGAGGCCAAAGTCGCTTTCTCCTTCACTACGTCCGCATATGACTTCGTCGTAGGCTCAACAGGCCGGATGTGTATCAATGGGTCTGAATGAGAAGTAGACGGGGCGGGGGTGACCGCGACCTTTGGAGCGTCGATGGAAGATGTGTTGCTCCGCTTCCTGGCACGCCTAGCCGAAGGAGCAGAAGAAAGTCTTTCAGGATGTTGATGGGGCGGACGTCTTGCCAGCGCAGCAGCATCGATGCAATATCGACAAATCCATAGCAAACCCTTGTGCTCAGCATAGGTCTTGAAGAGCTGTTCAGTAAGTTGCGAGCAACGCTTTTGCCCACATGCCCAGAGTTTGCAGGCAATGCACTGGATACCCTTAGTAACCACTTTCGCACAATGCAAACATTGTGAGTTAGACATAATCACTTGATCCAATGATCCAATGACCTGTCTCAGAAGAACAGAAAACACGCAGGAGGTCGCTATTCGCAGCCAAGGTGACCGAATACTCTCGCGCTAGCTCGTCAGTCACAAGACATGCAAAAACCATACAGTTACAAAATTTAGTCATGTGAGAGCAATGGCTAAATGATCGTTTTGCAGTCGTCACATCACGAACTACGACGGTTGGTCTAATTTAAGTTCTAGTGGGACTGTAACGATAATAGAATCCTGTGGGCGTTCTTACTTAAGTGGATTATAGCGCCAAGGATTGCTGCGGTGTTTAGAATACATGATGGATCTAAAATTGTACAACAGTGTCACACATTGGCCATCCAAGTACTGCTCACGTAACCTACGATAGCCGTCCCTGCCTTGGCAGTCAAGCGATATCAGGCAATGCTTGGAAGAGAACGCGGTTACAGAATAGGTTCACTTCAAATAAAGAAGATAATACTAACGTTTGAAGAAAACCTGGACCAACATTCTTAGTTAAGTTACGGTGAGCCGAGAAAAGGTCTTTTTAAGCCATCGGTGGTACGTTTAATGCATTCCAAAACTAAGTAGACGCTTAGTGTATGCCTAACCCCGTAACACTTCACCCAATCCAATAAACCCGTAAAATCCTCTCTATCTCCATTCCGTCTCGGAATAGGCAGGGCGTAAAAACCTACGCTAGTATTCCAGACGTGACCGAATCAAACCTCAGGACAGTTTCACAAAGATTTTGCGTGTCAAGCTTCTTAAGGAGCGGCTTAATAACCAAAACGTACAAAGCTATCTGCTCTCGGCCTGCTTGCAGTTGTCATCAGAGTGTAACCATGACGAGTGTACGGCGCGTATATAAACATGCCTGTATACACGGGGGCGATCAACCCCCCGAGCAAGTGCTTCGATTGAGGATAACGGTCTACAGTTCGATGCACGGAGCACTTTTCGTGATTTACGGGCCTTAGCCATAGGGTATACCAGTACCACATCATAAGCTTCCGAACCTCCAGAAACCACAAAAATATTCCACTGCGTAAGCTCCTCAGCCAATGGCAGCAATGGTATTTCAAGAGAAGCGTGTTAATGATTCGCATAGATAGTGAATAAATAGATACATATATAACTAAATAGATGCATAACTAAATAATTTAATCTCGACGGCGCGGGACACGTCCTAAAAGGCATGGCCATAATAATACAAATGCATAACAACAGTAATGGTACAGAAATGTTGCAATTTAACCAATATATACTGAAGCATGTATATGCTGAAGGTGATGTTGCATTCTTGATGCTACTTCACCGCAGTTGGGCTAAACCAATTTACACTTAAACTAGGTCATTTTAAGCTGGATAAAGTTTATTCCACTTTATTTATTTTATTCTGCCTACCTGGATAATCTTCCATTAATTTGCCACGTTGCTTACGCAAATTGCGCTTATATTCGGTAACTTGGTTGCGTTTGCAGCATTTCAAGTAAATTGTGGACATTTCTTACTTATCGCGGATTCGTTACTAACCAACTTACTTCATATGGTAATTTAGCGAAGAGTTATGCCACCGTGTTTGCATGCATTATTTGCTTTATTTTATTTTGTCGGCTCAAGTGTATGGTTGTTGCTTGATATCCCCGTTGTGGCTGCGCTTGATGTGCAGGTTGACGAGGCGTCTACCTGTCTATTACCCACTACATCGTTCATACTGGCTCCAGGAGACAGTTGGTCATTGCTGGCTGGGACGGGGTGCACGGTCCTTGTGGTCGTGCTAGGCTCAAAGAGCGGTTCCATGCACCCAATGTGGAGCGGATTACGGTCCAGCTACCGCCTTGTGTGCGCTTGATTCCTCAACTACAGCGAGCTTTTGTTTGCCTGTGAATGCGTGTGGACCGGCTCCGTTGATGAAACGTGGCTAACATCCGCATGCCTCCCGGTCTTATTCCTTCGGGTTTACACTGGATATGAGGCGTGTGGATGGAGCTGCGGGTGGTGCAGCGCAAACCACCCATGGTCACTCTGTTGGAGCAGGCGTCCTGTGGCTTGCCACAGTGACAGGCAAATCCGAAACCGGCTGCAGACAACCATGTGTGTATGTGTGTCCCATGCTGAGGCTGACGTTGCATTCTTGATGCTTCTTCAGTGCAGTTGGGCTAAACCAATTTACACTTAAACTAGGTCATTTTAAGCTGGGTAAATTTTATTCCATTTTATTTAGTTTGTTCTGCCTACCTGGTTAATCTTCCATTTATTTGCCACGTTGCTTACGCAAATTGTGCTTATATTCGGTAACTTGGTTGCGTTTGTAGCATTTCAAGTAAATTGTGGACATTTCTTACTTATCGCGGATTCGTTACTAACCAACTTACTTCATATGGTAATTTAGCAAAGGGTTATGCCATCGTATCTATATGCGTTATCGGATTTATTTTATTTCATCCTGTCGGTACATGTGGTTGACTGTTGCTTGATATCACCGTTGTGGCTGCGCATGAGGTGCATGTTGACAAGACGTCTGCCTGTCTATTACCCATTTCCTCGCCCATAATGGCTCCAGGAGCAGTTGGTCGTTGCTGGAGGGACCGGGTGCAGGCCCTTATGGCCGTGTTTGGACCGACCATTGGTTCCGCGTGAAGGAGGGAGCGTGGTCCGGCTCCGTTGATGAAACGTGGCTCCAATTCACATGCCTCCAGGTCTCATTTCTTTGGGTTTACACACTATGTGAGGTTTGTGGATGGAGGTGTGGGTGGTGCATCGCAATCAGCCCATGGTGCCTCTGTGGGCACAGGCGTCCTGTGGCTGGCCACAGTGACATGCAAGGCCAACAGCGGATTCCACCGACCATGTATGCATATTATGCAAGAAAATAATTTACAAATAAATAAATAAACAAATAACTAAATAAATTGTTTATTCACAAATTTTGCGGAGGCACCCCAAATCAGGTATTATCATAACTTAGCTGCGGTGTTGTTTCGCAACCGGTACATTGTTATGTATGTGACTGGCAGTGGCTGAAAGTTGTACAGGCTGCGGAGGTTGAGAAAGTAATTAACAGAAATTAAGTCGTCAATGGATGACGATGCTTCGCGTTCAAGTACGCATAGTACAAATGTCAAGAAGCTATTTGTGTAGGGAAAACGATAAAGGTAGACAGAATATTTTATTATTGTAGGTGACAAGAAGTTTGAAAGATGACGCTAGTCGACGTACCAGTAGGTAGTTGTGGGCAGTGGCAAGTCTCCTTCGCCACGTCGCAGTGTTGTTAAACGGACATTAGTGATATTTTATAGGGAGAACTTTTACCAGTCGTAAACCCACCAGATCCTGAGCCATTGTAGTAAATCCCGATTAGCACTAATGTACCACTGACAAAGCAGCTTGCAGACGAACTTAACGATCGGTTATTCGCAGTCAACTGACTTGCTGTTTTCTCTGGTGACTAAGCAGTTAGCTTGGTCGGGGTCACCATATGGGCTGAGGCCGGTCGGGGAGAAAACTCAAGAAAGGTAGTCATGTGGTGTGTCCAGGTAAGGAAAATTTCAAAGTTTCCTTTGTCTGAATTTCTCGGATTATGTACACATTCCGGGAGTGTGAAGACATACTGTCCAGCTATGCACGCTGGACAAGGTTCGTGATGGTGAATGCGGCTGGATCCCTTTGCTTTACAGTCATGCTCTATGTGGGTCCTCGTCGGTTCTTTCGTAAGTCTCAGACGAAATCACTGTTCCTCAGTCCAACCCAAGATCCCCAAGAAGTTCCGGACCTCGTTGGAAAGGGAAAGTGAGGAGCAACTGGGAAAGTTGTTACGTTGAATGTAATGGGTACAAGTACTGTTGACTTTTGAGTTCATTCGGTTAACTCGCCAAAATAGGAAGGGATCAGATGAAAACTTCTAAGTGGTTTTCGTTCGCGAAATGGGTAAAATCTTCCGGCATGGCAAGCAGGAACAGGCAATGACTTTACCTAGTGGCGAGCCATATCCATCACGTCACCGTGTTGTTAAACAGACTTATGTGGCTTTTACCGACCGAAAGTTTGTTAGACGAAAGTCCACCGCGTTTAGGAATACTGCACTAAACTGGCTAGCCGGACAACTTCGTTGTGCCAGCTGAATGGTTCGGCTTTAACACGTTCTAGCAAGTATCTCGGCGGCAGTTCCAGGATGCAGTGGATTTTCGTGCGTCTAGCATACTCCCTATAAAAAGACGCATAAGTGTTTTTAAGAACACCGTGACTTGGCGGTCGCGACGCCACAAACTAAAGCCACTACCTTGTGGAAAATAGGAGAATGCCATCCAACCCATGCACATCAATCCTTTATTACAATTCCTGACGAGACCAAACGGTCAAATAGGCTGAAGCAAATAACGACACAAGCTACATATATAAAACGTGGCTGGCGGCATCCGGTATCGGAGTTACCTGTCGCCGTGGCCAGCCATAGGAAGCCAGAGCCTACAGGTGGACCACGGGCGGATTGCGCTGCACCGCCCACAGTTACATCTACACAACCTCTATCTAGTGAAAAGCCGAGGGAGTGAAACCGGGAGGCATGTGGATGGGAGCCCCGTTTCCTCAGCAGAGCCGGTCCACACTCCTTCACACTCCAACCCGAAACGCTGTATTTGGGCAATCAAACGAAAACAAGACGGTGGCTGGACGGTTGTCCGCTGCACACTAAGTGCACGGAACCACTAGTGATACTAACGCGATCACAAGGACTGCGCACCTAGTCCCTCCAGCAACGACCTACCGTCTCCTGGAGCCATTATGGATGAGATAGTGAGTAATAGACAGGTAGTCACCTTGTCAACATGCACATCATGCGCAGCCACACCGGGGAAATCAAGCGACTGCCAGTAACGTGAAGCAATACAATGAAATAAAATAGATCGGATGTTGCATACAGATACCGCGGCATTACTTTTCACCAAATTGTCGTATATAAACACATATTAGATCATGCCTTTTAGAAGTGTGTCTCGTTTTACAGAGAATATAACATTTATTTATTTATTTGTTATGTAAAATATCCGCGATAACTTTTAAAAGGGCCAGAAGAAATATTTGAAAACTCTCTAACGTGGGAATGTTATCCAACTGAACAACATTTTGCTTCAGCAACGTGTGTAACTTTACCGAAGATAGTACAGGTGGACATTAACATGATGAAAAACCTTAGGACGAAATTGCAAAATTACCAAATGAAATAGTAGACTTAGCATGCAAGCTCGCAGTTAGTAAGGCGAATGCAGCGTACCCACAAACGCTATGCTGCTTCTACTTACGTTTTCTGCAGGACCCGCCGTCGCTTCGGCAATGCTCCCGAGTGGCCTCGCTCATGACCCACTAAGCCTGCCTGCCTCAGGCACTAGTGATCCCATGTGCTATAGCACCATGTGCTTGATGTCGATGTAGAACAAACCATCAGTGCTTGCCGCTTCCGCACTTGCCGCTTCTTCTCTGCATGTATGAGGTCATTCTCCCGCACTTCGGCAGTTGCCCTGGTGATCAGATCGCGCCATGCACGCCTATCAACCGCCTTCGATTCCCATGACCTGCAATCAAGATTAGAACGTCATAGGCTCGCTTTAATCAAGTCCTGGTAACGTAACTTTCGTTGCTCCACGTGCCGCTTCCCTAAACTCAGCCGACCATATAAGAGTTGCTTCGGCACCCGCGTTGAATCCATTCGGCTCACACGACCGAACCACCTCAGGTGTCTCAGCAATAGTGTGCAGTCCACTGCATACATACCACTTTGTCGCAACACTTCCGTGTCTGCAACTCTGTCGCCCTAACCGATGCGCAAAATCCGTCTCAAGCATTGCTGATGGAACCATTCGAAATATCGCAATACTGCCGGTACATCGTCCGTTTTACTGCCGTATAAAAGAACGGACAGCACCATGGATTTGTACACCATCAGCTTCGTGCCAACGGTAAGCTGATGGTTGTTCCACACCCGGTACTCAAGCTGCCCGAATGCCGCCGCTGCCTTCGACACGCGGATACGAAGCTCACTGTGTGTCTGCTGGTCATTCGACAGCACACTCCCAAGGTAGCAGAAGCGGAAGGTGGTTTCCAGTACTTCGGCACCAATGTTGATTCGTGGCAATATTGAAGATTGCACCTCCGGTGAAGGCTGAAAGGGACAGACAGTTTTGCTTGTGCTGATGATGAGCCCTAATTTTGCCACCGTCGAAGCCAGCGCACTACCCATGGGCTGCAACTTATCCGCGCTGGGTGCAACCGACTCTTATTTTTCGGCAATGTGCAACAAAGGAAATTTGTCTCATGTGCAATAGTTCAGGCGCAGAAAGGAGGGACCTTCAGCAACCCACCATCAGCATGGTGCTTTTTACGCACACTGTAAGCACAGGCGGCATCAAACGCACAAGATATCATTACCTGTAGTTATAGATTAAAATGGGCAGGAGCTAAGACACAGACTGGCTTTACACCAATGAAAACTGCAAAGGCTTCCGTGGTCTCTCCAGTGAGATGCACCCTCGCCCGCATATTGATGTGCAAACATTCAATTAAACTTACAAAATTACGCGGGCAACCAAACCTACCAAACAGCAGCCACAATGCCTCGCAGTTCAACACATCAATTGCCGTGGTGAACCCAACCAAAAGCGACTACAGTAGCTGGTGTCGTCCTCGGCGATACTCCTGCAACTGACAAGTTGCAAACACTATATCTATAGTGATGCTACCCAGACGGCATCCGCACTTCTCATCCGCAACGTTAGGTTCCCCAACCTGACTGAGGATGCGGTCGAACGTGGTACAGGAAACCACCTTGCCCACGCAAATCAGCGCGTTGACGTAATGATAATTCGTGCAAAATTGCTTGCTTTCTTTGTCCTTGTACAGTGGTAGCACAACAGCATTCTTCTCCTCAGCAGACACTTCCATCTCAACGCTACGCCTTGCACTAACAAGTGCAGCGCAGTCACCAACGCGGGTCAGCCGTATTTCAATACTTCGGATGGGATGCCATCGGTGCGCGCATAGTTGCCGTTTCTCAGCTGAGTAAGCGCTCTCTACGTCTCATCCAGCGTCGGCATGTCCGCCAAACTGGCCTTCACGTCTTGATGTTTGAGGCCGTTTAAAGTAGGTTAATCAATCTCTGTAGGTTTTTTGCAAGAGGCAGTGTGTTGCCAGATCTGCATTATGTTTACAGGCTGTGTGCAGGTAGCGACTGAGCTACTATCGATCAGCGTTCTCTGCAGCTTCAATCTCCATTCATACACTGCCTTCAAGGGGTTAAATGATTGCATGTGTTGGCGGTGTTCGGGATAACCTTCCTTCTGCTTCGCCATCTCCGTCCATCCTGTAACTTTAATTCGACGGAACTCTCGGTTCCATCGCCATCAAAGTTTGCGAAAATGACTCTTCTTCCCCAAGACAATGAGATCTAACACAGGTGCAGCAAACGCCGCATTCTTCTCCGACATCAATGAGTAAATCGTTGCATTGCTGTCATCAAACCAATCAGGACGCCTACAATTTGCACGCCTGATGGTCTCCTCTGCAGCCGCAGTCACCTGGTCGCGAATGTGGTGCCACAGGTCTCTCACTGTGGCTATGCGGTCCACATCACACAGGCGTGCAGTCATCGCCTTCTCCAGCTCACTAGGTTTTGCCACAATACCGAGGGACAGGATGTTAAATTTACGCCGATTCACGGCGGAAGTGCAATACCTGGATTTACGAAAATATATGTACAGTTTGGTCCGCACCAACTTGTGATCAGTGCCACACTCAGCTCCACGTAGTACACGTGTCATGCGCACTTCACGCATATCACGCTGACGTACGATGGCATAGGCGAGCAGGTGAGCGTGACCACTCCGTGGGTGTGTCCAGGTTGCTATATCACTCGCACTCAGTGCAAACCGAGTGTTCGTGCTCGTCGGGTCGTGAGTAGCACACAGTGAAACCTGCCAGTTACCATTCGCCTTCGCTGAACCCATGCTATGCGGACTGACGACTTCTACCCACACCGACGCATCACGCCCAACGCGCGCGTTGAAATCACCCAGCAGAAATAGTCGGCCGCTCCACGGCGCAGACCGTATCACGTAGGATAGCTGAGTGCAGACTTCACCACGCGTATCATCAGGATAACACTTGGGCGGGCCTTACATGCTTATAAAGTGGCAAACTTACCTCTTCCGAGTCCTAGGCGACCTGTCCTCAGTCGCGCGCTGACGCCAGTTTAACCAATCAGCTGGCTATTGAGGCGATCAGATATTGTACATCCGACCTGTGTTCACTTGGTGCTGTGGCGGCGTTGCCCATCCAGTAGAACGTGTGGCCAGCACCAGCTTCATGCAACGTACCTTGCTCAGCGAGCTGGGTTTCACTGAACGTAGCAATACGACGTGGTAGCTCGCCAGTTCCATCGCGACGAGTGCAGTACCTCGCTCGGGGCGCTCACTGGATTTCCAGTCCAGTAGTGCGCGCACGTTCCAGCACCCGATGCTGAGTGCGCTGCGCGGTTGCATACAGTTGCATTGGTGGGAAATCGCAAGCGAGGTGGTCGTCGTGCTTTGGTTGTTTGCTTGAAGGCCGCTACCCAGAGCCTTTGACTTAACAGCCTGACACACAAGGCAGTGGGTTGCAGCGTCAGCTCCGGAATATGATCAAAAGGCAGATTGGGATCTGTTTGACGGCCGTCACACGCAGCGTTGGGCGTACTGGAACGATTTATATATGTTTCGCGACCGTAGTAGGATACGCACCTGCGACCACGGCCAGACGCAGGTGGATTTTGGCGAGTTTCACCTATGGACCAGGGGCTGCCCGGCTTAAGGTGGGCAGTTTCCAACCCTTAAACACCCAGAGGTGCTCTCTTATGTCAGTGACAATGCGTGGCGCTCGCGCTCTACGCTAATCGAGCTGAGAGCTTATCGCTCGTAGACCTGTTGTCTCCCATGGCTATGTTTTACGGGAACAGTGTCATCGACCACTTCCTAATCTCCGAAGAGGATGGACTGGAGTACTGGCAGGACGCACACAACTGACAAACGACAGGTCCTTAGCCAAAGCCATCGATTAAAGTTACACCCAAAAGGAAGCGGGTCCAGCACATGGTCAGTTAACTGACGCTTGCGGATTGGTTTCCTTGACCTTAGCAGGGAGAAGGGCGTACCCCAACTCCCAGCCAGCGGTCGCCAAGTGGAGGCGCTCAGGACATGAGCCGATGGCACAACAATAGCACCAGTGGGTAGACCGTATGTCAAGGTCTGACCACGACCAGCCTTAGCGCATCATAGTCTCTCCCCTTATAAATAAAAACTATATAAATCTATACATCCATACACCTACCTTCCCTGTTATAAAATGCGTGTATTTTTTATGCATTTTGACCACACTTCGTTAGGTTAACATCCGCATGCCTGTAAAGGTGTACCGAAAGTTGTCGAGGATGAAGGGTTCATTTATTTATTAGCTGGAGCGCGCTTTACCCGAACCACCCAACTGGCACCACGTAGGCGTTTTTGGGCAGCGGTCCGAGGACCGGGCCTTGCAGATTCTTTGAGTAGCATAGACGTAGTGCCAGCTGAAAACTTAAGGTGAAGCACATTCTAGCGAATGATTCGGCAGTAGCGTTTAAGGAATGATGGGTTGCAGTTGTCAGGCGTCCTTCAAATAAAGCCGCCTATGTCGGTTTAACAGCACTGCGACTTGACGGAGGTGATCCGCCACTAACTATGATCACTGCCTCTTGCCCATCAATACAACCCTATTTCATACACATTCGGCACACTTCCAGCACTAGGGGTTGCTGTGAATAATTGTTACGTTGCAAACCAGCTCAAGAGCAGACACCCGTGCAGTGCAACATTAACAGCTTCAAATAATCTGGCTGCGCAAGCACATGGTTGGTTGGCGGCGTCCCCTTGCAAACTTGCCTAAAACTGTGGCCAGCCACAGGACGCCTGCACCTGCAGAGGGGCCATGGAAGGCGTGCGCTGCATTACCGTAAACTCTATCCACTCACCCCATATCCAGTGTAAACCTGAATTACCAATATCGGGGCATACGGGTGGAAGCGAAGTTGCATTACCGAGCCGGCCCTCACGCTTCCAAAGGCAAACACAAGCATGCTGGATTTGGGAATCAACCGTACACATGGCAGTAGCTGGACCGTAGTCCATGCCACACTGTATGTATGAAACCGCTCTTTTTAGCCTAGCACGGCCACAGAGACCGTACACCCCGTCCCTCTAGCAACGACCAACTCTCTCCTGGAGCCAGTATGAACGAGCTGGAGCGTAATAGACTGGTAGACACCTTGTCATCATGCACCTCAAGTGAAGCCACAACGGGGAGATCAAGCGGCGGCGAACCAAGTCGAACAACATGCTCAAATAAAACATCTCTGTTAAAACATACATCTGTCCATGCAAACTATCCGCAACAATAGAAAATCAAGTAAGTGTTTTGATAACGAGTCCGCGACAAAGACAAAAACGTCCACAAGTAATTAAAAACCCACTTTGCCGGTGGCTTATTTACGGTACTAGACCCATCATATGCCTGGCGTCAGTATCTGATGGATACTTTACCCACCTCGCCAGTGTGCTCTGCCATAAATTTTAGGCATTCGGAAGCCTATCTATTATGGAGGCTTCTGGATCCTTACCTTCCACTGGTTTGAACGCTTGGTTCAAATCATTATTACCTCCGAAACGTCAACTACAAAGCTTTACCTACCTGAAAATGATCAGCACACTTGCGGAGCAGTGGCGTTATACTCCCTGTACCTCCCCAGTAGATAATTTCTCCCGAAAGCCGCTTGATCCGTATCCTCCATGGGTCTGAAAAATAGATCAATACATTATCCCTTTCCAAAACCTCCGGAAGGACTATTTCCTCCCACGCGAACGTTCAACTTATTTGCGATTTCACGGTGTTAGGCTCCGTCCACCTTGCCAGTAAATTACTTTTTCCTGGTATCAAATCCAAAGCTAACTGGTGTCATTCTACAATGGATACTGCACCTATCTCGCCAGTGTGGTATGCAGATTTTCTAGCTTTCGAATGTACATTGTCTATGTTTTATACCATTGCGTGCAGAGAAAGACACCAGCTATTGTACTCGCTCTTTGTTGATTTCACTAAGGCATTTGATGCGGTGAACCGCGAGGCATTTTGGCTGCTGTTGGGTAAGTTTGGTTGCCCGCGTAAGTTTGTAAATTTGATTGAATGTCTGCACAGTGGTATGCGAGTGAGGGTAGAGCTGAGTGGCGGGACTTCGGATGACTTTGCAGTTGTCTCTGGTGTGAAGCAAGGCTGTGTCTTAGCTTCTGCCCATTTTAATATATATCTTCATGCAACGTTGTCCTGTGCTTTTGATGCCGCCTGTGCATACGATGTTCGTGTGGAGCACCGTATTGATGGTGGTTTGCTGAACATCCGTCAATCCGGTGAGTATACTTTAGTCTGTGAGACAACTATTGGCATGTTGTTGTTTGCTGACGACTGTGCGTTGTTTTCACCCAGCGCGAATGAGTTGCAGCATTTGACTAGTGCTCTGACTTCGACGGTGGCAAAATTCGGGCTCATCATCAGCACAAGCAAAACTGTCTGTCCCTTTCAGCCTTCACCGGAGGTGCAATCTTCAATATTGCCACGAATCAACATTGGTGCCGAAGTACTGGAAACCACCTTCCGCTTCTGCTACCTTGGGAGTGTGCTGTCGAATGACCAGCAGACACACAGTGAGCTTCGTATCCGCGTGTCGAAGGCAGCGGCGGCATTCGGGCAGCTTGAGTACCGGGTGTGGAACAACCATCAGCTTACCGTTGGCACGAAGCTGATGGTGTACAAATCCATGGCGCTGTCCGTTCTTTTATACGGCAGTAAAACGGACGATATACCGGCAGTATTGCGATATTTCGAATGGTTCCATCAGCAATGCTTGAGACGGATTTTGCGCATCGGTTAGGGCGACAGAGTTGCAGACACGGAAGTGTTGCGACAAAGTGGTATGTATGCAGTGGACTGCACACTATTGCTCAGACACCTGAGGTGGTTCGGTCGTGTGAGCCGAATGGATTCAACGCGGGTGCCGAAGCAACTCTTATATGGTCGGCTGAGTTTAGGGAAGCGGCACGTGGAGCAACGAAAGTTACGTTACCAGGACTTGATTAAAGCGAGCCTATGACGTTCTAATCTTGATTGCAGGTCATGGGAATCGAAGGCGGTTGATAGGCGTGCATGGCGCGATCTGATCACCAGGGCAACTGCCGAAGTGCGGGAGAATGACTTCATACATGCAGAGAAGAAGCGGCAAGTGCGGAAGAGGCAAGCACTGATGGTTTGTTCTACATCGACATCAAGCACATGGTGCTATAGCACATGGGATCACTAGTGCCTGAGGCAGGCAGGCTTAGTGGGTCATGAGCGAGGCCACTCGGGAGCATTGCCGAAGCGACGGCGGGTCCTGCAGAAAACGTAAGTAGAAGCAGCATAGCGTTTGTGGGTAAGCTGTATTCGCTTTACTAACCGCGTGCTTGCATGCTTAGTCTCTCTATTTCAGATGTTGGATTTTCAATTTTGTCTAATGCTTTTCTTTCCTAAGTGAATGTCCACCGCTGCGCTCTTTTATAAACCTGTACAACGCGCTCAAGTCCATTGTAATTAATTTCGATAACATTTTTCCCTTTGTGTCATTTCTGTTAAATAAACTTTCTGACCCCCTGAGCTTATCTGGGATCCTTTGGTAACAACTGTTTCATATGTTCGTTGATTTATGATTTCCCCGTTTCCTTATGCATTATTCGATTTCTTCCCTTTTTATTTTCCTCTCAATTGATTGGCTGTTGCACGATATCCCTGGTGTGCTTGCGCTTGATGTGCATGTTGACAAAGTGCCTACCCGTCTATTATCGACTACCTCCTCCATACTGGTTCTAAGAGACAGTTGATCGTTTCTGGAGGGTACGGGGTGCACGGTCCTTGTAGCCGTGCTAGGCTCAAAAAGCGGTTCCATGCACTCAGTGTGGTGCGGACCACGGTCCAGCCACCGCCTTGTGTGCGCTTGATTCCCAAATACAGTGTGATTGGGTTTGCCTTTGAAGGAGGGTGCGCCGACTCCGTTGAGGAAACGTGGCTCCCATCCACATGCCTCCGTGTCTTATTCCTCCGGGTTTACACACTATGTCATGTGTGTGGTTGGAGCTGTGGGTGGTGCAGCGCAAGCCACACATGGTCCCTCTGTAGGCGCAGGCGTCCTGTGGCTTGCCACAGTGACAGGCAAATCCGAAACCAGGTGCCGCCAGCCATACTGCTGCGCTCAGCCGTACCGGATTCCAAAGACTACAGCAAACTCCTTGACCGTTGGAATCATCCTCTCCATGTAAGTGTCACTCTTAGCTGGCAGCGACACCCACCTTGCTCGTGGGTTATTTGCTCGGACAATGGTACTGCTTAGGATTTGAGTTCCATGCGCACCTGCTTAACGGAACACCCGAATGTACACGGCCTATCCCCGAACAGTACCACCAGCCCCAACCGTTGCTGGTGAATCATGAAGAAGCGTTAAGCTGAGACAAAAGAAAAGCGGTTGTATCTTGACTGCGCTTAGCCGTAGGGAAAACCAGTCAGCCAAAAGCGTTACAAGTATCAATGTTATTTTCATTGTGGTCATTGGCAGTGTTCCAGGGCGTGGTGGGTTTTCGCCTGGCAAGCGTTCTTCCTATATAAAGCCCTAAATGTCTGTTTGAAAATACTGCAACTGGCGGATGAGACTTGCCACGGAAATAAAGCCACTGCCCACCACTTTACACGGAATATAACCACATCATCCGATAGTTGCGTGCACAGCGTGTTTAGCACACCCTCTATAGGACTCCTACGCACAGGGGGAAATGGAGTTCAAGCTCCGGAACCATTTGAACACCCACCCAACATTTCCTTATCTGAAACATTAACGACCTTACAGCTCTTCGGTGCCACAATCCTTGTTGATACTGATGAGCACACCTCTTTTACCCCGCATCATGCCTATGCAAAATTACGTGAGAGTTTTCAGCCATGTACTTTGCAAACAAATAATTCGGTCGTGTGGTGAACACACGCTTTTAGTGTTTCTGTGGCTCTGTCAACCACTTCATCACGCGTGTACTGGCGTGTCTCGTTTCGTGGAGAATAGACTTATTTATATATTTAAGATAGGCGTACTTGGCGTAAACTACGTGTGCAATTTACTGGCAGCTTATTCAGGTGGCAGAACAAACCAACTAAATCAGAATGAAATTGATTGAGCTTAAAAAACCTAGTTTTGAGTACATGTTCGTTTAGCTGCGCACATACCTACCTATTCAAACACTCACAAACACTCAGTCTGTAACAGGTTAACATGTTACTTAAGTCAACGATGATGGATAAATATTTGTATTTACATGATCATGCGTATGCAGGCAGGTCTTTTACCGTTAAGTAGTAAAACTTATGTACTTATTTAGACAATAGTTCTTGGTCCACCGCTATAAACTGGTTATTACTATCCAGGAATGCAGGCATCCAGTGAAGGGTGTCACTGGATATACGGTAAGAACTCAATTCCTGCGCAAACCCGAAATTGGAAACTGCAACCAAAGACATTGAACAGTCGACAGGAAGCACTTTCAGGGTTTAGCCATAATTCACTACCTGCGCCAAATTTTACGAGCTATTAATAGATCCGTCAGAAAAGCAACCCCCAGAATGAGCGTATACGTTGCCAAATGGATTTTCTCTACCTAGATGATCCTCCACGAAAGCTTCTACCGGTTTCTCGCGGTGTTTGACTATTAAACTAGTCCAGTTTACTGGCCTGTAATTAACGGGCAAACGCTTGTCACCACTTATGGTGATGCGACAGACGACAATTTCATTCCATTCGGAAGGTAGTGCAGAGCTGCCATTCGATTTCTGAACCACGATAGTGCGTCGCGCACTTTGTTCCAATTCTGGTTACTGTTTTCGGTGACTTATAGGTTGCCCAAGTGCTTTAATATGTTTCAAACCTTGCAAAAGCTCACTGGCTTCCGTTTCTTTTATAATGAATACAGATAGATAGGAACCCTCTGTGCCCTGCAAAGCATCTCACCGTCTGTACACAAGGTTTCTCATACAAATGTTGCTGCATACTACCCATCATGTACAGGTCCCAGTCGTAGTCAGTACACGCACGCGCACCGTCATCACGCATCAGCCTTAAAATTGACGAGTTCGAACAGCAGTGCCGTTTGACCTAAGCGAAGCAACTTGTTGAATCCTCTGTAGATTCACCTGCTAGCATCATTTCGAAAGTAAGCCGTGCATTCCTTAGTTGCTAATAACGAATATTGCTAGCTTGCATGTGTATGTCATACGTACGGTTGGATAATGCTTCTCGTTTAGTTTGCCAAAATTTGGACCACTGCATGCGCAGGTAGTTGTCGGCGGAATAACTCCAAGGGCTGTACTCGCACCTCCTTTCTTTTGAGACAAGGATGATGGAACAAAGACCTCCGTGAGCTAGGATTCAATTTTATCTCAGGCAACCCAGATGATATCGTCTCCCGAGCCTTCAAAACGGAAACCAGAATGCATGGCAATCATGGATGTATAGTCTGCCTGCCATTGTTAGGACGCGGCTCAAAATGACCAGGTAAATTCTAGGCAGAGTACAAAAGCAGACAAAAATGATTAAGAGCACCCAGTGGAGATCGGTAAGCAATGTCACAAACAAAATCGCGTGGCTCTGTAAATTTGAGAATAAACTATTTCTTTATTTCCAAGGTCTAAGGAAGAGGGTATTTGGTCGTTCATGTACTTGGAGTGGCGGTCCACGACCTGCTGCTACGGCGGTCGAAGCACACGCTCAAGTAGTTCCGCTCAACAAGTGCCAGAAGCTTTTGCAAGATAGGTCTGCCCAGCATACTTCCGGTAGGCTAGTTTAAATAACACAAAATATCCTTTGTCTTACATGCAACACACCACTGAAGGCATGCTCAGGTTTTCAAAAGCACATACACAACAACCATAAAGTCGTCAAGGCGTTTTGTTGAAAAAGCGTAGAAAGCTTATGGTATTCCGAAGCGTAATACGGCGGACGGTAATAGATTATGAGATAAAACTTCATATGCAGCTCCTGCATGTAGCATTCTGTCAGCTTTAGGGATACATATTGGTGCGGAGTTCTTGACTGTGAAGTGTCAATAGGTACAAAACAATAACAGACTGATCGTGCGTGTTAAAATCGGTTTGGTCAGCCAAGTTATATTGAGAGCGAACCGATAGGTGGCGTGAATATTCGCAATCATCAGTCTCCCTTTTCTGTTCAACTTTTGAGTGGATAGGTCCGATCTCCATAAGGCGTGGCTAGCCGAACAACCTCCCCGTGGTGCCAGCTGGGTGGTTCGGTTAAATCCCGTTCCAGCAAATGGTTCGACAGCAGTGTTCCAGGATGTGGTGGGTTTTCGCCTGGCAAGCGTCCTTACTATAAAAACCACAGATATCCGTTTAGCAACAATGTGACGTGGCGGGTGTGACTCGCCACTAAATAAGGTCAATGTCCCTTCCCTTTTCCGGAGGGTCATTCACACATCACGAACGTCATCTGATTCGAAGCCTTTCATCAATTCCCCCGTTGATGGCGAACCCAGCGAACAAAACACACACAAATTCACACAACATGGCTACTTCCAAATACACATGTAAACATGCTTCCACATGTCAACACACACAGTCACACATACATTCCTTTGTTATTTGTCAAAATGTACTAATTTGTGAAATTGCTGATCACACATGTCTGTATTACCATGATCACGCCTTGAGGTTGTGCCTCGCAATGATGAGAATAAATTATTTATTTATTTATTTATTTATCATCCTCGTTGATGACTTGCTTATCACGTTATTGAGAGCCCATTCTGGCATAGAAATAATAGGCAAGGTAGGTTTTGCAAACAGTCCCCGAAATTTATCCCTGGTATTTCATTCCAGCCTAAGGGGATACAGATAAATAGAAAAAAATAGAGCGAATCCTCCGATGCAATTTATTAGGACAATCTTAATAAAACTCTTGTACTATGCAGGTGATGGACAAATGCGTCGTATTGACAAGCAATTAATAATTTTTGCGGGCTATGCCTTTTTCGGTGACTTTGAATACAGGCGACCGTGCGGCAGTTACAATTCTGTTAAATGAATGTTACAAGGAGAAATGACTGATGGCAAAGTAAGCAACGGGTGGTTACAACGGCTGTTGGCAAAACAGAGAGCCGCAACATGCTAGGCAACCAGTGATGAAAAATGGGTGAGCTTCAGGCAATTAAAGTGAAGGAGCACGGGTAAACAGAAACAAAATTCTTTCTAACATTGGTGGTGGGGTTAATGAAAGGGAGAGCATATCTAGAGATATAAGACGTTGGACAACATGATGTCATAAAAGTGGGTGGGGGGAACTGCGCGTCTAGAGGCATGCGTGTCTGGACCACCACAGTGGTGGGCTTCAAGATGGACTGAAGTAAAGCAGTGTCAGACGCCATGCTGGGATCCAGGGGCAAGCAGGGACAAACATCCCAGACTAGAACATTGCGTTGTACGGTTCAACTCAGTTACCAAAGCCTTCAAGGGGAAAATAAGTTAAACGGGTTGGGTACTAAAAGTCCGGTGGTGAAGTCAGGGGTCATTTAATTCAGTGTCAACATACTATAACCTCAAAAGTAGGTATACGTCAGTAGGTACGAGGCTAATACGTTGCAAATCCCGGTTGAACCCTGCAAAACCAGTGGTGAAGTTAGGTAACGTTACCAGCTGGAAGTCAAAGGTATGGCAACCTTGGTAATGGTAACAAAGCAAGAGGGGATCTGCTTTGCGCTTGGCCAACCAGTCATCCCGGCTTGCTGGCGGAAGTAAACAAGTTCAGGCTATGTGGTAGGCGGCCATTAGAGATGTTGGGTGCAAGTTAATATTAGGTATCCATGGTGCAGCATCATTATTAACGGCCCGAGGTACAGGCGCCGGGTAGCGCGTGGGCAGTCATCCTTGTTTGGTGGGAGAAGAGTAATAGAGAGTTAAGCGGAGCCAAGGTCCAGAGAAGTGGTAACGCGCGGACTTACCTCGGAGCACTGTGCTGGCTGCTGCTTGTGAAAGTCATCAGCCCAGGTTAGGAACGAACCTCGATCGCTCCGCAAAATATGGAAATCGGGTGCGAATTCATTGGCCGGCAAATACAAGCCGGCGGAAAAGGATGCAAACCAGTTTGCCAAAGGTGGTAGAGCCGTAGGACGGAATTCACTGACGTTGCCCGAGAACCAGAAGAAGAACAGTGGGTGGCCTGAGGTTCAACAATAAGTATATTCTGTTCACCAATACATAGATTTGAACCATCTTGAAGAAGATACCTTGTCTACTAAGTCTTAGACTTTTGTATTCCTAGGAACTGCTGGGCGCTTGGCTGTGCAGGCAGACGGTCGCAGTCTCACATGCCAGGCAACGCTGCAGTACATCGAAGGCAGCTAACAAGTGCTGGGCCGTAAATGTTCCATGATGAGGTTAAAATAAGGAATGTTTAAGTTTCAGTTGTGGGAAGCATGCCGGCAATAGCATGATCAAGATAAATGAACAGTACTTTTAAAACTTGAACAAAATGATCGCAGGTTAATCAATGACATACTGTGTTTATGCCCGCATGCATATGTCTAGGCATCCTGCAGTTGCCCTATGGTGACCACAATGACAGGCACCTCTGGAGCCGGATGCCTTCAACCAGATATATGTGTAAGTGGATATGGTGAATGATTGTGCTAAAATAAAACCCCGAATTTGTGAATTTGAATTCTGTGTTTGCTATAGAATGAAGGAAACAAGTAACTCCATCCAACTTGAGGACTGGTAACTGGGAAGATTTTCCGGAAAGTGAGAGGCGGTGACATTATTTAGTTATTTTGTCCTGAGGTTTACTGTTTCAGTTTCTGCGCCAGTTATCCAATTTGGCGCAAAACATTTGGTTACACGTTAATTTTTATGTCTCTACTTATGAATACAGCCTTAATAGATGGCTTGAACAAGGCGTTTCTTTCGTTGCCTTGCTAAAATATTTCAACCACTTTATTCTTATTCTGTTGCTTTATTCCTTCCCATGTACATCCTAATAAATGAGGCCATTGAATGAGTCGAACTAGTCCACAGAATATATAGTGAAGTTAATGGTGAATGAAATTCTGCTTCCAAAGAAAACCTGCACAACTACGGTTCTGCGCGGCTTTTCGCCACTAATGATAGCAAGTGGCACTACGTTCGCGTGAACGTGGATGATGTTCTCCATGGTGGCCGAGTACAACCTTAGCAACTGTACACGTAGAAATGCCTGTGCATTCGTATTTGCAAACAAGGTACCTTTACACTTAATGTTCTCGTTCCGCAAGAACGAGCATGGAATTTGTTTAACGATCTGATCCCATGCCGGTACAGTCTCGCAAGTTCAGAAATATACCTTTAGTTTTTTATTTGTATTACACCCTACCAGTTCCTCCTTTCGGCGAGAAGGATCCTACGTCCTGATTCACCTTTCTATAATCACAGTACTCATTCTGCGTTCTCTCAAGTCCATATGGAGCAAGTTTCATTCTGAAGTAGTGGCGCTTTCACTGTCTGCCGCTGATGCCAGCGAGGACATCCTCAATCTGCCAATAACGGAGAAAACTTATGAAGCGGTAACGTCCTCTGTTCTTAACGGAGCGGACTTGTCCGACCGCCCGCGAGGCATGCACAGCGTCAACGAAACCCAGCTAGTCGACCTTAAACATTCCCAGTAGTTGCGGAAAATGCAGAGTATGGCAAAACCCTTGACGGTAGGCAACGATTTTCTGCGTGAGATGTGGCTGCAACCTTCACCTCGCCAGACTATTAACTAGAGCTGGAACAACCCGAACAATCTAGCTGACACCACGTGGAGGCTGTTCAGCTAGCCAGCCCACGGCCGTGTTCTAGGAAGTGGTGGGTTTTCACCTGACAAGAGCTCTCCCCATAAAAGCTACATATGTCTGCTTCCAACGCTGTGACGTGGTGGATATGACACGCCACCAAATAAAGTCGTTGCCCGTTGCCATACCAGCGGACCTTAGCCGTTTTTGCGTACGTCAACAGCGAAAGTTATGCAAGCTAAATTTGTCAAAAGCGAAGGATTACTGTGCCTTTCGTGATGGGGCACAAGAAGATAAAATACTTTAACCTTTGTGTGGCTTATCTCTCTTACTAATTGGGTTTGAAGCAAGAGTTCTCAATTTAGGCCAACCCGACGGTATTAAATGTGACGCTGGCAATAGACCGTCTAGCACACTAGCGACTTAGCTGACTGTAGCTGTTCCCGTACGCTGGAAAGAGTGAATGAATGATAATATAAGCCGGGTGTTGTAACCTATACGCAAAACTTAAGAGTTGGATGTACACCCACCAGGATGACTGGCACATGGGGTTCTGGGAGACAGGTAAACGACTAATTTCACCTAGCTGGCCATGGTAAGACTTAGTGGTAGTTAAGAGGTTCTGGATATTCAGCTAGCCAAGATGACGGCCTACTATGTCGCGTATTCATCCTTCTTATCAGTCTGATGTACTGCAAAACAGTGGATGTCAATAGGGCATAAATACCCATAGTTAGGAAGCTGGTTTTTAATGCTGGTGGGCGACCAGTGTTTCCAATACTGCGTCGTAAACGTTCAGCACAGGTGACTGCTGGTGATTATTAGGCCAACGGTGGCGGGACTGGACTGCAAGTTGCCTGTGTCAACAGCTTATGGCTGTCTCAGTGTCCGTTTAGCGGACCCGGCGGACTATAATTTTCTGCAGTATATATCATAGTTAAAAACATTACGACGGTTCATCAGATGGTAATACGGGTTTGAATAAATAAATAAATAAATAATAATTGAATCTCGTGGTTGCGAGGTACCCCCAGTAAGAGCCTGACCATGTTAATACTGATACGTTTGATCGATAAATGCACAAATTATTACCTTTTGACCAATAGCATAAAAATTTGTGGGTGCTGACATGTAGATAAATAAATAAATAAATTTTTATTCCCGACAATGCGAGGCACACCTTTACAGGCATGATCATATTTAGCTAACATAGTGTGATCAAACTGTACAAAAGGTCATGTTTGGCATAACAGTGTATATAATTATATGGGTGTATATACGTATGTAATTGTGTAGAAATGTAGCTTGTGCTCTTGAGTGCGCCGCAGAAAGTTTGACTGTTTATTATCGTCAGGAATGTGAGAATAAGCGATCGATTTTCGTGGGTTGGAAAGCAGTTTCCGAATTTCCACGGGCCAGTGACTTTGGTTTGTGGCGAGTCACATCCGCCACGTCGCAGTGTTGTTAAGCAGATATTTGTGGCTTTGTATAGGGAGAACGCTTGCCAGGCGAAAAGCCACCACTTCCTGGAACACTGCCGCCGAACTAGTTGCTGGAACGGGTTAAACCCGAACCACCCAGCGGGCACAACGAGGAGGTTGTTCGGCTAGTCAGCAGTTGGAAGTAGCCTGGTTGTGTTAGTATGTAATTATGACTATGTTTGTGTTTTTTCTGCTGGGTTCGCCATCAACTGGGGAATCAAAGGAACTTTTCGAATAAGATGAGCTTCGTGGGGTGGGAATGAGCCTCCGGAAATGGAAAGTGGCAATGAATTTATTTAGTTGCGATTCACGTCCGCCACGTCCCATTGTTGTTAAATGGATGATGGATGAGACAATCTGCAACACCAGGACAGGTTCTGTGAGCTCATTGGCAATACGTCGCGCACCAAGCAGAAGTCATGTATTAAATATTGCGCGCCTAATCGTCAGCCTTCGGTAGCTCAGTTGTAGAGCAGCGGACCGGAAATTCGTGGACCGGGGTTCGATTCCCGTCGAGGCACATTATTGTGTGTGAATTTTAATCGTGACTTCTACTTTATACAAATTTTACACTACTCACAAACATCCAAAATTAAATCGGTATCTGTGGTATTTTATTGGGGTGGCTTGCCAGACGAAAGCCCACGAAACTAGTTGGCTTTAATTTTTAAGGGGATGTTTTATTGTTCTAAAGCAGCTATGTATTTATGCAGATTGCTCGCACCTTCACCGGTGCGCCTCGTTCTGTTGAGCAAATACTTTCTATTTATTATAGGAGCTGTTGGGTGTCACCGCTTCACCTAGTCTATACGAAGTCAGAACCTTGGCATCCGTGTGGTGAGTACTGCACTATAAATGACCTAACCATTCCCGACCGGTACCTTATACCTCACATACAGAAAATCACGGCCACTCTAATTGGCACCAGTGTGTTCTCAAAAGTTAATCCCGTGCTTGCTAATTACCAAGTCCCGGTCGCAGAGGAACACGTGGCAATAACTGCCGTTATTACATCATTCGGCATATTTGAATTGTTATGAAGGCCTTATGGTGTACGAAACGCAGCGCTAAGTCTTCAGCGACTATTAGACACCGCAACACGTTGATTTGACTTTGTCTATTTATATAACGACGACATATTAGTAGCCAGTATAGCCGAAGCAGCTCATCAAGCGCACCTACTTACACTATTCTAACGACTTGCAGTCAACAACCTTAACGTTAATCCTGATAAGTATGTTGTCCAGCAGACCGGTGTAAAATATATGGGCCAGCACCTTGACCCATATGGTATACGGCCCACAGACGAAAAGGTTCAAGCTATCCGTGACTATCCTCTTTTGTACACGGTATATGCTGTTCGCGTTTTAGCGGCATGGTTGATTTATACCGATTATTCTTGCCACATGTTGCAGTTTACTTAGCGCACTTATCGATCTACTATGTGGTCGCAGAAACGACAATGTGGCACTCACTCCAGCTTCCATCCAAGCTTTACCGATAGTAAAAAGCTCTAACTTCCTCCGTCATGCTTCACCAAGTTGAGTCTAAAGCCCCGCTTAGCATCGTTGTTGACCCTCCGGACTTAGCCGTAATTGCCGTCCTGCAACTATACAATGAAAGATGCTGGAGGCCTTTCGCAATTTATTCGGGACACCTACAGCCGGCGGTACTCAAGTACAGTACGTTCAGTAGAGAATTGTTCGCTGGTTAAATAAATAAATAAATGGATACATTTCCAGACTGAAAACGCTGCGCGCTTAAGGGATCAGCTCAACGTTTACATTAAGCCTGTGCTCTTGCAAGAGCATAGGGAAATGTGAGTATATGTTAATTGTTAGCAATTACGACTGCATTGGCTTTCTTAGGTGTGCAGCTGATAGGGTTGCACGCACACACCTTGAAATTCCTCTGGCTAATTCAGGCGAAATTGAGCTACTTGATTTTGTTTGTTATGCAAGTTGCGCACTGTCGCAGTTGTGCAGGCTTCATTTGGAAACAGGATCCAATTGAACATTGACTTCACCGTAAATTTGGACTATTTCTGCCTGCTCAGGCGTTACGTTTACTGGTGTGCAAAAGAAAAAATAAGAGTGGCGGCATTATGTGGAACATAAAAAGGTTAATTATAATTTTTAAGAATGCAAAAAATGAAACGCATTTGTTAGAAGACATACTAATAATAGATTAATAGTCCTGAATTGTCCATTAAAGGACAACTGAAGAGCACAATCGAGAGAGGTACGACAATATGCTGAGTTCGCGCGTACCTAACGCAAAGCTCAACGGTGATACCGTAGAAAGTAACGAGACGACAGTATATGTAGATGTAGAAGTTCCAGTATAAAGAACGTATCTGAAATGGTAACGCTAGTTGACCTGCCAGTGTGAAGTTATGGGTCGTTAATTTAAGGGGTGGCCTGTCACGTACGCCATGTTGCAGTGTTGTCATACGGACAGTTGTGGCTTTTATGTGGAGAAATCCTGCCAGGCGAAAACCCACCTCGTCCTGAAACACTGCCGTGGATCCATTGAATGGCAAGTTGTAATTGGCCATGCTGCTTGTTTAACGCTTAGTTGCTCGATTATTCGCAGTCAGCTTGCGTCCCAACTTCCCTTGGCTGATGCGTTGGGCGAGCGCTTATTGCCTTCCTGGGTCCTGTCCTGTTTTATACGAATCGATATGCCCGATTGGTAGGTCACAAGATAACCATCTTTTGAATAGATTTGTTGCTCTCCTGTAGAACCACGTGAAGACTCCGAGAGATATACATAGAGATATTTTGAAGGCCTGAAGGCTAGAATGGGGTTTCGGAAAACAGATGGGACATCCGTCCGAGGTGAATTAGAAAATCGATTGGAACTGTAGCCAAGCACGGCCAACTGAGCGGTCAAAGCGGAGTAAAGAGCTAAGGTTGTCCAACTGTTCCGGCCTTGTATCGGCTGGAGACTGTGCCTTCCGAAGTAAAAAGCTGTGCTTCAGACAAGAAGTATGTGAAGGTCTTAGTGTTAGGCTAAGTGCAACCAATTGTTCAAGCTTCGGGAAAATTATATCCTTGCAAGATGACAAAAGATTGGTCCGATTAGCAATTTGTACTAGAGGGCTGCTAACCTTCCACCCAAGTCCAGATGAGGGAACTGTGCCTCATATTATATTATTGTCGCAACAATGCTTAATTCCTTGAGTGCTTGACGCCGTACTTGTGGAAATCTCGGGATAAAAGGCAACAAACAGACAGCCACGCAGACAGACGAAAGAAATGCATCCGGAACTGTCGAACAGTTTTAACCATGGCCGAACTATTGTACCCATGTATGATACAATTGTTATGTAGATATCGCGTATAAGCATGTAGCATGTGACGAAGTACAAGGAGAGGCGAGCAGTTCACGGAGTAGTAGAGAATAAAAGATTGTACCAAATTTGTAATGAATCTGAAGCAGTGAGGTTGGGATGTCCCAAAGCGCCTATGCCCAGTCGGTGGGAACCAGCCAGAGGAGGACGAGATGTGCGGATTATAGAAAAAGATCACTCAGAAGAAGCGAATGGGGCGCGTTGCTTCTGTCCTTACTTAGTACGAGTGTGAGTAGTCACGGAGGACAAACAATGCAACCTAGTGTCAAAGGAAGAAGGAATGCAAAAGAAGGCAAAGAAAGGAAAGGAAAGGGTGGATAAAAAGCGTTCTGTTAAAGAAAAGGGGAAAAGCCAACGGCGATCTTCAAGTACTGCTTCACCTTTGTTAATGAAAGGAAGGAAGAAAGATGTGGGTAATAGCATTGCGTCCGCAGAGACTAGCTCGTTTAAATCTCGGAAGACGGAGAGAGTTCAGAAAGAAGGAGACTGTTCATCCGTAACCAGATAAATCAGTAAGATAAAAACAGTCCGCCAAATTAACGTTGGGATAGCAGTAATAATTTCAGCAGAAAAGAAGCAGTTTGGGACGAAAGTGGCTGCATTACAAGCTGGTTGTCATTTCAAACGAAGCTCTCAGGCTGACGGGAACAGGGTGTTGAGATTGCAGCGTCTAGATCGTTAACGTCCCGAAAGTCTAGAGGAGACTGGGCACTGTTCCTTCTCACTTTTTAACCTAAAGCCATTTCACTGCGATGGTAGGCGTATTTGATGTGAGCCACTTGTCCCACTCTCACTTCACATAGCTAGCTTGTTGTTTGTCTGATGCGTTCATCCCGCATTGCCGCACCTTCTTTGCTGTTTCCCTGGCTGGCTTAGACCACTGAGGCTTAAAAGCCTGGTTTACCGCAGATTCATCCGTTGTACTAATTCTAACCTTAACCAGGACACGGCTATTTCCCACTACCCTCCCAAGCCTTATCATCATGAGTCTATGCTAACTTGCATAATTACTCTATGCTTGATCCCACCTCACTCTGACCTTATCAATGTATGCACGCCGCCTACGTTTAACGCAGCAACGGCTGATTCATCACACCGTTCGTTCCCTGACCTCGGTATGTGGCACTTCCTGAACTTTGTCTCTGCTTGTGTCCTGGATCTCTGCTTGCGTCCTCAAATGTAATCCCCGCGTCTGCAGGGCCGAATAGTCTCTTCTATTTGTCTAACTTAGTCTCGCCTGAGATCTCTCGCTTTTTATACTTGCCAGACGACTGAGATATACTGACTTATGTTTCGCCCATCCACCGATAACACATTTCTCCCTGTTCTGATTGTTGCCCCTTCTCACGATCTCACCCTAAAGCCATTACAACCGGATGACACGCTTATTTGTTTGAGCCACTTATCACACTCTCACCTCACCTGACTTGCTTGTTGCCTGCCAAAGCATTCGTCTCGCATTGCCTGACCTATCTTTGATGCTTCCCTACCTCGCGTGGACTATTATGGCCTAAAAGCCTGATTTACAGTATATTCACCCGTGATATTATTCTAACATTAACCAGGCTAAGGCGCTTTTAAACTGCCTATCCAAGCCCTATCATTTTGAGCCTATCTAACCTGCCTGCTTACTACGTTCTTGAGCCAACTTCACCCTGACCCTATGAGGCTATGCCTACCGCCTGGATTCAGCGCAGTAACACCTGATCATCACAACTTTCTCCTTCCTTACGCCTGCATGTAACTTTTCATAAACACTGCCTCAGCTTTTGTCTTGTATCTCTGCCCAACTCTTCAACTGTCACCCACCTCTTTCGGGCTGAACAGTCTCCTCTTTCAGCCCAATCCAGTCTCGTCAAAGCTGTATCGCCTGTCATCTGGCAGAGGCTAGAGGACTGGAGTATACTGACTCACGTTTGGCACTTTCAGTGACCCTTTTAACTTCCTCTGTCTTGACCGTTGTTCCTCATCACTTTTACCCTGAGGCCATTTTACTGTGATGGTACGCTTATTTGCTTTGAGCCACTTGTTCCACACTCAATTCACCTGGCTAGCTTGTTACCTGTCTGGGGAGTTCGTCGCGCATTGCCTCACCTGTCTTTGCTATTTCTTTACCTAGCTTAGACTAATGAGCTTAAAAGCCTGAACTACAGCTGATCTTCTCGTAGAAAATGTTTATTTTTCTAACCTTAACCAGATCTTGGAATAAAATAGGATGACCTGCTTTGCTTACCTTGTTTTTGCTCTGGAGCTATTGGGCTCTAAGCGCAGCTCCGTCCTTAGCCAAATGTTACCTCTTCTTTCCCTGTCTACTGTCTGGTGCTCCTTCCCAGAATGCTGTGGCTTATCTTGATTTTCAAATTTGTGTCTGAATCGGTCTTTTCTCACCGCTAGCTTGATGAGGTAACTCCTAGGTCTTTCATATCTCTCCGCTATAGACGCCAACCACCTTGAAAAGTAGTTTCAGGGCAAGTATTACTTAAACATTCATCACATTTTCAGGCGTTCCTATTTATTCTCTCATTTTTTGCTTGCCACCGTCTTCTCTTTGTCCTCATTCATCCTCCCATTCCTGCCTCTAGTTGTTAAGCAACCTTTGCCTACATAGATACTTTAGATGGTTGCAGCGCACAAAATACCAAATAAATTATCTGCCCGTCATGTATCATTTTCACCATGTTGTAACAAATATGCCTTTTACATTCACACCCCATGTTGTCACCGGTATCCTTGGTCGTCTTTGCTGCTCTCCTTTCCGTTAATTTTCTCTTCTCTTACCCGATGTTTGAAGATATCAACAGAAACTAACCAAGGATACCATCTGGCTCGGTTGGATGCGACAGAACAAAACTACAAAGACAGAAGTGGATCAAATCAGGCCTCCAACACACTTACTCTCATCCTGGTCTAATATCACTAGACAATTTAAAATGGATGTCCTTTCCCAGAGGATTGAATCAGCTAAGGCCTGTCTACAAACGGCTTTCAAGGCAAACGATTACCTCAACCTGCCTGAATAAATCCATAGCTACCTTAATTTTGATCCTGCCTGTCAAGCGTCCAATCGCTCGCTTATGGCTTGTCAGCAATCGCGGGCTGCTCAAACGACAAAGAAAACATGCCTTCTCCGTGACACAAACTGGATTGTTCAGTTCTACCCGGTTTAGCAAATCTTCAACGACAGCGCTCCGGGATGTGGTGGGTGTTCGCCTGGCAAACGTTCTCCCAATAACTTGCCACTGGTATCTGTTTAACAGCAGTGTGACGAGGCGGATGTGACTCGCCTCTAACTCAAGTGACGGCCCCATGGTTACCCAACCAACCAACCAACCAACCAGACTCCCACCACGGGCGCCTCTCAACACTTCCCGAACCATCTACGCGATCAAACATGGTTGTAGTGAGACGCTTTCGAGCTGGAATACCAGCTAAACCTCTACACTTCTACATACATGTCTGAACTCTCAGCTCCAATGTTCACGGCTAACTTGAACCATGCTTTGTACATTCTCCAATATTCGGTTTTACCTGTTACCTGATCATGCCTAAATAAACGGGTCTCGCAATGCAAGAATAAAGAATTTACTTATCTTATTTATTTGGTAAATAGAGGCTGGAAGAAAAATAATCTGTTGAGGAGTTGGAAATGCCTACAAAATCTTGAGATGTTGTGAACAGACCTTCTTGTCTGTCGAGAGGGTCAGCATAACCAGATAGATGATAGCTGGAGTTGGCTGTATTAATAAAAGATAGCCTGTTAAAGTGAAATGGGTGTGAGCCACAGGCGAGGTGGTTCTTCGAGGCCTCTCAGGCGTGCTACGGTTAAACAGATGAAGCTAAGAAGCGTGAGGCGTGAACATTCAAGGTTTTGCGGTCACACTAGGGTGAAACGTGGAGTTTAGAAGTAACCTACAGTGACATAAAGAGGCCTTAAATAGAAAATAATAAGCATGTGACAAAAACCCCATGCCTAAGAAGAAGGAATTAGGATATTGACAAGTGGGATCGTTGTGAGCGATGCTGCAGCACAAGCCTACTGGTAGTCATTTATCACAAAGCACCGCTGGTCCAGAAGTCAGGATGCTATGAAGCTTCGGAGGGTTGATAGCACCCTGACTGCACCGTGTAGACGGTAGCGGGTTATGTTGATGCGATTAGCCATAGGTTGATGCCTCGAGCTAGCAAGAGGTGGGTGAATTGAGGGAAGACAGCGGCATTCATTATCTGGTAGAGGGTACCTACGTGATGGAGGACAAAAGGGGCTGTTGTTGTAAGCAGGCTGGTAGCGATATATAGCGACCGGAAAATAATGTGTGAATGTAAGAAAAGGCGATTACAAGTGGTCTGGCCCGTTTTCAAAAAGCTCGTCTTCCGGACGGTAATTATTCAGTAGCCTGGAAACTTGTGTGACAGTGGTATTAGCTTAAATAAAAGCGGAACTGGTTTGTATTCACGGATGCCCTTTTAGTGAGCAGTAACCTATTACCTACAGTAACGTATCTGTAAGCTATAAGTTGGAGCGAAGGCTAATTCGCGTTATCGATCGTATAATGGAGTGAGGTCTAACACGTAGGAGGCACGACGTGTTGTATGAGTCTGAGACAGCGGACAGTAGACTTCCAGTAGGATTGTGATTAAGTGAATATAGAAAGCTAAGGTTAGTTTTCAGCCGCCGCAGCCATAAAGGGTCGCTTACGGTAGCTGAGACGCGCAAGACCCAGAAGGCATTTTGTGGACGTACTCTAAACGTTTTCGAGGGCAATTCCGTCAAACTTTCTTAGGTTGGTGAATGCTATGGAGCAGTACTCTAGCAGATGCCGGGCATATGTTTTGTAGAGCGCAATTCTGAATTCTTGTATTGTCATGGTTTTGAAGCTGTATCCGATGTGAGAGCGCACTCTTGCTGCAGGATAAATTACTTGTTCCGCGAAGTTCAGCGAACAGGCGTAGTGAAGGTTTCAGCCCCGCGCTGTTAGGCAGTTTCCTAGTGGCGTGCATTGTAGTACTAATGTAGTGGGTGCCACGATGCATCTGTACGTGAGGACATTGCATTTTGCTGGTGTGAACTCCAACTTCAATGTGTCGCACCAAGCAGCTAGATCTTTTAAGTTGTGCTGTATATGGGGGATAGCGATGAGCAAGTTTGACGGATGAAATGATAAGTCAATGTTGATATGGTCCGCAAAACGATAGGGCGTCCCACATTTAAAAGACTGGAACACCTAATTAAAATAGACCAAGAATAGTAGGGACCTAAAACCGTTCCTTGAATTACGCCACTTTTGACTGATGGCAGAGGTGAGTTGAAATCCCCGCCATTACTGACTGTGAGCGAGGTGTAAGATATGATGCGACTCTTGTCTGCAGTTTTCCAGAGATACAGTATGATTCCAACATAACCAAGAGTTCTGCATGCGATACTCTGTCAATGGCTTTTGTCTTGTCTAGGAAAAAGGTGGCTAGTGCTTGCTTGTTGTCAATCTGTTTTGTTACTTGATCGAGGAACTCAAATCGGCAGGTCTGACAGGATTTAGAAGGCAGGAACCCATGTTGCTGTCGGTTGAGGAGGATGCAAGTACGCAGGAAGGTAAGCGTGGTTTCTTTGATTACTCGTTCCATTCGTCTTGTAGCCATAGGCGTGTGACTGATTGGGCGATAGTTTTTCACGTTTTGCTGACTGTCTATTTTGTGTTTAAGGATTACGATTGCATGTTTACATGTGGCTGCATAGATCCCTTTGTCATGAAAAGTGTGCATAGTTTGGGAAGTAGTACTTTGATGTCTTGGTCACCGATTATCAGCAGTGTAGTAGGGAGACCATCGGGACCGGTAGGTGATAACCTTTTGTGTGAATTGATTACCCGGGTGGTAGAACGTAGGTCAGTTATTGGTGCCAACTGAGTCATTGGTGCGCTTGGGTGGCACAGCTGTGAGGTCCCATTAGCTTCGGTGAAAGAACTGCGGAAATATCCGTTGAGGATATCACATATTTCTGATGGATCGCTGATAAGGATGTGGCAGCGTCTCAGTGAGGTGGCAAGCGTCGATTTTCGATTGCTCCTTTGTTGCAGTAGTTGTGCGAGTAACTTGGTTTTATCGTTGGATTTAAGAGCGGTATCCTGTTCAGCAATCTTGGCTGTTTCTTGAGCAGTTTGCCGTTTGATTAGAAGCTCGTTCTTGCGTACAAGGATGTGAAATTCCTTAGTATTAGCGTATCGATGGTGCATCCCTTGATCTTCTGTGGTACACCGTTGGCCTCGGCTGACGTTGCTGTCATCTTTCATCGGCTTCGGCATGTGAGTGGGACAATCACATCCAGGCAGCTAACAAAATTTAGATATAGGACGTATGCGGCTGTGTCTACACTAGTAGTTAAAAAAGTTGTCCCAGTTTTCAGCTGGCACTAATATCGCAAAGCCGTTCCGGTTAATTTGGTTGAAAATTCGAAACTGCTTAACTGAAAGGGCAGAGGCGCAGTGTGAACTAGAAGGTGTAAATATGACTTGGACCACCTTGTGGTCGCAACCATGTATTTCGTTTAGTATACCAGCGACTGCCTCAGAGACACCTTGCATAAAAATTAAGCGTGGGGTGTTAGAAAACCTGGTGTGCTTGTGAAGGTGTTAAGCCCGGTTGTTTGCTTGGACGGTGTCAACGAAACCTGAGTGCGGCGGCCTGGTCGTTCCATGGGATAAACGGCATATTGCCCAGGGACATGGAAGATTATTATGCCTCCTGTGCTGATGCTCACTATTGTGCAGCTCTTTCCTTAATTCCGGGCTATCTCTCTCTAAGTCTACGTCGTGAAGCGTGCCAGCGGTGTTCCACCAGCTGGCAATGGCAACTAGTAATATGCCGTCGCGCCAGCTATTTCCTTATTGGCTTTTCTAGCCAGAGCTGTGTTGTCACCCTAAGCAAAGAGTGATAAGGTAACCCAAGTCTAGGATAGTTACAACAAATGTGGGAGCTGGTTGTTTAACCCCCCTTACGCACAACGCATGATGGGCTTTGGAGTCAGGTAAATATAAATAACGCGCTCAAAATTTCCTGCAGGTCCAGCCGGTCAGTGTGACAGGGGTCGCTTTCCATTGCTTAGCTTTTGTGCCGGTGAAATGAAATTTGGCAATGCAAGTGTTTTACTAGCAAAAGCGGTTGAAGAAGAGGATCTGGTTTCCAGAATGCCTGTCTACTGTCGTTGCTAATAGTGACAGACATAAGTTGACCAGACAAAGCTAAGTATATGGGGCCAAAAGAGGATAGGTGGAGAGCAAAACGTCTGATTCTTGGTCCTAACTTTTAAAGTGCTATCCTAAGCAACGGGTTAAAAATAAATAGATCTTAGTCTGCTGTACACATACCCATAGTAGTTGGAAACGGCGGAGTAAAGTAGCAGTGCTCAAGTTTAATGAAAAAGCAACAGTTAAGGTCAGCTAGAAACTGACATCTACGTAGGTACATAAAGACATATCTAAAGCCGGTATTTAAAAGGTTTTGGTCAATTCTATTGCTAACCTTGGGTGTATATGCAGCAACAATAGAGTTCAACCTCTCATACAAGGCTTAGGTCTGGTGGGATGCCTTTGCTAGGTGTAGCGCATGGGTCATAAGCCTACTATTTTTCCCACGGACAGTAGTCCAGGCACTTGGAAAGTAGTAAAAGGTAAAACTGATGACATGGAATGGAGGTATAGATACGATGTAAGGAGGGATGTTTGCCTGCTCGGATGGCTTCGTCCTTGCCCTGCAATAGCCCGTATGAGGAATACCTACGGTTTGTGAACCTGCCAGTCAGTAGGCTAAGCTTTAATGCTTGAAACTTTTAAACGTAGACAAAGTGACCATCTAAAAAGAGAAGTCGGAGAGTTGTTACAAATTGGTCCATGCAGCCTTTGGGCCGACGTGTCAGCGAGGGTAGCAAAGCAATTAAGGAACTAATCCGAAATGGCTAAATATCTTGTACATCCAGAATTCTAAGGTTAGCACCTTATGCTGCAAGCGACTGATCCGACTGAGACCTCCTGGGGGTTGTGATTGCGGTAATGGATAAATTGAAAATATGGAGTCAGTTAAGGAGACAACTCATGGGGTATAGACTACCGATCGTTTCTTACAGGATGCTTTTGTGGTGGCGTCTACTCATCCCAAATCGAAATTGTCCGCAGGAGAACTCAGGCAGGTGAAGAAAATATCACAGAAGACTAAAGTCATTTTGTACTCTGATTTCTATAATTAAAACCTAGAAAATGAGTGCGTGGAACAGCTAAAGTTCCTTAGGTGCTTAGACGGTAACGACAATGGACATGAATGCGTTGTGAGCTCAGGCCGGTTAGATGTCAGGCAGTATATAGTTGTTTTCCTCAAGCTACATCAGGGTCAGTTTCGAAGAGGTGGTCTTGCGAATCGCAGATTTAGAAGAGGCTTTTTGTATTGTCAACCCATAGGAATCTTCGTAACTCCTTTCCTTAAGACCAATTAGCAGCCTACACCTACAAAGGTACATAAAGGTGCAGCTGAAGCTGGTGTTTAGAACATGTTTTAGACATTATTAATGTCTACCTTAGGTGATCAAGAGCAACAGGAGATTTCAACATCTTATACAAGACTTCGGTCTGGTATGATGCCTTTACTGGGTGTACCTCAAAAAACCTTAGCCTAAGCCTTTTTACACGGACTCAGTTTTCTAACTAATTGAAATGTGATAATAGGTGAAGCTGAAGAAAAGGAAAGTAGGTGTAGACAAGAGATAAGGTTTGCAGTTTGCTTGCTCGACTGGCTTCGTTATTGTCCTGCAATATCCTATACGGGGAATATCTACTGGTTTGCGAACCTTCCGGCCAGTAGGCTGGGGTGTACCTTTTGTTGAGCTTTTTAAACATTGCTAACCTAGTCATGGAATAAGAGGAGCTGGAGGGTTGTAAATACCCGGGGGGTTCATGCAGCCTTTGGAACAGCGTGCCAGCAAGGAAACCGAAGCAATTCAGGAACTAATCACGAGTGGCTATCTTTTGTATTCAGAATTCTAACGTTAGCACCCATATGCTGCAAGCGACTGACCCGACTGAGTTCTCCTCGGTGTAGTTTTTGCGGTAATGGATAGAATGACAACATAGAGGTCATTGATTGGACAATTTATGGGGTTATACTACCGATTATGCCTTACTGTGTACCTTTGCGGTGACATCTGCTCATCCCATATTGCAGCCATAAGGCAAAATTGTCCGTAGGAGAACTCAAGCAGGTCAAGAAAAGATGGCAGAAGACTAAAGTCAGCTTGTACTCAGATTTCTGTAACTACAACCTAGAAAAGGCGCGCGACGAATACTGATATATTCCCTTAGATGTTATGACGCTAGCGACAATGGATATGTATGGGTTGCGCGCTCAACGTGCTTAGATGTCATGCGCTACATCGTGGGCGTTCTCAAGCTACAGTAGGGCCAGTTCCGAAGAAGTGGTCTTGCAAATCGCAGCTATTGAATTTGTATATTGCATATTGTCAACATCTGGGATTCTTTGCATCTCCTTCCTGTATACCTGCAAGTTTTAGATTTCTCTTAAGCTAATCGACGACCTGTTTCATATGTTGACGTATACAACTAAGAAGGAAGGAGATTGCTGTCTCTTCTTTGCACTAAGAGGGGAATGAAGGGGCCCATTTTACGTAGTTGCGCGCCAGTAGCGCTCCTTGGTTTAAGGCAAGTGGTATTGCTGTGCAGCGTTATGAATTAGCTTATGTAAGAAGCACTGATTCAGGATTACGCGCCTTTGCCAAAGGAGCTAAAGTTTAAGGTGTTCGCATCGTTGTCGATAACTCAGCGCTTGTTGCGATGAAAGCAACCTCTTCTTAAACCGCTGCTGAGTTTTTCCAAGCCGGGCGCCGTACGGCTTCCGTAGGTTGCTGCATATAAAGGAGCAATATTCGAGGTGTTACGCGGCCATCTGGCACTTCCAACATAACCATCCATGGTAACAACTTCATATGGTTTACAAATCACAAACCACCAACTTTCGCTTCTTGAACTCAGCCGGCTCAAAACTCACCGCATATGTATCGTCAGCTAAATTCCGCTTCCCAATAGTCTACCGATATTCGACAAAATTCTGAACAACAGAAGGTCGTCGCTGATGCTCTTAGTAGAAAATCTGTAATTAATCCTGCCGGGCAAGGTCCATCTGCCAATCATGACCGCTGCTTAGCCAGTCTCTTAACCTCAAATAAAAGAAGCGATACTTCACTGAAGATCACCACATTTTGCAGGAGTCATCTGCTGGCACGTTTATGCGAAAATTAAGTAAATAAACAAGTGGTATGTTTCTAGAAAAGTTGAGACACGATGGCAAACACCTTGGAGCAGAAATGTGCAGATATACGTGTAAAAAAGTTGATACAACAAAAATATTTATACAGCGGATAAGACGCTAGGGTAACAGAAACCTTCCTCACGTTACTTCATTGAGGTAGAATGTTAGCGTTCGCTAGACGTCAAGGTCACGTAAACGGTGTAGGATATGAATACTGGAGGAATAGTACATTGGGACCATATGGTTGCACTAACGCGGTTAAATTTGAATTACTGTGGTGCCAATTGATACATCCGATTTGCAGCGTGAATAATTTGCCTTCACAGTGCTATGCATAGGTAGCATAAATTAATAAGAATAGTTTAGTAGTATTAAATTGGATATGATGTGTAAGCATTTTACTGAGGTAAAGTTAGTGAAATAGGAAGGTCGAGATTGTGGCGGAAAATCAACAGGTGGGAATGTGCGGAAAATGCGTTCAACAAATATGCCGGTATTTCTGATAATGTAACGCTTTAGAATGTTGCATTTATTGAAACGGCAAACTAACCGCCTACTGTAAACGGAAATCACTTTTTACAATGGTACAGATATAAGGTTGAGAAAGCTGCACGCAATTTTAATGTCACTAACAATTTTCACGGAGGACATGAAATGCGACATTCTAAGGCAAGACTTGTACCAAGTTTATTCCTAATGATGGGAAATACGTAGTTATTAAGTGGGAAACTTACTTTGGATGCCTTGAAGGTGACCTGCAAGTAAATGTGAATTGGTAAATGGTAAGAAGTGCGAAAGGAGTAACTGGGATGACGAGGGCATCACTATGTGCATAGTTGAGGAAATACGGAATGAGATAATCAAAGTGAATAAGGAATGCAGGGTAACAGATATATTACGTTACCGTAATGCATTTTCTGTAAACGGGTACTCGGAAATGATCATGCGATGATTAGAATTAATTATTGGTTTCGGTGAAAGGAAATACGTAATTGTGGAAACGGTTTGCTTTGGGTTAAGTTAGTTGCGAAGTGTTAGGCAAGTAAGGGTCATGTGGAACATGTTCACATTGCCAGATAAATATGGTAACTGCGTATAAACTGGGGTAATTTTACGCCTGATTCTGAAATGTATATGTGTGTATTTACACACATATACCTATGTACGTATATAAATTTGCAAGCAGCTGCGTTAATATTCAACGTATGTGTATATCGATGTATAACGGCTGGCTAGCAGAACAACCTTCTCGGGGTGTCAGTTGGGTGTTTCGGGTTTAACCCGTTCCAGCAAAAAGTTCGGCGGCGTTGTTCCAGGAAGTGGTGGGTTTCGCCTGGCAAGCGTTCTCCCTATACAAAGCCACAAATGTCTGCTTAACAACACTGTGACGTGGCGGTCGTGACTCGCCAAAAATAAAGTCACTGCCCCGTGGATATCCGGATAATTCTATCCAACCCACGGACACCACTCTCCTACTCGCATATTGATGACAATATCAAACATTGAAGATTGGCGCAGCACAACTACAAGCACAAAATACACAGCTACATACAATACGCGCACAATGACATACATACATACCCCCTACACAAACACAAACTGCTATGGCAACCGTATAGGATATTTACACATTCTTGATCATTCATCGTTATGTCAAAATGATCATGTCTGTACAGGCGTGCCTCATCTTGTTGAGAATAAAAGATTTATTTAATTTTATATATATTCATATATACATAGCGGTATATATATATATATGTAATGCGTATACATACGTGAACCGATATATTTATCTAATCATGCATCTGTACGTGCGTACATTTCAAAATGTCCATTACCCGGTATACAAAGATACTCTCTCTCCCTCTTTATAAATGTATATATATAAAATGCAGCATACGGCGACAGCTTATGCCTTATTATGTGCAGTTAACATATTTTTCTGGGCATATGAAGGCCTTCCAACTTATTCCTGTTTGCTTGGCACTTCTCAACGAGATCGACCTCGCAGGACAACGTTTACATAAGTAAATAACCCCCTTCACTAACACCAATAATAAATGGTAATCAGTGCATGCTGTTTTCAAATGACCCCTTTATGAACATATCAATACGGGAATGGAAAATGCCCTGTATTGATAAATCGTTGTCAACTTCGGATACATTTTTGTGTATGTTGTCCACGATGCACATAGGGATGTTCAGAAAAGGAAGTTATTATAGGTAACCCAGTTTACCTGCGGATAGGTGGGTGGCACAATGACAAGCGAATCCGAAACCGGATGTTGCCAACCATATATATGTATACATATATATCTGTATATGTATATATGTGTGTGCCACTTGATAATAAGTATATGAAGCCTTTGTTCTCGAGAAGGCGAGGCACGCCTTTACAGGCAGGTTACCTATGTAGATGACCATAAATATATCTGAATAGAAAGATATTTGTATGTATGTGTATAGGCATGTTGATATAAATGTAGATGTATATACATATGTAAGTATATATATATGTATATATGTGCATATCTATACATACAGATATTTATTCCTGGCATGCATATATGTATACGTGTACATATGCATAGAATTACTTAGGTGTGTTGGGGTTAGACTGGCCACCGCGCACATGCGCCTACAGAGGGACCATGGGTGGATATTGCTGCACTACCTACGGTTTCATCTACACACCTCATATGCAGTATAAAGGGACGGAAATCCGACCGGGAGGCATGTGGATGGAAGGCAGGTTTTTTCAAAGTAGCCGGCGCACACCCCTTAACAGGGAAACACATACACACATACACATAGGTGATATCAAATACCCGGTAATAATTGGTACGTACAACAAGAAATGAAATGAATTCAGTGATGCATACAGAAAGGTGGCCTAACTGTTATCTAAATTAGCGTATGATGTCAATTGGTCAGCAAATATATCGCGATAAGGATTAAACGTACACAATGTAGTTAGAGATGATACAAAGGCGACAAAGTTACGCAAGGAAAGCGCAATTACCAAACCAATGATTTTGCATTACTGGAGTCAGGATGACATCAATCTGCACATCCACGCCGCTTTATACACTAGCATAAGTGGCTGCAGATTTGTTATTCTCTCACGTTAAGTGACACTGCGAAGGTGCTGGAATATTGATGTAATGGAAGAAGGACGGCGGTACTGCACTACTTTAGTAGATGTCACATACGACTGGAAGGAAGGATTACCGTTACGGTAAGTTATTAAACATAGGACCGTCCACTCAGCCGTATATGCAAGTCGTCTGAGGAATGATCCTGAGCAATAGGTAGGGGCAAGTGGTGTGATATCGAAGGTAATGCCCCTGATGGAGTTAACAAATGCAATGCTCCGTGAATGTAATGTTACAAGCAATAGTGATATTTGATCGTCATTGTGTGCACAATAGGTGAGTACGCTCTACTATTGTCTGTCACTAGGCATACCACTGCGGCTCTGCTAGATAAGTAATGATATCAAACCAATGGTACCTGTGACGATGTGTCACTGATTAATCACATGGCTGCTGCTGTACGTGTGGGGAGAGGCTCCGGCATGGTGAAGTGTGCAAGTGGGCGAGAATCACCACGGTGCTTTTTGGCGAGGCCGTAATCCTATGATTTGCAACCACAGGTACGAGGTGTATGCATTGCATCAGCGACCGTCAACCGTGGGCTATCGCGCAGGCTGGCACTTATCGAACTTCAAGATGCGTCACGGCAACTTGGAGAACACCGGGCGTCTCTTCACCTATTACCTAACAAAGTGGTGTGCGACGATCTCTACTACCATGCATCATGATTGATTCCAAGAAACAAACAATCTACCAATCGTTGGAAAAGGCAGCAGTCCATTGGACTGCATTACCCCGTCCTAGTGATTCGATTTGCTTGTGCCGACCAGAGGAATCATTCCCGAACATCAGGGCACATACAATGCAGAGAGATCAGTACGCGGAAATTAGTTGTTGGAGCTAAACTTATGCGTGCCATAGCGTTACGATGCTAAACGGTAACGGTGGGTGATGGAATGTAAGCACACCACAGGTATTAATGGGATGTTTACAAAAGCTTACTAACCTTTGGTGTTGCAAAGAGTTCGTTGACTTCGATATATCCACTGTGGCACGAAGGGTATTGGCCACACTGGAGGCATATGATGTTTAAACCATTCAAAATATTCCCGACCTCGTGGGTGAGCTGCTTTATGGCTCGTTACCCACGATTCGAGAACACTGAGAAATGGTTTGTTGATCCTTGAAACACGTGGGGGACCATCACTGTGGAACTGCCCCAACAGGTACCTGCAATGGAAAGACGCATTAAGTGTAATGGCAGATTGATGTCCATGACTAGTGAGAATGCACACGTGATGACTTTGCTGAGACGGTGTGCTAAACCGAGAATACAGGCATATGGATACCAGGACATGGTTTATAAGAGGAAGGTGACATCACGGACACCAGGAGACACGTGTGAGGTATATAATAATTATGAAATCCGCCTTATTGGTTCGCGTAACATTTACTAACGTGGATGGGATAACGTAATTGTCGGGGTGAGTTTCCTGCAACTTACTGGTTACGGATGACAGATGCAATTAATTCGAGGCAGTGAGCCCGACTTGTGCTTCGTAACCCTACATGTGGCAGTGATGTGGCGCCGCTGCCATAGCTGAGAAGGTTATGGAAACCGATTACAGTTTTCCATTTACCGTTCCTGATGTCCTCATCCTTAGACGATATTCGTACGACTTCCATCGTTGACGCTCCATCATCGTGTTGGCAAGTTTCGGAATCTTTTCTATACACAGGATGTCACTCTGGAGGTATGGTGACGAGGCCTGAACACGACAACTCTATATGTGGCTTAACAGCTGCTTCATATAACGGGAAGAATGCATCCGCCTCAGTGTTGCTCAGCGCCCTCCTAAGGTTAAATAACTCATGTCTAGCTGTAATGGAGGCATGGAGTCACGTTATCCAGGAATGGAAATTGCTCCGTACGATGATACCTGCATCGCGGGCTTCATCACTACATCACAAGGATATAGATCCCATAGGAGACGGATCAGCAATAGGTTTACCACTAATAGGCAAGGGTTGACATTCATTGGCATTTCGCAGGTTAATTATGAAAGTAAGAAATGTTGCA
>OX104064.1:199355207-199408385 GCA_944474145.2 Dicrocoelium dendriticum | reverse complement strand
ACATCACAGACTCACCCGTGAGAGAATCACCCGATCAGCTTACTACCATTCCTTCAAGTCGATGTACAAAGCCATCGTCGTCAATTTACTCCGCCCTTGGAACAGCTACTGTCGTCATTAGACAGTGTTTTCCAAGTCACCTTGTTTTGCCTCAATCCTACGTCGCATCGCTGCCTGCACACTTACTGGCTGGATCGATAGCACGCACGTCGCCTATCTACCCTAAGGAAAATGTGACTCATCTGGCCGCGACACGCCTGAACCAGCTAAAATCAAACCAGCGACGATAACCACGCAACGGTGCGTCAGTATCTGTATCCTCTAGCTACCCCGTAAAACAGCACCCCTACTGTGAACATGTCTCGTATGAAGAGCAAATGCGAATCATGTGCCAAAGTAGTAAAAAGTGGTCTGGTGTGTACCATGTGTTGGAAATCCTATCACACTACCTGCCTTGGGAAGGGGTCGAAGAAAGCAAACACCGCAAAGTCGCCTTGCTTCTGTCAAATATGAAAGTCTATTCCATTTGTTAGCTGTCTATTGGTGCTACTGAAGAGGTGTGCAAGGCTAACCGAAGCGGTCGAGCAACTGCTGTGCGCCAGAGTTACACCCATCGGAGCAAACGGACCTGCATTTGTGAGTGAAAATTACACCCCGAATTCTCTAGTCAGGCCGAAGAAGCGAGCCAGGCGTCCCAACCGAACCCCAACGACTCAGCCTCCAGCAGTATCAGTTCCATTTTCTCTCCTACTTATAAGCAAAAACAGTGCCTGCAGCGCGCCTCCCTCAACTTCTGTACTGTGTGCTCCACCTAGTAGTCTGTTCGCTACACTCGAGACTGTAAGCCACAATCAACCAGCAATAGTGAACAACCCGGCAACGTATGCATCGGTTGCCGCCAAGCAAACACCGGAAAGAGCACCGGTACCCTTCTTGCCCGGACTAGAGAAAACAAAACTGCAGCAGCACGGATGGCACGCACCAGTGCCGTTCACAACTTCACCAAAAACACCGGATACTAAGGCTCCAAATCCAAAACCAGTAGCCACCAGGTGCAACCATAGTGCCCTAACCAGTGTATGCAAAAATGTCCACGAATCCAAATCCAATACTATTAAGGGTAAGTTGACGGACGATCGAAATCAGTGGGGTTCCATCTGTACGTCGATCGGTGTCCATGCTAATCCCACGAAATTAAGAAGAAGCTCGCGCCACCCAAACGCGTTGCACTACGGCGAACCCCAGTTACTTCGGGTAACACTAAACTCGACGGACGAGACTGAGGCCGTTCTGCTGTCTTCGAATCGTCTCCGCAACGACTCAAGTGGAGTGCGCATACTACCCGAAATCCCGTGGAAAGAACGTTCAGGGGATCCCGCTAACAAAGATAGGTACAGAAAAAGTCAAGATAAGAAAACAGTGATTGCTCACGGTGTTCTTGTGCCTATTGATTCCTCTTCCGACGATGCTCAGACGCACGACCGCGAGCAATGGCACTACATCCGGGAGGCTCTTTCTCTCGAAAATGTCGTGGTCACCTTGTTGACAAGGATCCCCATATCGCCAAACTATAAGGGGTGCGGTCCCAGGCTGTTAACACTTGTGTTACAGTCAGAACTAATGGCACAAACCCTACTAGCGAACTAGACTAAATTCCGTTGCGGATTGCCAACAGAAATTCGTCGGAAAGCAGCTGGAACACCAGCCACTTCTAAGAACAACTCAGTAGAGACACAACTCTCAATGAAAACGCCAACCGCAGGACCCGACTCGGGGACGGCTTCAACAGTAGCCATACTATCCGGAGGGGCACAGCAGAGCACGAGTAAACACCGGGTTTCGGGGCATCTGATATCTGCTTTATATTAAAGACTTCTCGAGAGTATGCGACCCATCCAAATAACGATCAGTCGCCGACCCTTTAATGATCGGCGCAAACTCATTTGCTTCATCCATCCAATCTAACACACTTTGGTCTCCGAGAAGCTCTCATGCATGTACACAAATGCCCAAGGTCTACTCGGCGAATTAGCTGAATTAGGACCTCGACACGTGTCTGCAGCTTGGGACCTCATCGCTGTCACCCAAACGTGGTTGCGCTTCGAGATAACGGATGCTGAAGTGGCGCTAACGGGCATGTCCGTTGTCCGAAAGGATCGTAACAACATGCAATGCGAACCCTTAAACGATTCGTAAACCAACGTCATTTGGTGTACTTTCCGACTGCGAGGGAACGATCTTGGCCTATTGGTTGTTGTTTACCGCCGACCATCGTCTACTCCTGAGATGGACTGCAATTTGATGGCTGCGTTGAGGCAAGTGATAAACAGGAAGTACAGTCACATTCTAGTCACCGGTGAATTAACCTTACATGTCCTCGAATCCCGGGCCACACCAGGAGAACAATTCAAAGCGATTTGCTAGACCTGGTTTCAGACTTCACGCTTTATAGCCACGTCACTACGCCCACCAGGTTCAGTGGAATTGACAGGCCACTCAGGTTGGACCGAATATTCACCAATGAAGAACTGATGGTCGAGAGAGTGATAACCGATACTCCTTTGGGCCGCAGTGATCATGCGACGCTAGGGTTTCGTTACATGTGCTACGCGAATTATTCTGAAGAGCATACCGAGGAATATCATGTCGTAACCAACTATGACGACCTGTTCGACCTCATTGATGCAACCAGATGGTCGTTCTTAGCTGAATTATCCTTTGAGGTGGCCTGCGGAGAATTCCTCAACTTATTTACCAAGCCCGTGGCAAGAACATCTGAAACCAAACTCTACCGGCCTCAAAGGATGAAGTCTTTCGTAAGGAGCGGGACACGTAAATGCATTACATTAAATAAATAAATAAATAAATGTTATATTCCTCTGTGTTTCGAGGTGTTAAGAGACTTCGCATGGCACACCTATATAACCTCCTCGAACGACCATACCTGGGATGTCTACACAATAAAAAGGAACCACTGTGGAAAAAGTTTGTTCCCACCCCAACTGCGATACAGACACGTAAACAATTTGCGCCGTGTTAAGCGCAGTATTCCTGCTCTGCACACAGCATGCAGGTTAGCCCAAACCGCATAAGAGGCGGCTAACATCCTTGGACAACAGGTCGGCCGTACATTCCAAAGCGCGTAATCATCATACATCCTGCCTAAGCAGATAACGCCGCCATCAGGGCTTAATCACATATCGTTCACCTCCGCAGCTGTACTGAAGAAGCTGATGTCTCTGCGCGAGTTCAGCTACCCGGGTGCGGACGGCATTCGCCCGAAGGCGTTGAAAGTGGCTGTCATGACTTTGTCAGAACCACTAGCAATTTTCTTTCCACGATGTCTGAACGAGATGCACGTCCCCACGATGTGGAAGCACGGAATCATCACGCCCACCTCCAAAAGTAGTAGCCGTGCTTAACCGACAAATTATCCCCTGATAACACTACCCCCTATGTTCTTTAAGGTTGTGGAGTCCATTGTAGCTGTGGCTATGATGCGGTACCTGGAGAACAGAAAAATAATCCTTCCGGAGCAGCATGGATTCCGCGAAAATCGCTCCTGTACCCCTAATCTCTTGATTGCTCATGCAAACTAGGCGGAATCTGTGGACGCTGGTGTAGGAGTCGATGCGGTCTACTTGGATTTCTCAAAGGCATTCTACCGGATAGACGGTCGCATTCTCCTCCATAAACTCCAGAAATATGGAATCGGCGATCCTGTTCTGGGCTGGATAGGAGACTTTCTTGTGCAACGTCATCTGAATGTGAGGGTTAGAAGCAACCTGTCGGAATCCATCGAAGTTCAGTGCAGCGTACCTAAAGGCTCGGTACTTGGACCCCGCCTGTTCCTGGTTTTCATAAATAATCTCGCAAGTGTGTTATCTTCTAACTGGTTGCTATTTGCTGATTACCTAAAGATATGACGCACCATAGCTGCAGTGGAGGAGCATACAATCTTACAAAAGGACCTGGACAAAGCGCACACATGGTCCATCGAGAATATTCTGTATTTCAACGTCAACAGGTGCAAAGTTCTCAGTATATGGCACAAGAGTATGCACAAGTACCGCCTCGTACCACAAATTATACAGCGGGCTTCTCACGAGTGTGATCTCAGCGTGATAGTTCAAGACGACCTCGGTTGTTCGAGGCAGACTGAAAAGGCAGCTAAGAAAGCGAACCAGTACCTCGGCCTTCTTCGCAGAGTTTTCGGGAAATTTGACCCTTCAGTCTTTTCAAATAGGCTTAGTGCCTAGGTGAGGCCGCACGCGGAATACACTATTCAAGCGTGGCAACCCTGGCTCAAGCACCATCTCACCGCGCTCGATAATGCACAACGTAGGCAACGAAGAGCGTCGGATGTTTGACCAGCCTCCCCTACCGGCTCAGGCTGAAGACTCAAAATATACAGTGGACGTTATCGGCGTCTAAGGGGCGATCTCAAAATGGTGTATCAGATCCTGAGAGACCCCAACCACCCATGCCATTCCCTTCTAATACTCAGTAAAAACACCCCGCTAAGAGATCACCAGTTTAAGTTAGTCACGCAGTACAGCCGCCTGGAATGTCGGCGAAACTATTTCTCCCTTCGAGTGGCACAGCCTTGGAACGCCCTCCCGGAACATGTAATTAATGCACCCACCCTATCCATTTTTAAAAAAACGCCATGACGACACTCCGGCACATTTACACTAGTGCTATATCCCATGACCACCAGATGCTGACCCTAATGCACAACAGACAGTGGATAGTTCCATAACCCTACTCGAGAATGAGTCACTTCAAACGCCTTGCACGAAATTTTATGCGCGCTACTACTATAAAAACTGGATTTCTTTATCCTGCCGACCTAAAGTAGTTGCACACGAGTAAGCGTTGTCCTTGGTAACTTTTTATTTTTCTCCCCTATTATGTGATCAATAACCACTCCCCTATTGCTTTGTGTGCGTACATTCTCATTTCAAACTGCCTTCATACGACAGTGCAGTTACATCAGTAATCGCCCAAACTGACGACTTCATTATTCTTCTCTATCTCTTTCTCACGCTAAACACCTTACGGGACATGTCAAGCACCTGCTTTTCTACCCGTTATAAATCATTGTTACTTTTCCATTGCTCATTGACTCCAACCATCGGTGCCATTTTGAACTTTTCCTGGAGTATCCTGGGTAGGCCTCGCATGAACTGTTCTCTCAACAATCGTTCTCTCGCGGCGACGTCTAACTTAAGGAGCTCAACCGCCAGGCGCCTGCACAGCCTCTAAAATAGCACCATCAGGTCTCCTTGCTCTTTTCAGTTTGCCAACTGAAGCTGCTCTAATGCCTGCTGCTGATCGAGTTCCTTCCCGAATTCTGCGCAAAGCATTGGTTTCATCTCACTGAACACGCATCCGCCTTTGTCGTTCCTATGCAGTAAGTCCCTCGCTTTCACTCTCCTGATTAACAGCGTGCTCAGGGCCGTCAGTAGGTTGACATCGCATTGGACTCCATCGCACGCTGCGATAGCTTCAACTTCCTCGAACCAATCTTCCACACCTCCATCAGCAAACTCTATTGGATAGGTCAACTTCATCCTGAATGGTCACTGAACTACTGTATCAAAAATGAAGCGGCAAGAAAGCACAAGCTTTATTGCACGCGACCCACGGTTTTCACGAGCTGCGCGCACGAGTTCATTTATCGATCATGCCTCCGTCCCATAACACAACATGCATAAGGAACCACAACATGTCACAGTCGTGCCTCGTCAGCCGGAATATTTCATGGCCCTGCCTGACTGTCTGCGCCCGTAGTTTTGATTCCGTGGCTCGCAATCCGACCAGCCTGGAGTGGCTCTTAAGCTCTTGCTTTGCTTGATCTCGGTTGCTTTATTCGGCTTGGGGTTACTCCAGGTGCACCAACAAATGTGTTTCTGTCTAATTTATTAGCAAGTCGTCACAACCCTTTTCAGTACTCTTTGGATCAAGCACGTTCTCGTTCGTTGCTCGCGTTCCGCTCTCTGCTCGTGTTACTGGACGGGATTTGCGCTGTCCGCGCCCGTTTCGGTGATCTTTTGTCCCAGTGGCATTCCATGCTTCTGCGTGATGCTGCCTTCAGCGCCACTACTATAAGGATGCACACGCACACGAACATGGAGGATGTGGTGGTAGTTTTAGACCAGTGAGCAGACGGACCAACCTATCGAGCCACACAGCCAATGAGAGCCGGGTGTGACGGAACTGAAAACGACTCGGATTGGCCGCTATTCATATGAGTGATTCACTGTTTGTTTAACCGAAGCGAAGGAGGGACCTCATCGGCGCAGAAGTGTCGTTAGTAATGGACTTGAACGTGCAATTTATATCAAGGGGTTTGGTTTGTCAAACATGCCTAATTTTCGAGCACTTGACTTTCTGAATAAACCTTTGTCTCTGAAAGACTGTGTCCTGCAACACATAATACGCTCAGCGCACTCTCACCGAGACTTCGCTACGCTACTGTACGCTACTGCAGGTTAGGTAACTCCGTACGGATGATGTCACCTCAATTGGTAACAAAACGTTGGCAACCAGATTTACAAGCTCAGAGAACAGTTTAAATGACAGTTACTCCTTTTTGGAACGATGAACAAGTAACAATGATTTATCACAGGACAAAAGCAAGTTCTTGTCACGTCCCATAGGATGGTTGGGGTGAATAGGATGAAACCATAATATATTTGGGTCGTCTACCGAACGTCTTCCGTGAGAAATACTTTAACAAATAACAGCAGCGTAACAGTGAAAAAGTCGAGCTTAAACGTTCAGTAATACACTGGGGTGCGATGCTCGTTGACATAAGACTTAAAAAAAGTAAAATATGTTTGCGCACTTGGGTGCATTTGATGCATAAATCATGTAGCAAGACAAGCTTGGCTTAATCTACAATAGAGGAATTTAGGTAACAAATTCTTGAGAGCTAAGAGCAACATCTAATCTAATTGAAAACGACCAAGATAAGGAAGGATGCAAGTGAGTCTGGGATTGCGTTCCACGGTTGGAAAACCCGAAGAGAAAAGTACTTACGTCAAATACTCTAGACGGCTATATTCTTCCTCCACTTTTGAGCAGTTAGCCCTGAGCTACGTGTTGCGGCTAAGTTTCAGCAAATAGCGACATGCGTGGTTGGGATCACTCAGTATCTGATATGCTAATATGAGATCGCCGCGCAGACTTCGATAGCGTCCGCTGGAAATTCCCAGCAACTTCGGTCTTCGGTGGTGTGATAGCGCAAGCCCTTTACATGCTTTGTTGCTCTTCGTTGTGGTGCTTCTAACCACTCTAGGTCGCGCTTCAACCAAAGTTGCTAACCTTAGATAGCGTATTCAACATGCGGGCGCATGTAGGAATTGTGCATCATTGGGGAACTTGATGGGTCAAAGCTCCCGAACGGCCTACACAGCATGCCAACGTGCTGGTTGCCTTTTTGCAGCTACCTTAGCCCGTTTTGAACCGTTGAGGTCGCTCTGTACGATCACACTAAAGGGCACATTCCTAGGAGCAGGTCTGCAATCTTTGGCCTCAAGGAAATAAGTATAGTTATGTCTATGGCGTGGTTGCACAACGTGGCATTTGTCTACGGTGAATGGTAGGGTGTTTTGAACCCACCAGCTTGACACTGTAGGGCTAGTTAATACTAGTCCGAGAGGTGTCGTGAAATTGAGCGCCGATATCAGAAGGCAATTGGAATCGGATACAGCGGACTGTATCCGATGGGTTACAGGAAGACACGGACGGATGAAGCGAGCAAGAGGGAACACGTGAGCGCAGTGACTTACAAGGCGCTCGAGTGTCGAGCAGGTTGTAAGGGAGGTTAAAACAAGCAGGAATAATGTACAATCGGTCAACAATTAAATTGCACATGAGAGATAGCAGTTATAGTTTGGGCGCTACAAGACCGTGTTAAGTTTCCACTGGGACCGTCCGTGGTCATCTGGTCCTCTGATCCTTCGTCATATCCTGAGGTCAACTGCGAAAAATAGGAAATCGAAAGCAACTGATCTCGCTAAATCGTCAGTGAACACAAAGAACAGACGAGGTACAAGTACCGAGCCTTGTGGTATAACACACACCACATCGATTGCATCGAACAATGACTCTCGGACTCTCAGCGCTCCCCGTCCTTCGTGTAGAAAATTGCTAATACAACTCAGGATTGCGTCGCCATTGCCGTAGATTCGGAGCTTCTGAAGGAGAATTCCATGGTCTAAGTGATCAACCGCGTTCGGAAAATCCTGGTAGATGACATCGACTCCTGCTCTATCATCTATTACGTGCAATAATTAGGTTATTATGCCACAAATGCTTTTGAGGAAAGCCATGTTGCTCTGGAGCTATTAAGTTGTGGCTTACCGGATATTGCATCAGCGCATCTGCGATGATTGATTTCATTACTGTATAGTACAGGAAACTGTGTTATTGGACGTTAGCTGGCGGGGTCAGTGCGGCTGCCTCCTTTATTGATAGAAGTGATGGCCCCTGGCTTCCATACTGGTGGAATGTGGTTTCTTGAAGACATCGCTGATAGAAAACAGTCAGGGATTCTGCTAGAGCACTAGCTACCACCTGCGGGGCATTTGGGCGGATGTCGTCGACGCCAGGAGAATTGTGAGTACGCATGTATAAAAACTTCTTCAACACAGCTTCCGCAGTGATTGGGATCTTGTCTAAACCCGACGGTGGTGTTATAGAAACGAGAAGAATGTTTGGGCTGGTTACCTGCTGGAAACTATGGGAGTAATGAAGCCGTAGGGGATCAGCTGCTTCCATAGCTGATCGCGTGCACCCATCAACCATGACTAGTGCTGGAATCCTCCGCTTCACCTTTCGAAGGCCATTAACGTGCCCGTACGGAAGTTTGCGGTTCTTGCAGAATCGCTTTATTAACTCCTGCTGATGCCTCACCTTGACTTCGCGGATCAGTTTCACACAGAAGTTACGATGTGTCACGTATGCAGTCCAGGTTACGACGCTCGAGCAGTCGTGGTGATCTCACCATGCCCAATCCCTCCGGGAAGTACATTTAGCTGTTCTGCTCCTCCGAAATGACCTAAGCTTGTTTTGGTGTTGGAAGGACTTCTGTTCCCGCGCGTGCGCAACCAGTGTGGTAAACTTCCTTGTAAGGTTTTCCAGGCAACATCTGGGGTGCATTTGGTTAAGAAATTTCAAGATGTATCCTTACCAGGTGCAGATAACATATTATAGTGCTTGACAGTTTGCACTTTAGCAACCTTCTTTTCAGGGTAATCCGCATAACATATACAGTTAAAGCGTAGAGTAACTTGATCACTACGACCCAGTGGTGTGCTTGTAACTATTCGGTCAACCATGAGTTCTTCGTCAGTGAGTACAAAATCCAATATTGACGGCTTTTTAGCAGTTCGAAATCTGGTGGAAGAGGTTACGTGGTTGTACCGAGGGTGGCTAGCAATTAGCTGCAAGCAGGCTTTAAACTGCCTACCGTCGGTTGCAAGCATTTCCAGGTCGCGTACATTAAAGTCTCCAATGACAAGAATGTGGGTGTAGGGCTTGCGCAAAGCAAACTGAAAGACATGGGTCAGTTTGGACTCCATTTCCGACGTTGAGTATGGTGAGCGGCAAATTACGGCTAGTAGATATATGTCCTTGTATCGCAACCATAAGCAACACAACTGCGAATCAAGAGCTAGGATTTCCGGGCGATCGATAACTTCACGTCAAAGGATTGTATTGTGCTAAAGAAGCACACCGCCACCCCTTCCGGTTTTATCGGTCCGAAGCAGCGACATACCGGGTACCGATCTCAGAATCCGTTAGCTCGGGGTTTAACCAAGTCCTGTAATCATGATGATGTCCCACAGTTATGAGTTATGGAATTCTCTACGTCCGGCCAACTTACTTAGAAAGTCTTAGGCGTTTGTATACATACAAGATAGAGCATTTGTTGTTAAGAGCTCTTTGATGGACATCAACTTTGTGTTCGTTGTTAAGCTGGCCGTTAGGTGGCCGGCCATTAATCGTCTTTTAATTCATGAATTTTAGTCAAGTGGTATGACATTGTTGAGCGTTCCAGCACAGCATTTTTACTATTGCTGTGCTCTGTCTTGTTGTGTGCCGTGGGTGCTCTTGTGTCGTCTCTCCGCAGACCTGTGCAGAGAAAGAATTTGCAACGTTTGCAAGTTCCATTAATGTGCTTTCGACCTCTGGCCGTTCGCCCGCTGGCTTTAGCCGGAGCTCTGTTGGCAACCTGGCTCGAAACTTCAACCAACTATCCAGCAGGACTTGCGTCATTCCCTCGGAGTGTAATATTACTTTCACTAGTCTTGCACCTCAGTCCTTGTAGTTAGGTGGTGACGGAACTCTGGTCAGAGAGTTGGCAATAACATTGTCAACAGAGAGTGCTTCACAGATGTAGCACCACTGCTCTCTGTCATGTGTTTGCGTATCGTGAGCAAAAGAATGCAGAAGCTCGTGAACCACATGGATAAATATTGTTTTCTTGCTATCCCCACGGGGAATGCCGCGTTGGACAAATGCTTCTTTTTGGCGATTTTTCCAAGGTAGATCAGGTAATATGCCTACTCGGCTCAGTGAGATGAGAAGACGAACTGTTGACAGCAGGACACTCTCTCTTTGATCTGTTGAGTCTATTGTTACTCAAAGAATTCGAGATTAACCACATTGCACTGAGATAGGATGACGCGCTACGCGTTGCAGCATTGCTTGCTCAACCCGAATGTCAAGCACCTCGCAGATGGTACTCCACTGGTTGCGATCGTCTTGCAACGCCTTTCCCTACGCCAGATTTGGACTCAAAAACATTGTTGCGCACGCGAGTTGACGCAGCGTGGTTTTGTCTAGCGAGTGTCGGCTTTATACTTTTCGCCGGCAATTAGGTTTGTGTAGAACGCGTACTCGATTTGACGGTAAACGCTGTTTTGCACCACTTGTGCTTGGTACAGAAGATGGACCTATGTGTGGCTCTCCCGATGTGTTCGTCTAGGCAATCGATGCATCCGTTGCCTGCATGTTATCTGCACCGGATTGTCTTCGGCTCCGAGCTGTCGGTGTCACGACCCAACTCTCAATGAAGCGTCTGTGGTTGGCGAAGTGGAAGCAGACATGTTTGAGGCTTGTCCACCTATGGGGGTGAGTTGACTCAGTGGATTTAGACTCACAGAGGCTACAGTGCAGTTGGAGCGTCTAGCACTCCTCTTCGGCTTAGATTCGGCGCTTACATTGGCTAGTGAGGTGTTATCGTGGCCATATTTGCCTCCGTGGGATCGACCTTAGTATTCACTAAATACGCAATCATCTCAGTCATACCATCGCACTTTTCTCGAGCAAATATATGCAGTAGACAACTGGAATGACTTGACAGACTGGGCGAAACAAAATTTTGTTGGCAACTTTGTTTGTCTTTCTCACTTCTCGGACGGCTTTGTCTACACATTGCGGACGGTACGGTCTAATGCAGCTAGTACAGGTTCCACTGATCTCAAGGACTTTACTGCAATTGTCTGCACAACATAGGCGACGTTGAGCCATTGGAATTCTAGTCGTCCTCTTATCGTCTGCAGCAAGGCCTATCTGAGGGCTTACCTTGATGGGTGCCCATTTCGTCAGGCGTGCCAAACAAACACATTAGAACACGCACGCAAATTGAGCCTTGTTCAACCGCACCAGGGTAACGCGGTAGAGGCAGATGGAGGTTGTAACGAGCAGAATGTCGGATTCAGCGATCAATCGACTCACAGTTGAACACACACACCAACACAAACCGGCAGCATGTGTTGATTGGTCTGCCTTAAGCGACGATGCAGGTGGAGCGCTGGTAAGCGTCCATAGAGCTGTACAGTTGATGATCGGAGCAAAAAGACTATACCTTCGTCATGCTGCAAATTGCAGGGATGGTTGCTGCGTAGTTTGGGTGCCCTAATCTTCTTCTACCGAAGGAGACTAAAGTCCTTTCCGAAAACTTCGTTTTGATGTACTTACGCGCGTGGAACACAGCAAAGAATATACCGAAACCTGCAAACTGGAGCAAGTGGTTAATCCACACAGGATAGGTCCAAGAGTTGGGAAGCACCGAGTAGAGCTCGTCGAACTGGTTTGAACGAGCGCACACACAATATATTGTTGGGAGAATTATGGTGGTCACAGAGGGCAAAGCGAGAGCCGAGTTAAAGTGCGGCCGCACGGTTTGTGCAGATAAATACCAAACTGTAAATTCACTGCGAAGCATCGAAAATAACGTAGTTACATTTCGTGATCGCTGCTCTTCCATCGTGTGTCGCCGACGGTTTTGACTATATTTTGAAACTTCCTGATGAACATAAACCATACAAAATTATCCGAGTATCAGTTTCCAAATGATTGGGCATTTTGAACCGTGTACATCTCTTTCTCTCTCCTTGACAACAAGAGACGCTTAACTCGAAGACATCCTAGCTCTTTCGAAAACTCGGGACTACACAAGTCAGCTGGAACAACTGGAACTCTTGGCTGCACCAACTGCTAATTGGTATCGAGAACATCTTGTGCTTTACTCCAGACCTCGCTCAACCCCGAGCGTCAGAGATTGCCGACAGCGTTTGGAACAGCTGACTGCATTGTGCAAGTCAAGAAACCTGGCAGAAATCAAGTTACTTTGCCAAACAAAGTTAGGGCCTGCGACGGTGCTTCTTTTCTATGAGCACTGAGGATTAATTCACTGCATTCCGCCTCGAGTCTCGCTGTTCCAAGTCGCAGACACGAAAACGCACGCTGTCCCCAAAATGCACGAATGGAACCTGGAGCTGGCAATATCGGGAGTTCGTATTGAAAGCTCGATCGTTTCGGCCTCCCTCTTCCCTTGCTAACAGTAGTCATAGTAAACAGCAAGCTATCCCTACTACAACTGACATAACTGGTCAACGCAGTTGATACTCTTCGTCACTGACTTCAGGATGGTCTTTTGCTGTCCCCTAGATGCTAGCGCAGAAGTAAGCATCTAATACCTGAACGGAAGTATAGGTTAAACAAAACGACTTTGAAATGACGTGTTGCGAACCGGACAACAATTGGCGGTTACTGCCGACGCGCCCGCACATTCAACTTTAGTCTAAGAAGCTCTTTCAAATTGTGCTTCCTAATTACTGACGTCCAGACTCTATAGTCGTGATGAACTTGCTTCACATTTTAATTCGCTTGTTGACGCTAAAGTCCAGCAACTCAAAGATAAGACTTCCAAAGCTTCCGTCACTGGCATATTCAAGGACTCATCATTCAGTCCATTGTGCTCTATTACTAATGAACCTGTCGGTGCTTCGCTAATCAAATGTTTTCCGGTGGTTTTCTGACCTCCATCACCTTTTTAACTGCGGAAGAAGTCTGAGCATCGCGTCACAAACGGGTCGCTTGTGGGTATGGATGTTACTAACATTATCTGGTCAAATAGCCCTAAGTAACCACCGCTTGTTTGATTGAAATATGTACGGTCATGTCCACGTCCACCCCAGACTGTTTCTAAATTTCAGAAGGACGTCGGCACTAGTGGTTGTTGGAACATCGTTGCTACCGAAGACAGCAAAAGCTTTAGGCCTTCAGTCAGTGCCACTGGACCCAAAATAAATGGAGAATGCAAAGTTCAACGGCTTCCACCGATTGTATACAGATTACTTGAGCCTTCTACCTCAACCTTGACTGCATATATTTTCCCATCGGTATTCCGTGCTGACGTTCCAGCATCGACGTCACATTCCTTAAAAGAAAAGCAACTCGATGATGTGAACCAGTGGTAGTTAATATGTAATATAGTAGTTATTGTAGCTAAGCCCGCCAATTTGTTACGGGCCACCCTTTAGCCAACCTACGGTAAATCGTGGCGTTTACGACTCGTCTTGACTCACACCGATGCAGCGGAATCTGCCCTTTTATCGACAGCTAGCCTCCGGAATGAATCGTGCTCCATTCGCATCTTTTTGGATATTCCGTGGATAGTGCCCAAGCAGGCGGAGCACGATCCTGAAGAACAGCAGAGGGAATGCGTCCCCAGGGCTAGCCTTGTACACAATGTTCCCGAGGTTGGAGATCAAGTCGTGCGCAGCGAAACCAGTTACGACCAGGAGCGATGGTGCTTTGTTCACGGGACCATCTTCTTGGAAAATGGTTTGGCGCAAGCTACCTCACGGCTGCGCTGCTCACAAAGTTACAATGGATTTACCCCGAGGATGGTGAAGGTGTTTCAATCCAGGCAAATCTCAACGGGCGTATGAAAATGATTGCAAATCGTATCAGCGTACCTTACGGGCCCCGGTTTAAAGCATGGTTCTGTAAGCATACACATGAGAAGTAATTTATTCGAACCACGCCGAGACGCTTCAATGAAAATCAAGCTGTTGGCTGTCAAAACCAGTGAACACCTACCTTGTACTGCTACGAAAAAGAAGCAAGAGGTTATCGCAGGATCCCTGGATCTAGCGCAAGTGAGCTCGTCACCGCCCCACCTAATAAACAAATAGTGGCCGGCCATTCGCCGGTCGACACAGCATCACACTCTAAATGTACGGCCCCTTCGAATCACTACTGAGATCAGAGATAATTTTCCGTATCTACGTCAACAAACGTCTCCTGAACAAGCTAGCTGACGGCGGCTACTTCGAGCACCAGACGCCTAGGGCCACATATTCGTAGCTGGAACTTCGTTGTGCGCAGCAATTACAGACGCAGAAGTAGGGATTAATAGGATGTCCCTTCTTTGAAACGATCGAAGCAGCAAGGGCGGCGGTGTAGATTAATACAACCGCTCCGTAAACGCAAATCGTAGACTAAGTCTGATGAAGTCGGCGGCTGAGAAGCAACCACACTTGCATTGTGGCGATTGTTTATCGTCCCCAATGTCCACCGTAGCGACTGGCTCTCGTCTGACCTAGTTTTAGGGAAGGTTCTGTGACATCCATACAGCCATGTTCTAATCTCATGCGGCATCAGTTTTCATCATCTGGAAGCTCCATCACTTCTGATTTAGGGTATCCTTGAGTAGCTGAACGACCTCCACGTGGTGCCAGCTGAGTGCTTCGGGTTAATCCAGCCCCAGCGAAAAGTTCGACGGCAGTGTTCCAGGACGTGGTGGGTTTTGCCTGTTAAGTGTTCTCCCTCTAAAAGCCACATATGTCTACTTAAAAACACTGTGACGTTGCGGATACGACTCGCCACTAAATAAACTCACTGTCTCTTTCCATGTCGGAGGATCTAACCCATTTCGCGGACGTCAACCACTTTATCTGATCCAATCCTATATTGGAACATTCACCGAACAACCGCACAAATTCACACATTATGAATACTTACACATGCACCCGCATACATATTACACATACGTACATATATCCAGTATGTACTGGTTAAATCGTAACCTTTCTGAAGCATTACTGAGGTAACACTTTTGTATTACGGTGATGGTGCCTTTGAAGGCGTGGCTGGCACCGTCGAGAGTAAATCGGTTATTTATTTATTTATTTAATAATCGATTGTCTTCCATCTTGCATTGATTGGGGTTCTTCTGAAACCTTCCATTTCTTCACGTGATTGCCAGCAAGCGGAGTTTGCGCAGGGTTGTTGCTAATTTTAACAATTGACCATCGTTTGCTAGAAGCCGAAGGTCATTGGGCCTCTTGTATATTTTGTGAAAGTTTGGCGCAGTTGTACGGCGTTTTGGCGGCGTCTTTGGCTAAAGTTTGCTGCATATTGGTTAACACGTTTTTCGTCAGCAAGGCCGTTTGACGTTTGCTTTTTCTTCGGCTGGACTAGGATATTTCGGAGAAATTTTTGGTTGTTTATGGGGAGGGTCTAAGCTGAAAAAGTCAAAAAGTGTGCGTTTTTCAAAGCTCGATATATATGTCGAGATATAGTCAAATCTTCATGAAATTGTGCAGGGATTATCCTTCTTTATCATGCAAATAATATATGATAGAGAAATAAAGCTGCGTGTTTATTTTTATTCACATTTTAGTAAGGTACCTAAATTAGTGATGCCGAATTGGTTGTTGTGGCGTTCCGGGTCCCATCAAAAAGTATTCTAAGTATAGAACTATAATTTTGTACAGTTATTTAGATATAGTTCAGGTTTGGAATAAATTATACTCAACTCTGTATCTGAATTAGATCTACCAATACTAATGTTCAGATTTGCATAAAATTCTGAACTGAGGTTAAAAGTTGACCACAAGTGTTGGACACTTAAAATTAGTTTATTCCATGCAGAAACTAAAGAAGAGCATCTCCTCCAAATTTCATTGAGTTCGGACCATTAGTTTTGAAATTATCTAGAACGCTGAGGTAAGGGTAAAAAATGCGGTTTTGAGAAAAATGGCTTTAAAGTTCAAGTACATAAAAAATGAGTCATTTAAAGTTTTCTGGCGTATCGGTAATTTATACAAATTTTGGTGATGTCGCATGATATGATTTACGCAGAAAAGCTAACCTGGACTACGCATGGGCACCAGCAAGATAGAAATCTTCGATGTTTTTACACTCCCTAGAAGCCGCTACTTTCCGCGCTGGTCGTTCAGCTGGTAGAAGTCCGGCAGCCACTGCATGAATTCTTGTTCTGTCTAGTTCATTACAACACAGTCTGGTGTACAATCCAGTAGACATCCCCAACTTCTCAAATATAGGCAGCCTACCCTTTTCGCTGTCATTGAAAACAACTGCAGCATCAGCAACTGCAAGAGTAAGCCTTCGCCATCCAACAAAACCAGCCTTTGGACACCTTTGCCAAATTAAATTGTGAAAACTTTCATTTGTATTTTGTGTTCCTCCATGGGCACACTTTGACACTAATGCCTCACTGGCAAGAGTTTCAAAAACAGGCCCGATAGCCCTGCACACATAAGGAGGGAGAGCATTCATGTCCCTGAATGTTTAACATTGTCTTCTTTGTCAGACAACCTCGCCCACCGATTCCTTGCACACTCTTGTCATTGTGTATAAGGGTCTCTTTTCTCAGCTCAGTTACCTTATTGGTCAGGTGTCGCCCCGTTCTCTTCTACACGTGCCCGCAACACTCAAGTTTGGATATGTTCACAACATTACATCATTATACATTACCTTGTGTTTCTGGCACAATATCATTATTGTCCTCACTTCCAGCAGCCTGTTCTTGCTTCTTAGAGTGGCGATTGCCACGAAATCTACGTTTACTTTGTGTATAAGCTGCCTTTTCTTTTCGTTTTCCCATAATTAGCGAAGATGTGCTCACGAAATCGTCACATACTGAGTGCTGTTTTGAAAAATCCAAGATGGCGGCTTACTAGCAACCGATTAGACGAACTCGCTGATTTGTTCAAATGGTTCTTCTATCACTTTAAGAACCAATAAAAATAGTTCTTTTAAACTGCATGGTAATGCGGAATCGCCAGATAGGCCTAGCAAAGCCGAATTGAGTGCAACTTGAATAAAGTTTCTAGGACGTCTACAAGCCGAGATGCAACATTTTAAATTTTACACATATTAAATGAGCTTGAATACATAGAAAAATAAGTCTTACATGCTTCACAAAATGCTGAAATACTGCGTTGCAAAAGGTGTATATACAGTCAACCGGAGCTGCTACGCTAGACATGCAGGCTGTTTCCTTTGATCTTCTTACGAATTCAGTCAACGATTTTCACTATGCTTCTGATTCCGACGGCACTTTCAAGGGGTGGTTTAATCGCTTGGAGCACATGTTCCGGAGGAATTTCAGCCGTCAAGTTGATTCTTGGAAAGTGAGTACTTTGTTCCGCAAGCTCAGTACTAATAAACCTTCAAGACACGTTGCTCACATCCTGTCCAAAGAGCCGAAGGACGTCACATTCAACGAAGCAGTGGCAACACTCAAAGAACTTTTTGGTTTGTTTAGTATTCACTACCAATGTCTGAAAATTCTTAAGCGTGATTCGCATGATTATGGGGCACTAGCAAACATAGTTAACCGTGAATGTGAGCTTTTCTAGTTACCCTGTTTGAAAGGTGACCAGGTTAAGTCTCTCATATTTGCCAGTGCTTTTGCAGCCTCCATGCGACGCGTAAATCCGCACTCGGCTCCTTGCTATGTTGGATCAAGATCCAGGTGCGATATTGAAGTCACTTGTAGATGAATGCAATCCTTTGATTACTTTGAAACGCAACGCCGCTATGATTGAGCAGAGTCGCTCCAACGTTGTCGATACTGTGCATGCTGCGCAAAAAGCAAGCAAGGCTGGCCCGAACAATCCTTTCAACAGAGCGCCGAATTAGTTGCCCACACCTTGTTGTTCTTGTGGTGAATTACAGTCTGCAGGATACTATCCATTCAAGTGCCGCATTTGTGATGGGTGCCATAAACGCGGCCACAAGAAAGACTTTTGTCGTCCATCCCGGCCAAGCAATGTGGAGTCGTCCTGCCGAAGAAAGAACTTCAGAAGCCTGAAGCAGCATCATTTTCGGTGATCGCCACGTTTCACAGCGATTCTAGTAACAACTGCCGATTTAGCACCGTGCTTATCAACGGAGTCCCCACCAGGCTGCAGTTCGACACGGCATCAAATGTAACGAGCAATTCCAAGCGTAAAATGTCGGTCCTTCAGGGACAAAACGTATATTCTGCTAACAAAAGGACCAGGCGAAAACGCAAGCAGAGGGCGAGTGAAACATATCGGAATACACAGCTAGTTGGATCCATAACTAACGACCTTTGTGAGTGCATGACATTTTTCCTTTGTTTCAGTCAAACAAACTCACTCTAATGTGTCTAACTGTTGGCCAATCAGCGTGCATGCGAGAAACGTGTGCACGTCCAATTAGCTGACGCCTTTCCTGGCGGCAGCCTAACAGCTTCCTTGCTGGGCCGGTACCGCACGTCCGTTCGAGTATATACTCCCATCACACCGAGAACACTTGAAAGCACGTAAATTGGCCGAAATAGGTTGATTCTGACAAACTCGCGCACCACGCATCCGATGGAGTGCTGAAGCTGGTCGAAGAAATAACTTGCAAAATTGCATTTAACGGAGTGGAACAAGCCGAAGCTGCTACTTGTCTGATCGAGCAGAGTTGAACTTCTTTGGGCTTGACTGGAATGAACAGTCACAACGGTTTGATGTTCTAATGAGGCAGATTTGCAGTAGAATCCGAACGGATCCAGTCCATGTATCATTTTCGATAGCAGAAATGAGGAGAAAGCTAAAGCAGAAGTTTGACGTCTTGTTTGAAGATGGTCTCAGTCAGTGCACTAAGTTAACTTAAAGTTATGCCTTCGCGAAGGGAACAACCTAGCCTTCAGAGCAAAAAGACCGGTACCGTATGCGGCGATGGCAGCTGATCAGGAGCTCGACCGGCTGGAGCAAGCCGTTGTCATCACTCCAGTAAACCAATGTTCACGAGCTGCGCTGAGCGTTGCTGTAAAAAAGCCGATCGGTAAAGGGCGCGTCTGAGCCGAATTTTTTGACTGGCATGAATGACGCGCTGGACGACCATCTATGCCGCCTTCCGATACTAAGCGATATCTGCCAAGCTGAATGGTGGGAAGTGTTTCGTCAAGCTCGACTGGTCCGATACCTACCGCCATGTCAATGTTACCGAAAGCTCGAGAGAATTACTGACCATCGATATTCACCGGCGCTTGTACCAGTACAACCGCTGCGTTTTTGGAATGAAAACAACAGCCATTTTACAGCAACCGATAGACACCATGCACGCGGAAGTTTCTGGAGACGCGGCGTGCCTAAATGAGTTTATTTTAATGGGTCGGACGGCGGAGTAGCTATTTGAGCGGCTCGCTGAAATGCTTTTGCGCATGCAATCATATGGTTTCGGTATCCATGAAGACCAGTGTACCTTTTTTACACCAACCACCAATTTTTCGGCTACATTTTCTCAAAAGCCGGTCGTCGCCCTGATCTAGAAAATATCCGAGCTATTCCTAAGTTGCCCCCGCCTGCGGACTTACAAGCACTGCGTTCGTTCTGTGGTCTAATCAGTCCTTCCAGCACTTTCCGGCCCGAACTGCATCCCCTGCGTGCTCCGTTGAACTAGTTGTTGCGCTAGGTCCAAACCTGGAATTGGAAGCCAGAATGCCAGACTGCGTTCGAGCGGGTCAAGTCCGCTGGCTTCAATCCTACTCCTGACTCAGTTTGACCCGCTCGATAAATTGTCTTCTCCACAGACGTGTCAAGTCTGGGGCCGGTGCCATAGTTTCCTACACGTTCCCAGATGGACCTCAGCAAGCGATCGCACATGACGCTGGGACGCTGACGAAAGCTGAAAGGAAGTAGCGTCAGCTGGAGAACGAGACATTTGCCAGAATAAATGGTGTGAAGAAATTTCACAAGATACTGTGTAGTCTACGTTTCAAACGCTTGACGAACCACAGTCCACTGCTGGGCATTTTTGGCTCGAAGAAGGGAACTACGGCCTACACAGCCAAACGACTCCACTGAAGCGCACTCACCTTGCTGGGTTATTATTTTGAAATCCGTTATCAGTCACCGGATTCGATGGGCCAGGCAGATGCATTGTCACGCCCCAGAGATTCCCAGCAGCAAGCACACGAGGCCACCATCATAGCCTCAGTTGAGATCGAACCTCATGTAAAATGTCTGCGGAGGGAGGCAATACATGGTCTGCCAGTTACGGCCGAAGCTGTGCGGGCCAAAACGCTCCGAGTTCCCATTCTGAAGAAGGTTACACACTCCAAGAGAACCAGCTGGCTATGCTCGTGTTCATCTGCCGAAATGCAGAAATTCTAGCAGCGAAGACATTCGCTTTCCTTCGTGGACGATTGCGTCATGTTTCAAGAGAGAGTCATCATCGTCAGGAACCGCAGTACATCATCTATTTGAACTGAGGCTTCGCTGCCATACAGCCATGAGTAACTGTGAACCAAAGAATAAGAAGGGGTCGAGCAGGCGTACTTATCTGAGAACCTCATTACCCTAAGCAAACCTACCCGGTCAAGGCGCCTACATATGGTGTTAACAATATACCGTCACAAACAGCTGGCTACCGTGCAAAGATAAGGCGGCATCGTCGAGACAGCTTCCTTGCGGCTTTCATTGCAACGCGTCATAATCAGCCATTACCCCGCAGCTAACTCAGCATCAAACACACTTTTAACGGGCAATCCGAATAGGACACAGCAGCGGACGCGCCACTGGTGTCGGTTGCGAGCCATGTCCTGTGAAGTCTAGAGCCAAGCACAGGGCGGGTCAAGTGAACTACGGCCCGGAATGCGAGACGAACAAACGGCACCCAGTTTGATCGTATGGCACTTCATTTCCCGCTGCCAACTCCACTTCTGTCCACCTGGAGACTTGCGCCACCCTACACCTGGCGGACTAAACAAGGCACTCCTAGGTAAGCGGTGACCACGCATCCATAGCACGTGCTACAGGCGACGCAACTTAATCAGTGCTATCTGTTGTTCTAGGGAGATTGCATGATTATCACTAGCTAGTACGCTCCTACGCACATCATCATTTCGGGCACACTGGTGCTAACTGACATCAGTAATGCTTCGCAGACTAGGCGAATCAAATACTTGAAGGCGCCTCAGATACTTAAACCGAACGGGTCAAGCCTTACTACCAAAAAGTAAAACGGCCCTAACTGTGACCTTGTATACACGGCCTTCTAGACGGAGGGAAACTCCCTTCTGTCGCCAAAGATGACGCAGGTTCAAGAAGGCAGCTCTCGCTTTTGCAATGCCTGAGCTGAGGTCAGTTTCTATGTGCCCATCACAGCTGATGCAGCTGCCAAGCTGTGTGCTTTTATCAACCAATTCGAGTTCCTCGTTAGCAAGCGTCAAGGGGTCATCAAGTGGCCGGTGGCTCTGCAGCAACACTTTGCACTTTGAAGGTGCGAAGTGCATACCAAATAACGGGATCACTCTAGACAGGCTATTCAGGGTTGACTGAGCCGCCGTAACATCGTCAAAAAGCATGATGATTTCGTCCGCATAATATAAATCAATTAACCTTTCACCAGGCAGCACTTCAACGCCTACATCGTGAGATTCCGCATGGGAACACTCCATGAAAGAATCCACGAATAAATTGAACAAAAATGTAGAAGCCGGACAACCCCGACGAAAGGCACTTGTGGTCGGAACCTTATCCGATAGGACCCCGCAGACCTTGAAGCGGCTTGTAGTGTTCGAGTATAAAGCAAGAAGGATGTTCACATGTTTCGTGGGAACAACTTTCCGCGCAAGTATATCGAACAGAAGGAATTGCTGAACTGAATGGAACGCACGCTTGAAAGCGAGGAACGCAGCTCTTGTTGGTCTGCGGTACGCGTGGCGCTACTGTAACACCTGTCGCAAAGTAAACGTATGGTCTATACAGCCACGTCCTGGGCGGAAACCGGCCTGCTCGTCCCTAATCCGAGGTCCCCATTCCGCATTGAGAAGACGCAGGATAATCGGCGCCAGTAATTTTGTCGCAACTGGAGTTAGGCTAATACCTTTGTGATTAGCGCAGTCTATGAGACTGCCCTTTTTGTATATTGCCACCATTATCGGTTCGCTCCAATTAGCCTGGACACACTTTTCCTTCCAGATAGGTTCAAATATAGAGGTCAGTGCTTTGCAGAGGACCTCACCTCCACCCGTAAAAAGTGCCAGTGAGCGGAACCCCGGCCAGCGGCACTAAAACGGCTGAGGGCTGTGATCGTTTTTCGGACCTCGACCTCCGGCGGATGCTCTAAACTAAACATTCTTGTCTCGTCCTGCCTAACCTGAGTAAGGAGAAGTCCGGGATCAGGGGGCCACCTGAACTGATCTTGAAAGTGTTCCGACCAATGAGCCATACGGCGCTTCTTATTGTGTGTCAGCGCACCCGCCCTGTCTCTTATTGGCTCACTGACGCCTGGTTTCCTGGGACCAGTAGTGAGGATTATCTGAAAGTGCTTGTGGTAAGTGCATATTGCTCTCGCCTCCTTTATTTCTTGAGACCGACTTGTCCACCAGGCTTCCTTGTCAGCAAGTAGGCTCTGCTCTAGTTCACGCCTAATAGCCCGTCTGGTCACATTGTGTTCAGAGCTAGCCAGGATGTGTCTTCTAGATTATAACAGCTTCAACGACCTCTCGGAGATCCAGTGACTGGTGCGGTGACATTTGATATTAACACAAGCAGATGCTCCTTCGTCGTGCATGGCGACCCAGATCCTATTCCAGTGAAATTCAGTGTCATTGGCACAAGACAACGAAACATCGGTACGTAGTGCGTCTTGCTAGGCACACCTGACCGAGTGCTGAGACAAGTACTCCGTTGTCAGCCGTGGGGGACGCTTGGAGCGCCCCCCGGTAATGTTAATGGGAAATGACAGCGTACCAACGCATGATCAGAGTCGACATAGGTACTCCAATACGAGCGGCAATTCAGTATGGAACCACGCCATCTGTAACTTATGGTTGTGTGAACAATTTGCATTCATCGCTAGACAGCTACAGGAGGACGTCAAGTAGCACTTCAGCGCCCAATATGTCTAGAAGCAGTGCTACTAAGAAACAACTGGTGTTCCGCACGCGGTTGCAGTAGATGCTCACTGTTGTTAGTCCGCTCGGAGGTACGCCCAATTAAGACCCAGCTGAGCTTCTGAAGAGCTCAAACGCCCTACTTGTGCGTTTATATCCCCTACGTTTCTCTGCGTGTATAGTAGTGCACGGATAACATTACCTGCACGGAAAACAGCTGAGGGCATAACTGGAATGCTCCCATGGACACGGAATCAATACAGATCAAAGACATCACCCACACTTCGCAAGCCTGATACAATATAGGAACCCAGCCAACTAATTAAAGCAATACAAATCACCTGAGTCGTCCGACCTCAACAGTTATCATTCTCGATCAAGAGTACTACATTAGTGAATATTCATAAATAAATAAATAAATATTCTATTCTCGACAAAGCGAGGCGCCTTTTGGATGGGCTCGACATATTGCAATATTGTACGTGCTAGCATGATTAACAGCACCAAGAGCGGAAGTAGTACACATGGAGTCAGTAGTGTGGGCCCATACAGCCCAAAGGTTGTACGAAGTCTATGTCCACAGCATGCGATACGTAGAGATAAGAAATCAGATCACAAATGTGGAGTATGTTGATGAGGAACAAGGCCGATGAGGTTTGTACACACTGCGGGTCAAGTGAGTGAAACATGAGGAAAGAGCTGCAGGAAGATTTGAGAATAGTGGCATGTAACTGATCAAATACGTAGGCGTGTTCGTACGGGAGCAGATATTTGCCCAGAATTTGTAAATGTGGTATCGGTCATTTTACCAACGTGAGATTGGGGCGATGAGTTTATTGAGTGGCGAATCTCATTCGCCACGTCGCAGTGTTGTTAAACCAACGTTTATGGATTTTACAGTGAAAACGCCTGTCAGTCGAAGACCTACTACGTCCTGGTACACTGCCGACTAGTGATATGATATTGAAAAGATTGCATCTGAGCGATTACCCTCGCGGGTATTCGCAGTCACGTTTCGCCAGTTTGTTTCCCATCGTTGTGTAGTCTCCTTCACAGTCGTCTGCAAGTGGTTGGAGCTGTTGCAGTTGGACGATTCAAGTGACTTGTACTGATTTGTTAAGCTTTCTGGGTTCCTATCGTGTATCAGGCTTGGGAAGTGAGGGTGATTTCTTTGTTCTGTATTGATTCCATGTCCAGTGGAGCGTCGCAGCTATGTCCTCACCGGTGTTCCGTGCAGGTATCATTATCCTTTAGAACAACGGAGAGAAGAAAAATGGACCGAGAAACCTGCCAATTACATTGAACGGGACTATGTTAATGTATAAATATAAAATTTATGGTAATTTTGTGCTGATTAAAAGCAATGGAACGACCGAATATGTCATACACCATTTCCGTAGCTTGGCGTGCAAGAGCGAGACCAGATATTTGCAGAGTGTGACAGCTAAATGTTATCCATAATGGCCTAGCGCACGCAACATTTATCTTGTGTGGAAACCAGATGTATCAGACGTTGTTTACCGGTAAATGATTTGAGGGAATCAGAAGAACATAGTGAGCGGTTTAATATGCGCTTAAGATATGGGTTTAGCGATCAGTTGACCGTGGTAGTGCTTATCGTTCGAACCTGTATGAGCGCCAGTGGAGTTACACGCCAGATTTGAGACCCATGAAAATAATAACCTAACATGTTGAATAATCTGATGCTAGAGAAACAGCTGGGTAAAGAGTGAAATTGAGTGTCAACTTTTGACAAGCATGGGATTCATATACTAAAGCTGTAGCGAGAATACGGTTGCAAAGCCAGTCCTGAAGAGACCTGGAGTAGCGGAAAAAGCTAGTGACTTCTACAGTGCGGCAACTAAGTCAAATAGACGACAGTAAAGGGCGATACTGGGAGTAGGGTTAATTATGAGGAAGAAACTGATAGGCGTTTTCCCTGTAAGAGCCGCATAACTCTGCTTAACAGCAAAACATCACTTGGCGAATCAGAATCGCCACTAAATATAACCACCGTTCTCGTTTAGTAATGCTACCTTATAAAATCCACAGACGTCCAACCTTCCTTCAGACGCTGGCGGCAGAAACAAACGTGTTCAAGCGAATAGCAACCAATTTACCAACTCATGAAACACAAGTACCCCTCTATATACATTTATGGATCCCGCTTCATGAAAATTCGATTGTACTATTGTACATGACTTAAATGATTCTTGTACTAGTATTATGATCGTGTCTTTAATGGCGCGCCTCGAGTAGTTGAGGACAAAAATGTATTTATTCGTTTATCATTCGTAGTCGGAAGCTCACCAAGGGTCGGTGACTGTTTTCGCATAAACAGAGTTCCGACTAAAACTATCTTTGAAGTGATAACTCTTTCGCCACAACCTTCTTTGATTCGAAGATGGAAGGTAAACGGAAACAAAATAAGTGACAGTATTTGCGTGGGCAAAAGTAACACTAGCACTTATGGGAGAAGATAAGTGCAAAAAAATGGAACGCGTTTTGTTTGCGTATAGACAATTTCCTTTTGGATTGTCAAAACGTTGTCTTTTGGATTTTTTAAACCTGTCGTTGCTATTGCCGCTTTTTGAATTTCCTAAGCGGTGTAGCGCCCTAAAAGCTAACTCTTATCTTTCATGTACAATTTACTGGTTGGCCGATTGTACATTACTCCTTCTTGTTTTACTCTTACAACCGGCTCGTGACACAGCTGCCTTGTAAGTCCTCGAGCTCACGTGTACGCTCCTGCCTCGCTTCATCCGTCCGTTTCTTGTTCTAGCCAATCGAATACAGTCCGCTGTGTCCGACTCAAATTGCCTTCTGATATTCGCGCTTAATTACGCGCATCGTCTCGGACTATTATTAACTAGTCCTACAAATTGGTGACCCCGATTCGCACGCGCGAATGGAACTTTTTCTCCTTTGTATTTTTTGTTGAGTTCGTTCCTTTTTCTCGATTATATACCTGTATTCATTAGTTTCCTGCGTAATTTAGGATTTTATCGTATTTTGTTCATTCTTTATCTTTAGACTCACATTTCGAGAGTGGCCTCTGAGTCGTTTAACAGCGTAACCATGCTTACTTTGGCTGTTTCAGGTTTCATGGAACACAGTCCAGAAGTTTGGTTAAGATATTCGAGATCGAACTAGAAAATAAGGGCATAACGGCGGACCGTCCAAGGTACAATGAGCTCGTCCCCCGCCTTCCTGATTGAGGACATTCTACTCTGCCCTTTGAATGAGGCAAAGTAGGAAACGATGAAGCAAGCGATTTTGAAAGAGTTACGACCCAGCGCACGAACACGATCTGAGCAGCTCAATGGTCTCAAGCTTGGAGATCGCAAGCCGTCGGCATTGCTCCGCGAACTTCAGCGCATCGCTGGTCCCTTATTCTTGAGCGAAGAAGGGATAAAGGAGCTGTGGTTTGCACGTCTCCCAGAGCCATTACCGGTAATGCTGTCCATGTTTATGGATACATCCCTGAAAGACTTAGCTACCAAGGCAGACGCTGCGTTCGAACGTTTCCCGCAGCAGACGACCAGTAACTCCGGTGACGTATTCTCACCGATGAAACCGAATCTCATGTTTGTTCCCAGTCGCTAGACCGATCTGACCCTAAAGACGATGAAATTGCGCTACTTCGCAGCAGGATAGCAGCAATGAAGGCTTCGAAGCAGCGTGTGCCACGGTCAAATGCTGACCACGTTTTGGCTACCGTTCATTGCGGCTCGTCTGTGCCTGCACCGAGTACGTCCCGTACGGCACGAAAGCGAAACATTTTCCTTACAAGTTCTCAGTCAGATAATGTCAAACCCGTCGAAGAAGTATGTTGGTATCACCGCCAATACGGTGGAAGAGCTAGACGTTGTCGGGCTCCCTGCATTAGGCACGACCCAGGGAAAACGAATAGCCCGCATACTAGCACTACAAACGTATCATCCAATAACCAAGCAAACCGACTATTTTACGTTGAGGATCGACGTTCTTCCATCACCTTCCTTATCGACACGGGAGCGGAAGTCAGCGTCATTCCAGCGACCGATAGCGACAAGCACTTGGAGCCTACGTACAATTTGCGTGCGGTCAACGGTTCTCCGATAGCTTCATTCGGTCAGCGCATGATGAACCTAGACCTCAATCTTCGCCGAGATTTTCAGTGGGTCTTCATGGTTGCGTCTGTACCCTTCGCGATTATCGGTATCGACTTCCTCCGACATTTTGGGTTGCTTGTTGATGCTGGTCGTCACAGACTTTTAGACGATCCTACGAAACTAGGTGTTGATGGTGTCCTTTGAGATGCCCCGATAATCAGCCCTGTATTTCGGATCGCAGACGCACCGTCCGACTACTTGAGCCTCCTCTTCGAATACCCGCGACTGGTTCGACCGGCTGTAGAGCTTCCACCAGTCACGACAGAGGTCGCTCACCACATAGTTACGCAAGGTCAACCAGTTAGCGCACGACCAAGATGGCTTGCCCCAGACAAACTACGGGCAGCACGAGCCGCATTTGACCACATGCTTCAACTTGGTATCGTCAGACCGTCCAACAGCCCATGGGCGTCGCCTCTGCACATGGTCCCGAAGAAGGTTGTGGGGGACTGGCGTCCTTGCGGCGACTATCGATCCTTGAATACGGCAGCCACGCCTGATCGCTCTCCGATCTCACCGCCAGTCTGGCGGGTAAAAATATCTTCAGCAAAATCGACTTGTTACGCGCATACAACCAAATTCCGGTATCCGAGGCGGACATCGCTAAAACTGCCGTGACGACTCCATTTGGTTTGTTCGAGTTTCTGCGCATGCCATTTGGCCTAGGGAACGCCGCGCAAACTTTTCAGCGTTTCATCGACCAAGTTTGTCGCGGTTTAGACTTCGCTTACGCTATCTGGATGACCTTTTACTCGCAAGCTCTTCACGAGTGGAGCACATGCGCCACGTACGAACACATTTTGATCGTTTATCTCAACACAGGGTGACGATAAACGCAGAAAAGTGTTCGTTTGGTGTCGATTCAGTCAATTTCCTCGGCCATCGTATCTCTTCTGCAGGCGTCGTGCCACTGCAGGATAAAATTCAAGCCATCATCGGCTACCCCGAGCCTCATTCTTTTAAACTGCTCAGGCGTTTTGATGGCCTTGTTAACTTTTACCGACGATTTATACCCAACTGCGCCTCGCTGATGCAACCCCTCACCGACCTTCTCCGAGGGAAGCTCAAGAGGTTCGAATTTCCTGCCGCAGCACACGCTGCTTTTAAGTCGCTGAAAGAGGCCATCGCCAACATAGCTTCTATAGCGCAACACGATCCGGCCGCCCCATTGGCCTTCAGTACTGACGCCTCGGACGTGGCAGTCAACGCTGTTTTGCAACAACGAGTATCCGACACGCGGCAACCTTTAGCGTTTTTCTCCAAACGCCTACAGCCTTCCGAATCTCGCTACACCATGTTCGGTAGAGAACTATTAGCCGCATATCTAGCGATACGTCACTTTCGACATGTCCTAGAAGGCCGCTCCTTTGTCGTCTTCACCGACCAAAATCTTCTGATTTACGTGCTCGGCTCGACTACCAACCAATACTCTCCTAGAGAGTTGCGCCACCTTGACTATATCGCTCAGTTTACGACCGATATACGGCATGTCTCAGGTGTGCACAACGCCGTCGCCGATGCACTTTCCCCCATCAAAGCTATCTCCGCTGACGCCGGCACTGCTATCGACTTGGAAGCCATGCCCACAGCACAACTCAGCGATCCTGAGCTTGATCTACTACGCATGTCTCCCTCATTGGAAAAACGACGCGTTCTGCTGACATCATCAGACGGAAAGATACTCTGCGATTTATGTCTGGGCACGCCGCGCCCAGTCGTCCCACGCAAGTTTCGACAAACCGTGTTCGACACGTTGCACGGCTTGTCTCATCCAGGCGTTCGTACATCGGTTAAACTCGTAACCGCACGATTCGTTTGGGGCAATGTTAATCGGGACGTCCGTACCTGGGCAGCTGCTTGCCTTCCGTGTCAACGCGCGAAGGTGCACAAACACACGAGAAGCACATTAGGCACTTTTCCGACGCCAGACGCACGTTTTCATCACGTGCACGTCGACCTCGTAGGTCCTCTGCCGCCTTCCAAAGGCTCGGTATATTTACTGACCTGCATCGATCGATTTACTAGATGGCCTGAGGCCGTCCCTATCCTAAGTTGTTCCTCAGAAATGGTAGCGAAAGCTTTTATGGAGCGCCGGGCAGCTCACCACGGCTGTCCCGCCATTGTGACCACCGATCGTGGGTCACATTTCTCGTCGACATTTGCCATGTTGCTTAAGGAATTAGGCTGTCGCCACGTCCAGGCGACGGCGTATCCTTCGGCCGCTAACGGCATGGTGGAGCGTTTTCACCGCCAGTTGAAGGCAGTGCTACATGCCCACGCAGATCCTTCACGGTCTGAAACGCTTCCCCTCGTTCTCCTAGGCTTAAGAAACACGGTTAACACCTATTTCGACGCCACACCAGCGCAGCTAGCCTACGGTTGCACGCTGCGGTTGCCCGGACAACTGGTAGCACCAGCCCCAGGTACTTCCACGTTTGACTACGGAAGTTACACTGATCGATTGGCTCACCAGATGCATGCGCTACGTCCACCCGCTCCTTGACCGCAGAAGACACCAGTGTACGTGCCCGAGAAGCTGTCTACGTGCTCACACGTCCTTCTTCGCTCAGACGGTGTTGGACAGCCTCTTTATTCGCCGTACATAGGACATTTCAAGGTGCTACCTCGTGCGAGTAAGGCTTACACGATTGATCGCGGCGGTCGACACGAAGTCGTCACTATCGACAGTCTGAAACCCTCCTTTAAGGAAGAAACTAGCTTGCGTACTTCGTCTAGTAGTGCCTCGTGCGACGTCATGACCAACCGCACCAGTTTTTCGCATGCTAATGAAGTCCAACCAGACCACGATCACGCTCTACAAGCTTCAGCCGTCCCGACATCTTCCGAACTTAGTCCGCCGCCTCCCACGACCAATCGCCGTGGTCGTGAGGTGCGTAAGCCCGTAAGTTTCTCCGACTATGTACAGTGTAAATACTTTTAATTTTGTAGATATTATATATAACTGCCCCATTTTTGGTCGATTAACGTTTTGAAAACCAACAAAAATATCAAAAAACAACTGAAAAACCTTTCTCGAAAAACTATTCAAAACTAAAAAATTTTTAAACACGCAGATCATTCGTTCTTTCTTTTTGGCGTTTTCTGCGCGTGTTTTTCTATTTTCTCATCTCTACATGCCCCAACCCTCCCCTTCGATCGACTGGCCCCCACGAGGAATGTTTTCGAGGACCCTGACGCGAACACTGGTCGTTTCTCCGCGGGACGAGTGTCGTTTCTCCTCGGGACGAATCTCGCTTCTTCGCGGGACGAGGATTGCTTCTCCACGGAACGAGGATCGCTTCTTCGCGGGACGTGGGTCGTTTCTCCGTGGGAACGTGGTCGTTTCTACGTGGGACGAGGGTCGTTTTGGCGCGGGGCGGAGTGTGGCGGGGGGAGAGACTACTCACAAGCGCACCGTTTGGCAGCAGCGGAGGTTGAGGTCCTGTAGGCCTTTTTCTGGGCCAGCCAGTTATTTGTAGTCCGATAAGCCCGCTCCAACGGCTCGCCGAAATATACCCTGCCTTGCATTCAATAAATAACAAATCATAAACGACACAGCGGACTCCGACTTCCGACGAACCCCCAATTACACGAACGCACGCCCATTTTTACTCGGCACGATTTCGCCTTACGAACCTCGTTTCAGCATTCCTTTTCGATGTAGAATGCTTTCTATGTTCAACCTTCTAGGAGGGAGCTCTGTAGTTCCCAAAAACATAACTCTTATCTTTCATGTACAATTTACTGGTTGACCGATTGTACATTACTCCTTCTTGTTTTACTCTTACAACCGGCTCGTGACACAGCTGCCTTGTAAGTCCCCGCGCTCACGTGTACGCTCCTGCCTCGCTTCATTCGTCCGTTTCTTGTTCTAGCCCATCGAATACAGTCCGCTGTGTCCGACTCAAATTGCCTTCTGATATTCGCGCTTAATTACGCGCATCGTCTCGGACTAGTATTAACTAGTCCTACAGCGGTTCACTAAAAGAGAAAATAGAGAAAATACAAGTGAAAAGAAAACTAGTCCCCTAATCGCGCTGCCAAATGCACACGTCCACCCGCACTAATCGAATACTGCGGTTCGAGAGAAATCTTCGTCTTAGGCGTTCTATCGGATCGCAGCCAGAGGCACTGCTGTTAATGGACCGTATCTTTTGCTTGGAAGCTGCGGTGCTAAAATGTATGGCTTGGACGGAGAGTGCTGTATAGGTTCAGCGGTGTTGGAAGCAGGTGTACCTTCTAGCATACTCCAGGTGTCTACATCAAGAGACGGGCCATTGTCTTCATCCAGCTCATGCTCCACGTGAAAACCTTGAAACGGTCAATCTTAACAGCTTTCGGTGACGGTCAGTGATAGATAAGCGGTTATTACGCCGCATAACCTTCGAATGGAATTCATATGGTTACCTTAGTGGTCGGCGGTGACCGTAGACTCGGCGAACAACGAATTTGCAGTGCTGCAGGTCGGGTGGAACAAATGGCATACACCCTTGTTTTCTGGCGTTAGTTAGCTTGATGTGACGCATGTTCGTGGCGAGCTGCCAAAATTAGTTTGCGTCACAACGAGGAATGCTGGCTCTTGGAAAGGAAGTCACCAGATAAGCGTAAATGTTGTCCAAATACCAACTCGCCACTGGATGTACTGAGGCCGGCCATCAGGAATGATCGGGTGTCTAGATGTACCATAGACAAAGCTTTAGTCCCACTCAGTGCATAGGTGTCAGTGTCTGAAAATCAGCTCTCTGTGAAAATGTTTCGCAGCGTGAACTTCCTAGAGGTCTGGGATTAAAGTGTGGAACCGCCTCCGTCTGAGCTGGGACAAATAACCAACCAGGACTTACCCGGACCATGGCTCTTACTTCAAACCTTACCATCTGCACCCAGCCCCTCAAACGCCGATGCCCAGTGAGGGCAGCTGGACGCGAATCCTTCACACTCCAGATGCTATACATAATCAGGGTAAGTGGGACCGCATACACTGGAAAGTCTACTTACCTGCAAAATCATTTCCTACGCGACTGGCCTCAGCGTCCATGTTGGGTTCTGACGGTGCCATTTGTTTGGCCAACAGTTCAGTTCAGTTCAGTTCAGATAGGACTGGAACGATAGGAGAATCTTTTGAGTGTTCCATCTTAAGTGGATCGTTAAGCCAAGAATTGATGACGTGCTCAGTTATCGATGGAGTTAAAACGGAACACCCTTATTGCCCCCTGACCAACCAGTTAATGCCTACGTTTCCTGTCCTAGCAGTCCTTGCTGTGGCAGTCACGTGAAGTAAAAAAGGAATAGGAAGAGAAATCGAAAGTACAGAATAAGGAAGTGCAAGTAAATAAGAAAATAATACCAATGCGTGAAGAAAAGTAGAGAAGAAAATGGAAGTACGAAGATGCGAGTTACTCAGGAAAATGGAAAGGTTTCATGCTGCCACCCAAGAGCGTCAAGTTGCCGCTCAAACCAATTAACCGTAGATTCCCTGATAACAATTTCCGGAAGCATGTTCCAGCGGTCGATGACTCGGCGTAACAGCCGGATTTCCGCCCTAATCCGATTGGACCGCGGTTTTTCCAGCTTCAAGGAATGACCGCGTAGAACAGACAATCTAGCGGGACTAAACAGCCAAGATAAATCTGGACCAACCTTCCCAGTTAAGATACGGTAGGTTAGGATAATGGCTCATATAAGCCTTCCGTAGTGCATTGAATGCATTCCTAAACTAAGTAGACGCTCGGGGTACGTCCGTCCCCGTGATCCCTCGACTAACCTAGTACTCACTCGTAAAACCCTCTTTAGCTCCATTTTGTCCCGAAAGACGCAGGGCAGACAAGCCTGGACGCAGTATTCCAGATGGGGCCGAACGAAAGCCAAGAACAGTCTCATAAAGATGCCGCCCGTCAAGACTCCGAAAGAACGTCGAATTAACCACAACATGCGGAAACCTCTGCTTGCGGCCTTCTCCCAGTTGTCGCCGGAGTGTAAAGCCGAAGCGTGTACGACGCCAAAGTCAACCTGGCTAGATACACGCGAGAGTTCGACCCTACCGACCACGTACATTGTAAGAGGTCAACCTCCTCCAATTCTAAGAACGCAGCACTTTGCTTAATTTATGGGCAGTAACCATAAAGTAGACCAGTCCCAAAGCTTATCCAATGCTCGCTGAATAGCTTCGGAACACCCAGGCACATCGAAAATGTTCCACAGCTTCAGGTCATCAGCAAATAGCAGCGATGGTACCTCAAGTTCCGCAGGTAGGTCATTAACATAGGTAGGGCACAGCAGCAGTCCAAGGACCGAGCCCTGCAGCAGGCCACTGAGGACAGACTGCCTAAACGATAGGCCCCAGCCTACCCGTACAAACTGTTCTCTACCCTGCAAGAAGGTAGTCACCCAATGAAGGGCGCGGCCAGCTACCCCGTAGGAGGACAGCTCTTGCGCGAGCCTCAAATGTGGTACCTTGCCTCCGAAAAGTCGACGTAAAGCACGTCCAGCGCGTGGCCGTTATCCATTGCATCCGCCCAACTTCCGCGAGCCACCAGTAGATTCGTCAGACACGAAAATCCCTTCCGGAATCCGTGTTGTACGTTGCTAAGTAGCTTAAAGCTACTCAGATGACTCCCCAATGAACGTCTTACCAGTTTCTCGAGGAGTTTGACTACCACACTCGTCAGACTAACTGGCCTGTAGTTTGCAGGCAGGCCCCTGTCCCCACTTTTAAAGATAGGACAGATGACAGCTTCCTTCCATTTGAAAGGCAATGCACAGCTGTCAAGCGATTTCTGAAACACAATAGCGAGCGGTCCACTTAGTTCCGCAGCCAACTCATGTAACAGTTTCGGGTGAATTAAATCCGGCTCAGAGGCCTTAGAAAGGCTGAGCCCTTCTAACACCCTACGAACTTCCGTCTCCTTTACAATAAATTCAGATAGTTCTGAACCCTCTGGGGTCCTGCAAACCAGCTCAACGCCGCTCAATGAGGTTTCCCTTACAAACGCTGCCGCATATTGCCCACTGAGTAAACAGGCCTTGTCATAGTCCGTATGCGCATGAGTACCGTCATCACGCATCAATGCTGGAATCGACATGTTCGAAACGCAGCGCCTTTTCACATAAGCGAAGAATCTTTTTGGATTCTCTGAAGCTTCATCCGCTAACCCTTTCTCGAAATTGAGCCGAGTATGCCTTAGGTGTTGCTTACACTTATTTCTAGCCTTACGGTACCTGTCATAAGTATCGATGGACGGAGCGTCTCGGTAAGTCCGCCAACATCTAGAACTCTTTGTGAGCAGATGCCTGCCAGTGGGATCTATCCAGGGCGGTTGTGCTCGTGCTTCCTTTCTCCTTGTGACTGGGATGAAGGGAGCAGAGACCTCTGTGAGGTATGACTTAAATTTATCCCAGGCAACCTGGACAGTATCGTCGTCTGAGATCTCACAATGCAAACCCGAAGCCTTGGCTCTCATGGATTGATAGTCTGCGTGCCGTATGTTCGGGCGAGACTCAACAGTACTCTGGTAGCGTCTAGACAGAGTACAACTGAAGAGCAAACAAACATGATCACTGGAACCCAGTGGAGGTCCGTAAGTAATATCAGCAAAATCGAGTGACTTAGCAAATACAGGGTCTAAGATAGACTGTGCTTGGGCGTCCATGTACCTAGTGGGGTGGTCAACGAACTGGTGCAAAGATACTTGGAGCGTAAGCTCAAGCTGACCAGCGCCGAATGTGCCCGACGCTGAGTCGCAAGAAAGATCTGCCCAGCAAATCTCTGGGAGGTTGAAGTCGCCCATCACCAAACACTTATTTGTGGACTGTGAGCGAATGAGGCCAAGTACCTCTTTGGAAACGCTCCCAGAGGCATCTTTCGACTGCGCATAACTGAATGAACAGATGATTCATGAGAAGCTTTGCTAGTCACACATATCTGTTCGAAACAATCGACGACGTAGTGGGTTTTCACCTGGCAGGCGTTCTCCATATAAAAGCCGCAAAAGTCCGTTTGTCAACACTGTGGCGTGGAGGATGTGGCTCGCCACTAAATAAAGGCACCGCCAACAGGTACACTCTGGAATATCAACTAGTCCTTTGTTAATATCTTACCAACACCTGCAACAAAAATGCTCTCAACATTCAGCTACTGTCCCCACTCCACCTAGTGTGCTTTGTCTATTTAAGCTACACCCACATGAAGCCATTTTATCGGCACCCCACAATGAGTTTGCGCCCCTTGCGTGTTGCGATTGTTTCTGTAAATTGTACAACTTTCGGCCACAGCCAAGTACGTGCGTTGTATCTATTGCGGAACATACTTGATTGTAAATTTTGCTCATTTCTGAATTGGTGTGCCTCGATGAATTCGAGAATAAAATATTTATTTATTTATTTACATGCCACTTGCTCGTAGAGGATTGACCGTGATTTGGATGGAGCGGCATCCGGGGATCTTAAGGAGGTCGTTAGAAGTAGAAGCTTTGGCTTTCGGACGGCGGTCGGTAGTCGATGGGGATGAACAGTCATTGAAGCGACCCAGCTCTGGACCAAAGTGATTGTAACGGTCTCTGCTTCCACGTCGGGAAGAAGAAAAGCTCTGAGCTGGCGGGTACAACAGTCGAAAATGGTCAAAATCTAGACCATTCCTTTGGACCGGGCAAAGGAGCCAACTAAGTCAAGGTGGACATGGGCAAAAGCTGCTAAAACTGGCGCGAGCCGACCAAACGGGGCGGACACGTGCCACTGTAACGGTTTGCTGGCATGTGCGATAGCTGCGTGTTCAGCGTTTCACATCGGTCTGCACCCCGGGCCAATCCTAACTTCGGAGAACTGTTCACTAATAGCCTTAAGGCCTGGAAAGGAAATGTGATGAAGAGTGACAGAAACATGGTGTCGAGCCGTTTCTGTGACGATAGGTAGTGCTGGTCAGTTTTAGTTGGCAATCCCCGATATAGAGGGACCGTATGATTACCGTAACAAAAATGATGTTGCTTCGGTACGTTCCGTGGTACAAATGGTACATAGCAACGAGGTTAACTAGCGAGGTTGCCAAGGAGGACGAATGTGCAATACCTGGCTATAGCTGGATGATGTGTGGAGGAAGGGATTGTGTGTTAATTATGATGCCATATGAAGTGTGACCGGTAAGGGTACATTTGTGTGTTAGTTATTATAATATTTCGGCGGCCATAGTTGTATTTTCTGCTACCGCTATGGCTGTGGATGATGGTGAGCTGTTCAGATCTTTGGTGATTAGGAAACAAGCAAGTGTTAAAGACATGGAGGAGCAATTCGGACGTGTTCTGATTAAATCGTTGACATGTTTTTCCAGCGTGGAAGGCGCAAACAGTTGCTGGATGGGGACGGCAACGCGGTAACTCGATTTTTTGCGTGCCATACTGATCGAGATTTTCAGCTGAAATAACGTGGAAAACAGTGTTTGAATAAACACTTGAAACGAAATTTGACTATTGTCAAATTTTCTCTGATCCAAGATATCTTGGATCGATTAAAGTGGTACTGGCCAAAGCGTCTTTGGCGCTTACTGGTAATTTTTCCGGTTGTTCCCAGTTTTAATCCCGTTTTGCACCCTGTTTTTGCCTTTTTATTGCGGTCGTTTTCCTATTGTATACGTGTTGTACTTCTACTCTGTTTTCCACATGAATATGGCTGTCTCGCTAAACACCGAGACGGATGGACCTATGGGGTCCTCGTTTGATGAGTCTACTGCAGCTTGCGGACAGGTTAACTGTTCAGAGCCAGTAACAGATGTATCTGGCGGTATGCAGTGTGACGTCTGCTGCCGCTGGTATCACGAAAGCTGTACCGGCCTACAAGCTGACCAGTACAAAATGCTATCATCAAGCGTTCACTTTCTTTTCAGCTGTGCTGAATGCTGCGCTCAAAGATCGACGCGCCCGGCTGTCACCGGTGCTAAACTTTCAGCGCTGGCTTCAAGGTTGGCAGATGTTGAGTTGGCGATAGCTAAACTCGCCTCTATTGCGTCGCTCGATACGAAATTGGATTTGATTTTAAAATCCCTGAATATTTCGATTGAAGGCACTGCAATAGACGGCAACATTGCTGACGATCCATCCACTGGAGTCTGTCACTCGGTCATAAAGTCGCACATCCTACCGGCCAGTCCAGGTAGCATTGCTGGCTGTCCTCATGAGCCGATCAAAGTGAAGAAAAATAGGGTGCGGAAATACCAAAAGCTCTCTGCTAAACCCAGAGAATTAGTTGCCACGGCATCGCAAAAGATGCCGTCTTTGACAGTCGTAAAGTCGTCTGACGATTGTACACAGAACTTTCCGAAGATGCTGACCGTCTCGGCCGCCAGTGAACCAGCCCTTTCCGACGAAGTGCTGGAAACTGCTCAATGCGATACAAAGTCAACGGCCTCTGCTCCAGTGAACCAGAAGAAGAAGCGGACTAGATCTGCTCGTAAAACTTTGAAGGGGCTTGAAGACCCAGGAACTAGTAAGACGCCGGCAATAGAGCGGAAAACCTACGCTACCGTTGCTTCGGCGTCGTTTGTGAAGACAGGGACAGTCCCACCGCCAGTGGTGAAAACAGCTGGTATAGGTGTCGACTCCAAGGCACGTGGGGTAAACACTCCCCGTCGTGCCGACTCTTTCACGGATAGTAGCGTTATATTCCGTAACGTTACTGAATCTGCAGCCGCTCTCCCAAGGGAACGCATCTTGGATGACATCAAGTGGCTGAAACTGTGTGTCAGCAAGCTGCTTCCACCTGGCTTCCCTGGTGTCACTGTCAGAAAGCTGACCAGATTGGGAAACGTCCCTATCGCTACGCCAAATCCACGACCCCGACTACTTCGCGTAGTCCTTTCTACCCCGGAGGAACGCAAATCATTACTACGGTTTGCGTTCAAACTTAAGGGTAGTGGTGTCAGCGTTCAGCCGGACCTACCACTGGCAGATAGACTGAAGTTAAAGGAGGCTATCAAAGACCTCAAAACTAGACGGGCGGCTGGTGAGCAAGGCCTCCGTCTGGTGGGTTTTCAGGTGGTCAGCCGTAAGTTACTTTCCGCCCTATCAGAACCCATCCTGATGGCGCACGACCCAGGTATGATCGTGCCGACTTCCTTGAGGTAGTACTTAGCAACATGCGTAGCCTGAGGAACAAGGTGCACGAGTTGGGTCTACTTGTAGTCAAATCTCGTCCCGACATACTTGCTTTCACTGAAACGTGGTTGTCTCCGGATATCACGGACGGTGATGTATATTTACCTGGCTACGCACTGCTTAGAACTGATCGCTCCGTTGGTCGCCAAGGCGGAGGCGTTGTACTGTATGTGAGCTGTAACTTAGATGTGTTGAGGACCTGCACATTCCGGTCTTCGAATCAGACTGTTGAAGCCCTATCGGCTGTTTTGTGCAATTCCTCAACCTAGTTTACAGTTATAGTGATATACAGAAGTCCTGGAAGTTCTTCCAGGTGATACTTGAGGTTGTTCGCACTCAGTCTGGGAATAAATTTTTAGTTCTAGGGGATTTCAATCTCCCGGAAGCCTGTTTGGCCGGTCTTTCTTGCAATTCACGGGTTTCACGGGTTTGCGCAAAACGAATAAGCGTAGCTTCTCGGTAGTTCTGCCTCTGGATCTTACGGCAAGGTCCTGATCAATTCGGCATTAAATAAATAAATAGATTATTCTCGTCATTGCGAGGCACACCAAGAAGGGCATGATCATGGTAATAAATAAATAAATAAATAAATATTTTATTCTCGACTATGCGAGGCACGCTCATGGAGGCATGATCAAATATGTACAACGGTGCAAACATTATAATGCAATTGTAACAGTAACGCAGAAAATTGTTCATATATCCATGATTGGAACTGTACAATGTTGAAAATGCGAAACAATAAGTTGGCTGTCATGAGATACGGGACCTCAGCTAATAAGAGATTGAGAAACCTGAATGATCCACTGAAAGGTAATGGAAGAGCCCGCACACAAGGAAGGAAAAGGGCAACGTATAGGTAGGATGTAAAACGACAACAGTATATACAGATGTAGAAGTCCCAGTGTAACGATCCTATGTAGAATTGTGACGCTAGTTGACCTGCCAGTGTAAAGTTATGGGCTGTGACTTTATTCGGTGGTGAGTCACATACGCCACGTTGCAGTGTTGTTAAACGGACATTTGTGGCTTTTTGTAGGGAGAACGCTTGCCAGGCGTAGGGAGAACGCTTGCCAGATATGCATGATCGGCTATTGCACAAATTAGTGCATTTTGACAAATGGCATAGGAATTTACGTGTGTGTTGACATGTAAATGTATGTTTTACTGTGTATTTGGAGGGAGCCATGTAGTTTGAATAGGTAAATGTGACTCTGTGTGTTTTTGTTCGTTGTGTTCGCCATCAATGGGAGAGTCAATGGAACGCTTTGAAGCAGATGTCGTTCGTGATGTGTGAATGATCCTGCGGAAAAGGGAAGAGGCAGTGACTTTAATTAGTGTTGAGTCACATCCGCCACGTCACAGTGTTGTTAAACGGGTATCTGTGGTGTTTTATAGGGAGAACGCTTGCCAGGCGAAATCCCACCACATCCTGGCACACTGCCGCCGAACGACTTGCTGGAACGGGAAAATCCCGAACCACCCAGGTGGCGCCAAGAAGAGGTTGTTCGGCTAGCCAGCCATTCGTTGCAGACTTCCTTGAACTGACTCTCCAAGTGCCTTTGCAGCAGTTCTTTGACTTTCCCAATAGGTATATGGACAACCAAATACCATCTACTTTGGATTTGGTTTTCGCTAAGTCCCTGGACTTCGTGACGGACGTTTCACACGGTGCACCTCTAGGGTCCAGCGATCACGCATGCATATCCTTTCGATGTGCTCTTTCAAGGCACCAAGAGACCGCTGTTGAATTACTTCCGAATATTTGGCGGGCGGGCTTTAGTGCAATGGTAACTAAGGCTTCAGTTCTGAACTGTGAGATCTCGATGGCTGACTCGGTCCAGTCAGCCAGGGATAAATTTAAGGCATACCTTACGGAGGTTTCCGCTCCCTATATTCCACTCATTAGGAAAAGAGGGTTAAGGGCACAGCCTCCATGGATAGTACCACAGGCAAGTACCTATTCAAGAAACGGTCCAGATGCTGGCAAACCTACCAGGCAACACCATCAGCCAGCACCTATGGTAGTTATCGAGAGATTAGAAATAAATGTAAGCAACGTCTCAGAACTGCTCGTCTCCAATACGAGCAGTGTTTAGTGGACTCGGCCGCAGCTAATCCCAAGAACTTTTTTGCTTACGTTTGGGGATGTACTCAATGCACTACCGAAGGATAAGAGGGGACCTGATTCTTACCTCGCATTTTGACGGTTAAGATTGGCTCGGGCTTGTCAAGGCTATTTAGTCCCACTACGTTGCCTAATCGCCGCGGTCACCCCACTGAAACTGTATAAGCCACGGTCTCATGGGATTAGGACGGAAACTCGTTTATCGCGCCTAGTTATAGGTCGCTAGAATTCGCTTCCAAATCACGTGGTTAGGGAACCTACGGTTAAGTGTTCTGCGCGTCAGCTCGATGCGCTTGGGTGGCAACAGCAAACCTTTCCTTTTTCCTATCCGACTCACCTTCACTTTTCAGTTCCTTTTTTAATAATTCAATTGATGTCCACGGTTGCGGACACGCTTTTTTGTGCGCAAAGCCTCGCGTTGTAATGTAGCGCCGCCAATGAGCTACCTCCGACCCATCCGCGCCGCCGTGGGGAGCTTCACGCGAAACTATTCCCAGGTAAGCGTTGTTATTCAAGATGCTAGTTGTTTTACAAGGAAAGTGAAATGCGCCGTCCAGTGCGTTGTTAGTAAACACCGCCACTAAGGCACCTCCGAAGCACCGCTTTCGTTGTTACGGCAGACATGATTGCGGTTTTCCGTGAATTGGAACGCGCGTCATTAATAAGTAAACAACGTGCCATAAGAGCCGCCGTCTCGCTGCATCATAATGCGCCGGCAAGATGGCTATTTCACCTAACGAACCATGATTTAGGTCCGCATCATCGGGCTCATTTCCACAGCGACATTTCCCTGCCAGGGAAGGTGTTCTGATGTACTTCCGGTGCAATGAGATGTTTGCATGATAGGTAGGTGTAAGGCTCCAAGGCGTTTGGAAAGTTAAGCTACGCGTTCCCCACCGGAAAATTCAACAAAAGTCCAGATCCGGACCTGAGAAAACGGTGCTATTTGTACAAACGCATCGCACCAAAGTAGAAATTACCTTAACGGTTTTCCAAACACAAACGTTTACCAACAGATTTCAGTCAGTTCCACAAAAGGTCCGTAAGCCAAGGTGCACACGAAACAAATGGACATAGAGGTGAGACCGAAGTTATGATAAGGCAATTGAGCCAATCGTAAGCGTCCGCCAACGGGAACGGGCTGAGGACAGACAGACCTGCCACACTGGATACATGAGTTGTGGGAACACAAAATCGCTTATGTCAAGAGAACAATGACAGGTCCATGGGGGCTGGGTGAAGTTAAGATGAGTCACCGGAGTCGCTCGCTAAGAGCATCAGGGCAGAGAACAAAGGAATGGAAAGTAAGGGAGTTAGCAAACATAATCGATCCAGACGGCCGAGCAATGTAGAACTGGGCATTCAACATGGGAGAGACTGGGGTGGTCAAAGTTCTTTCTACACTGCCCACCAAAATCCGATTCGGATTTTCCATTGAAGATGTCGGATGTTTCTGCTCTGGAACGCCCTACGCCGGCTCCATCCATGCTAGGGGCTAAAGGACTTACATCGTACGCCAGAGGCCCCCACTTCGTCTATTGGACTCACGGCGGTCCTCCCCGTTGCGACAGGCCGAAACCCGTCTCCCGCCTGCGGAGAGCCAATAGCCGGAACTTCATCCCCACTGGTGTCGCTCCCTTCTAGCAAACACAACTTTCGTATATCTCTTGTGATCAGCCCATTCTTGGTCCTAACAACTGCAGTCCTGACAAGCCCGTCTTCAGAACCTATACAGTGGTCAACAATCCCCATGGGCCACGTGCAACGTGTACCGGTTTCGGAAGAGACCAAAACTACATCCCCAGGTCTGAAGTTTCGAATCCTTCGCAGCCACTTTTGTCTGGAGTGTAACAAGGGCAAGTACTCTGCGACCCATCTTTTCCAAAACAACGCTGTCAGGTAACTGACTTGCCGCCAACAACGTCTATAAATAAATAAATAAATAAATACTTTATTCTCGGTTAGAGAAGCCGCAAGGAAATGCGATGCATTAGGTCGCAGTATCAGTAAATCGTTGGGGGTAAGGGCCATACGGTCGTTTTGGTCTGATGTCAAAGGTACTAACGGCCTGCTGTTGATGATGCGCTCCGCTTCAACAAACAGAGTACTGGGCGCTTCCTCATTAAGCGTCTGTTGTGTCGCAATCGATAACAGTACCCTCCTAACAGACCTGATCATGCGCTCCCATATACCCCCCTATGGCTGGACATTGGAGGGTTGTAGTGCCATTGGACTCCCGTGCTAAGGAGTCTATCATTGATTCTTGCTTGGGACCACCCCTTAACAGCAGTACGCAACTCTGATCCGAGGCCTACGAAGTTGCTGCCGTTGTCGCTCAATATTTCGACCGGAGTCCCTCTACGGGAGACAAGTCGCATCAAAGCCATAATGAACGAGTCGGTAGTTAAGGTATGGGAAAACTCAAAATGTACGGCTCTCGCTTGTAGACAGGTAAATAGACACCCGTACCGCTTTTCCTGCTTTCGCCCGTGTTTAACAAGAAATAGGCCAAAGTAATCCACGCCGACCGATTTGAATGGGTGCCACCCACATTCCACCCGAGCTAACGGCAATGGTGCTATCAGCTGCTCACCGGTGATAGCAAACCGTTTCTTGCATACCCAACAAGCCCCTAACAACCGTATCACTGCCAACATCCCGCGAACGATCCAATATTTACGGTGCATGCTCGCCAGGACCTGAGAAACTCCCGAGTGACCTTCCATCGAATGATAAAATCGGATCAAAATTTCAGTAGCAGCGTGTTTAGGTGGCAGGATAACCGGAAACTTGAATGCAGCGTCGTACTCCGAATACGCCAGCCGGCCACCAACACAAAGGAGGCCACCGCGCAGTACGGGGTTGTGACAGACCAAAGGACCTCGCCGTATCTCCATCTTAGACGCCGTTGGGTCTGCATTCGCCTTTTCAAGCCGTTCCAACTCTGTTCCATAAGCTTCGAGTTGCGCAAGCCGGATGACATCACAATCTGCTCGGTTGAGTTCAGACAGGGTAATTAGTCTATTGGGTTGCGTGGCCCCAGCAGCTCCCTGTCTGCGGACATAAAGCTGCTGCTTGAATCGTGATAACCACACCACCGCTTTTAGCAACTTAGTCCAGTCGGAATATCTGCTGATAAGGAGCGATAATAGTGTTGCACTTGATGTCGCACAAACCTGTGCGGTGGAACGTTTCAATGCTAAGTTGGCTGGCTCAGAAATCGGACAAAACTCAAGCCACTCGTCCTCGACACTCAGTAGGAATTCGGGCCAAGAAACCAGCGCTTCAAGGATGTTACAGATGTAGTGCCTCTAGACAGCAGGTCTGCCGGATTGCATTCTGATTTGATATGCTTCCACCGACTGGGCTCAGTTAATTCCTGTATGACCGACAGTCGGTTAGCAATAAAGGTGCTGAATCTTTTAGATGAGTCATTTATGTAGTACAAAACCGTCGTAGAGTCAGTCCAAAACACAACTTTATCGAAACTCATGTGAGCTCCTTCAGTTAAATCTTCATATAACCTTGTCCCCAACATGGCTGCCGATAGCTCCAGTCGCGGTATCGACACTGATTTCAGAGGGGCTACTCTCGACTTCGCGTATAACAGAGAGCAACATGATGTGTCTTCAGCATGAAACCTAGCATAAGCAACTGCGCCAAACCCAGCTTCAGAAGCATCGCAAAAGATGTGTAGTTGCGGCGGCTCATTTGTCTCTCCAGGCTTACGAATGTACCGAGGAATCTTTAGGATGTCTATCGCCTTCACCTCACGTAGCCAGGAAGTCCAAATGTCACATCCATCACCAGTGACTGGGTCATCCCAATGTAGTTTCTTTCTACATAGTCTTTGTAACAATAACTTTGCGCGCATAATTAAGGGTGCGATCAGACCCAAGGTGTCATAGACAGAAGACACAGCAGACAATATGCCCCTTCTCGTAATTGGCCTCTCGGGTTTGGTGAACTGATAAAGTTAATTGTCCTCACGGGAGTCCCAAGCCATTCCCAAAGTTCTCCTAACCACCCCAGGGACTTCAGCTATCGGTTTGATCGACTCAGCTATCTCAGCTTGCGGAACCGCACGATACACCTCTTCATGACTGCAGACCCATTTGCACAGCTTAAATCCACCCCTACTTAACATCTCTCTGAGCCGTGCCACAAATTGAATTGCTTCCTTCACGTTCGGTAGCGATATCAAGAGGTCGTCAACGTAGAAGTTATTGTGAACAGCTTCCGCCACGATTTCACTGTAATGATGTCTCCAATCATCAGCTGTTCGACACAAGGCGAAATTGGCACAAAACGGTGACGAGGTGGCACCGAATGGATGCGCCGTCATTTGTTATTCAACCACTTCTGAACCAATCGAGTCATCTTTCCACCAAAGAAACCGTAACGCCCCTCTGTCGCGTAGAGACACCTTCACCTGCATGAACATGTCTTCGATGTCAGCAGAAACTGCCACCCGTTCAATCCTGAAACGCATAAGAATACCAATTAGGTTAGCCGTAGTATCTGGACCTTGAAATTGTTGGTCAAGCAGAGAAAGACCCTTGTACTTTGCTGCACAATCAAACACCACTCTGAGTTTGTCAGGTTTCTTCGGATTGATCACTGCGTGATGCGGTAAATACCACCTTGGGTTGTAGTCTGGTCGCAGCTGATCGCACGGTACAGGAACTGCGCAGCCTTTCTCCGCATTCTTCCTTAAAACCGAGATATACCGTTCTCGTAATGACGGATCACTTGACAACCGTTTACTCAAATGGTCTAACCTACGCCGAGCTGCTTCGTAATTGTTAGGAACATTGGCATTGTGATTTCTCCACGGCAGGGCTATTTCGTAATGACCATCAACGAGGCGTAAGGAACTTTCGACAATACACAGGGCTGTTTTATCCTCCCCGGATAATGACCGACTACTCGAATCAACACGTTCAAATCCGCTATCAAACAAGACTTTGAGTTGCCCTTCAAGCGGAATATCATCAAAATGCACAAAATTCACGGAGGCACACTGCCGGGTACTCCGACCAACGGGACCAAGTAGGGTCCAACCGAGTAGGGTTTTTACAGCGAATGGGCGTTTTCGTCCAGCGTCTCGTCGTTCAAACTGCCAGTGAGCTTCTGGAACATCGGCCCCCAGTAGTATCCTGACCCTGGGGTCAGTCAAATCATCAAATTTGACGCCATCAAATGTGGCCACTTCTCAGCTAATTGACTGACAGGAGCTGTCACGGGTTGTAATGGCAGGTGACTCAAGCAATATGCATGATCTACAAGCACACTATCGGAACCGTTCAGAGAAAACAATTGGAACTTAGCCAGCCTCACGTTTAATGAGGTACATGCATTTACCGTTAGCATTTTCAAAGAAGCAGGTTCGATCTCTACTCCAGCTTCCCGCAGGATATCTTCCTGTACCAAGCTAAGATCGGAACCGCTATCGATCAAAGCATAGGTCTCGATAGATGGCAAGGGGCCAACCAAACGCACGGGTACCGAGAATATACTATTTATTTATTTATTTATTTACCGGGAGTGCTGCCAGTATTGTGACAGTGGCTCAAATTTTCCTCGGGAGTCTTCGGTATTGACTCGTTATGTAACAGTCAGTGATGTCGCTTCTTGCATGCGGCTAAGCTGCAACCCTTGCTGACTCGGCAGCTGGAGGCACGATGACCAATCTCTAAACAATTATAACAGTCGCCCTTGTCTCGAACCAGATCCCAGCGCCTAGGTACATCCAGGCCTGTAAACATAGCGCATGATGATGTACTGTGATGGTCACCTCAAGCCAGACACACTGATTCCTTTGGGGTATCTAATGTAGTATATAGGGCGAAGTTACGACAGCTTCCCTTATCTTGAAATACTCGTCGCTGCCGAGCCTCATTCAGCTGTCGTGGTGCGACTGGTGTTGCTATCTGCCCGAAACTACTACGGGCTATACGGGCTTCCGTGGCAACGAAATCGGCCAAGTCCTTAAAAACAACGTCCCGCCCGTCTTGAACAATTGAATCGGCTGTTCTTGCCCATCTGGTTTGCAGTGCATTTGGGAGAACACGGACTAATCGCTCAATAGTAGCCACGGAGTCTAAATCAGCAGTAAAGTTTATCTGAGACAAGGCCACATAACAATTGTCTAGTTTTATGGACAGCCGCGACAAAGCGTCATGATCCCAGTCAAGGGGTCTCAACCCAGTAAGCAGACCTTCGATTAGTGATCGGGCAACAGCGTGACACTGGCCAAACAGTTCACGGAGTATGGATCTAGCCTTGTGATACGCCTGTTCAGGAGGCAGCATTACACACTCGCTTATAGCCTCTTTTGCACGACCTTTGCAATAATAAACTAAACAGAGCAACCGCTGCCCACCGTCACTCACCCGGGTCTCGACAAAGTATTCGAACTGCTTAATGAACCTCCAGTAAGCTGTCGGATTACCATCAAAAAATTCCAACTCAACCTTAGGCAAATCTATGGACGTACGACAAGCTACCGGTAACGGTTGGTGATATGACGTGGGCGTAATTATCGGTGGCACGGTCTCTTGACAATCATTCAAAAACTGATTCATGCGATCCACTCCAACATCAGGTACGTAATTGGAAACAGTTAGGTGATCAGGGCCATCAACATTCTCTTCCATTGCTAGTCGTAACCTAGCCACCTCTAACTCTGTCTCAGCTTGCTGTCACTTACGTTCTGCTAGCCGTAAAGCTACACGCGCATTACTCTTACGACTACTGTGCGAACCAGAGCAATAAACAGTGTCAACAACGGGGGACATATTTGGAACTTGCCGGGATTCCTTCATGTCTTTATTGGCATCGACGGAGGGCTTCTTATTCTTAGGCATTGTGCGATCCGAGAGAGAAATTGTCCAAGGCGAAGAGAAGTTGCAAATTCAGGGACCGTTAAGAACTGTAACGCTCCAAGGCGTTTGGAAAGTTAAGCTACGCGTTCCCCACCGGAAAATTCAACAAAAGTCCAGATCCGGACCTGAGAAAACGGTGCTATTTGTACAAACGCATCGCACCAAAGTAGAAATTACCTTAACGGTTTTCCAAACACAAACGTTTACCAACAGATTTCAGTCAGTTCCACAAAAGGTCCGTAAGCCAAGGTGCACACGAAACAAATGGACATAGAGGTGAGACCGAAGTTATGATAAGGCAATTGAGCCAATCGTAAGCGTCCGCCAACGGGAACGGGCTGAGGACAGACAGACCTGCCACACTGGATACATGAGTTGTGGGAACACAAAATCGCTTATGTCAAGAGAAAAATGACAGGTCCATGGGGGCTGGGTGAAGTTAAGATGAGTCACCGGAGTCGCTCGCTAAGAGCATCAGGGCAGAGAACAAAGGAATGGAAAGTAAGGGAGTTAGCAAACATAATCGATCCAGACGGCCGAGCAATGTAGAACTGGGCATTCAACATGGGAGAGACTGGGATGGTCAAAGTTTTTTCTACAGTAGGTACAGGTTGCGTTGGTTATCCGCCTTCACATCTCTTTGGGAACCTGTGCGACGTTCCTGGAAAATTGCCGTGATCCTGCACTACGCCACAGCGTCTCCTCTAACATTATGCCTCCTCCATTTGATGTCTCCTTGCCACATCGTTGCAAGTGTCCGTTTTCTATTTGAAACAGGCCTTCCCTTTCAGAGCCTCTGTGGTATGCTGCGCACAGAGACTTCCGACGTAACACCGCCACTCAGCCGCCTCCAAGGTATGTCCTCCGCCATCTTATGCACGCAGCATACGTGGTCGCAGGTGTCCGTCGCAACTAGACTGGACCTAGACGTGATGCGAAGGTTTGCGCACCCCTTTGACCCATTGAGCTATACTGGTTGATGCCTCCGAGCATCTTGAGAGCTACTCCTACCAGGTTGGTCAAAGGTGAGAGCTCAGACAAACTCAGTTTCCTGGTCCTCCACGTTGGTGGTTTCTAATGGGATGGCGTCCATTTCTGTAAAACTAAATCACTGCCACCCCGCTGCCTTGCGGACAGGCTATGGAGCCAAAGGCTTTGGATGAGGACCCTAATCGTCCTCCTGTCTAGTCCTGGGCGCCCTGGCAGTATCCCAGCCCACATACAACCATGACATTTTCTTCTAACATAGACTTCATCCTGCATCAGCCGTCGCGCAGATTTTCAAAGGTCGCCTTATCTGCTGCATACAGCAGGGCGGATAAGCGAAAATGTGCTACTGCTTGCGCCGCCCTTCTTTCTTTTCCACCTCTTGCTCTTACTCCCATCCCGGCCCCCATTACTAACCTTCCTTCTATAATTCCCAGCTTAATTGACAGCAACCGAAGTGGTACTGGAGTAGTACCATCTGCAGCCACCATCCCACAGCACCTATCGGACGCCTATCGGCAAAAGTCCCTTCTAAAGCCACGCCGTCCCGTTTCCATAGCGACATTTAACGTCCGCACTCTAAGACAAACAGGTCAGCAGGCTGCACACCCACGCACCTTGGACACACTAGGTGTTGATGTGTGCGGTGTGTCCGAAACTAGGATTAATGAACCTAACGGGGTTATTGAATTGACTGCACCCGGCTTATCCTCTCGTTACTGATTACACGCATCCGGAGACGCAGGTGCGGCACTCGCGGGACAAGCTGGTGTTGGTATCGTTCTCAGCTCCAAGGCTGAATCATCGTTGGTTGAATGGATTCCTCTGAACAGCCGTTTATGTGCTGCCCGTTTGACGACTTCAGCTAAGGTTAATTAGCGAAGTAGTACAAAACGCTGTTTGTTTGTGATTTCCGTTTACGCTCCCACCGACTGCCGTTCTAATGCAGTCAAGGACACTTTCTATCACGAACTGAACACGCTGCTACGCAGTGCTACTAGTTCAGACATTATAGTACTTGCAGGGGATATGAACGCACAAGTAGGGCGTCTGAGTTCTTCAGAAGCTCAGCTGGGTGGTAATTATGGACTTAACTCTGAACGGACTGACAACGGTGAGCGTCTGCTGCAACTGTGTGCGGATCACCAGTTGTTTCTTACTAGCACTGCTTTCAGACACAGTGGGCGCCGAAGTGCCACATGGCGTCCACCTGTAGCTGGCCAGCGATGAACCCAATTTACCACATAGCCATAGGTTACAGGTGGCGCCGTTCTATCCTGGATTGCCGCTCGTACTAGAGTACCTGTGTGGACTCTGATCATGCCTTGGCGCGCTGTCGTTCCTCCATGAACTTTACCGGAAGGCGCACAAAGCGTCTCCCACGATGGGCAACGGAGAATTTGTCCCAGCCCTCGGTCAGGCAAGCCTATCAAGAAGCACTGCATAGCGAACTCTCGCTGTCTTGTCCTAATGACACTGAACTTCAGTGGAATAGGATCTCGGCCGCTACGCACGACGCAGGAGCATCTGTTTGTGGCCCTATCAGTCGTCACCGCACCAGTCACTGAATATCCTAGAGGTCGGCGAACCGGTTGGAAGCCAGAAGGCACCTCCCGGCTGGTTCTGAACACAATGTGACCAGACGGGCTATTAGGCTTGAACTAAAGCGGAGCCTACGTGCTGATAAGGAAGTCTGGTGGACCAGTCGGGCTCAAGAAATGGAGGAGGCAGGAGCAGTAGGCAATTACCGCAAGCTCTTCCAGCTAATCCGCACCACTGGTCCCAGAAAACCAGGCGTCAGTGAGACAGTCAGAGACAGCGCAGGTGCGCTGCTACACCATAAGGAGCGCCGTATTGCTCGTTGGGCTGAACACTTTGAAGGTCTGTTTAGCTGGTCTCCTGCTCCCGGACCTCTTCCTACTCAGGTGATGCGGGACGTGCCAAGGACGGTTAGTTTAGAGCCTCCATCGGAGGCCTAGGTCCGAAGCGCGATCACAGCCCTCAATCGTTTTCGTGCCGCTGGCCCGGATTCTCTCCCACCTGCAATATTTAAGGATGGTGGTGAGGTCCTCTGCAGGGCACTGACCTTATTCGAACGTACCTGGAAGAGAGTGTCCCGGCTAATTGGAGCGAATCGATTATAGTGGCAATATACAAGAAGGGCAGTCGCACAGACTGTGCGAAACACAGGGGTATTAGCCTAACGCCAGTTGTGACAAAATTACTGGCCTCGATTATCGTTCGTCGCCTCACTGCAGAACGGGAATCTCGGATTAGGGAAGAGCAGGCTGGTTTTCGCCCAGGACGTGGCTGTATAGACCATATATTCACATTGCGGCAGGTGCTAGAGCAGCGCCACGCATACCGCAGACCGACAACAGCTGTGTTCCTCGATTTCAAGAGTGCGTTCGATTCAGTCGATCGATCGATTCTGTTCGAAATACTTGCGCGGAAAGGTGTTCCCACGAAATATGTGAACATCCTTCGTGCTCTATACTGGAACACTACAGGCCGCGTCAGGGTCTGCGGTGTCTTATCGGATAGCTTTCCGACTACAAGTGGCGTTCGTCAGGGTTGCCCGATTTCCCCGTTTTTGTTTAATTTCGTCGTGGATTCTATCATGGAGTGTTCCCTTGCGGAATCTCACGATGTAGGCGTTGAAGTGCTGCTTAGTGAAAGGTTAGTTGATCTAGATTACGCGGACGATATCTTCTTGCTTTTCGACGAGGTTAGAGCGGCACAATCAACCTTGAATGGCCTGTCCAGGGTGGTCCCATTATTTGGTATACAATTTACACCTTCAAAATGCAAAGTGTTTCTGCAGGACCACCAGCCACTTGATGACCCCTTGACGACTGCTAATGAGGAACTCGAGGTGGTTGATCATTTCACTTATCTTGGCAGCTGCTTCGGCAATGATGGGCGCATAGCAACTGACGTGAGCTCACGCATTGCAAAAGCCAGAGCTACCTTCTTGAACCTGCGTCATCTTTGGCGACAGAAGGGAGTTTCCCTTCGTCTGAAAGGCCGGGTATACAATGCCTATGGTAGTGAAACTTGGCCTCTTCGGTCTGAAGATCTGAGGCGCCTTCAAGTCTTTGATCATCGTTGTCTGCGAAGCATTGTTAGAGTCGGATGGCACCAGCGTGTCCGCAACGATGATGTGCGTAGGCGAGTACTAGGTGGTGATAATCATGCTAGCTCCCTAGAACAACAGATATCACTGAATAAGTTGCGTTGGCTCGGGCACGTGCTACGCATGCCTGGTCACCGCTTACCTAGGAGGGCCTTGTTCAGTCTACCAGGTGAAGGATGGCGCAAGTTTCGCGGTGGACAGAAGTTGACTTGGCAACTGAAAATGACGTCCCTGATGACCAAACTGAGTGCCGTTGGTCCGTCACGCCTTCCGCGTTGGAGTCCACGTGACTCACCTTGTGCTTGGCTCGAAACATCACGGGACATGGCTCGCAGTAGTCACCAGTGGCGCGTCTGCTGCTGTCTCCTAATTAGATTGTCTGTTTAAAGTGTGTTTGGTGCTGATTTGTCTGCGAGGTAATGGCTGAGTATGACGCGTGGTAGTGAAAGCCGCAAGGAAGCTGTCTCGCCGATGCCGCCTTATCTTTGTACGATAGCCAGCTGTTTGTGACGGATTGTTGTCTACACAAGGTGTAGGCGCCTTGACCCAGAATGTTTGCTTACGGCATTAAGGTTTTCAGGTAAGTCCCCCTTCGCTCCTCTCTTCTTATTCTATATTTCATAGTTCCTCATGGTTGTATGGCAGCGAAGCATCAGTTCCAATGGCTGATGTACTGCTGTTGATTATGATGATGAGTCGCAGGTGCGGTTAGTTTCCCATGAAGGCTTCCGTTTTATAGAAGCAGTGATGTTCGCGTAGCACCGCGTTGCAACGTACTACCGCCACTTGGCTAACACCTACCTATGGCCTCCGCCATGTGATACATCATTCATACCTAGTCCCAGGTAACGTTTGTTTTCCACTATCACCACTGTTGAACCGCGAAAGTGAAATGCGGCGCCAACTGCCATCCAACTTAACACCGCCACTGAGCCACCTCCCCGGAATCCCCTCTACCATTTGATGTGTCATGGAAATTTCTCCACAGGTGACTGGTCTTCTATGCGGACTTGTCTTTAGCGGCCCTCCTAACCGCCCTGCCATTGCATTCCGACAACGTGGAAACACCGCATGTATTCCCACTTGTCGCCTCCACTCTGCCGATGCATGACATTGCATAACATGCAGCCCCAGGTTCGCCATGACAGCAGGTACGTCCGTATGCGGTAATCCCCTTCCGTTCAGTTAGTATGGTAGGTACAGCCACCTGCAAGCATTGCACCGCTGTTACCCACCGTCCGCATTGCCACGGTGACATCTGTGACACCTGTGTATCCC
>OX104064.1:199248575-199354709 GCA_944474145.2 Dicrocoelium dendriticum | reverse complement strand
CATTGCCCACATTTTTTGCAGTCGTATGGTTGCCACTAAGTGATACTCGCCACGCGATCAATGATCTTTCGGCTGTGTGATTGTGGTACACAAGGTTGTATGTTGACAAATGAAAGTATTGGGCCTTCCAACGCATGTGTGTGTCCATCATTATGTTAACGTGGTTGTTAATATGCAAAGAGGTGGATTAGATTCCAATAAAATGAACGGGTTAAATGGGTTGCGGTGGTAAATCATTTTCCCGCTTCTAGCGAAAGCAGTCATGTTGGAATAACTCTTGTGCATTCCGTGGTATCTTCAACGCTTCACATGTGGACTTTTCGTCAATGAACGAGGATGTGAAACCTTTTCAAATGGAAACAGCGACATCGTTCATTCGTCGGAGCGTTAAAACTGCGAAAGATTTCCAATGGGATACTGGACAGGGGCCACCCGAAAGCTGCCAGTACCTACACATTCAGTTTGTGTGCGTGCATAGTAAGTGTTCGAATGTTCCTGGAAAGCGGTAAGTGTTACGTATCCGCGAGATTAATATATTTTAACAGGTACCGGTGTTACAATTGCCCTGCGCTGTTCTCAGCGGCTTTTAAGGGGGAATGTTACGTGATTGGAAACGCCTGTCTTTAGCATGCGCATAGTTTTCACGTGGGGAAGCCTTGGCTGTAGGACGGAAATTAGCGGCTAACAGCGGACCAGGAAAGCACGGTACTTGACTTAATGAAGGCGTTTCGTCGCACGCAGGAGATGCGTGCATTTGTGCGTCTTCAATGTAACGTTCATGTAACGAGGCGCGATTTGTATGACATACGTCGGCGTCATCGTAACGCTTTTGTCACGAAAGTGGGAGAGGTTACGCAGCTGTTGCGAAGAAACGGTCAGCAAGCTGACTAGATTGGGTAACGTCCCAGTTAACGCCCCAAACCCTCGACCGTGCTTACTTCGTGTAGTCCTATCCACCCCGGAGGAACGCAACGCGCTGTTGCGGTTTGCCTTCAAATTGAAGGGTACTAATGTTAGCGTTCAGCCAGACCTCCCATTAGCGGATAGGCTGAAGCTAAAAGAGGCCATTAAAGACCTCAAAACCAGGCGAGCGGCCGGTGAACAAGGTCTCCGGTTGGTGGATATTCGGGTGGTCAGCCGGCGGTCTGTTTCCGACCTACCAGTGCCAGTACTGGTAGCGCACGACCCAGGGCTGGACATTACGAGTACCTTCAGGTAGTGCTAAGCAATGTGCGCAGCCTAAGGAATAAGATGTGCGAGATAGGTCTGCTTGTAGATGGGTCTCATCCTCATATACTTGCATTCACTGAAACGTGGCTGTCTCGGGACATCACGGACGGTGAAGTACATCTGTCTAACTACGCACTATGTAGATGTGATCGCTTCGTTGGCCGACAACGCAGGGGCGTTGCGCTTTCCGTTAGCTATGGACTTGACGTTTTCCGTACGTACATGTTTCAGTCGGCAGATAAACTTGTGGAGGCTTTGTCGGTATTGAATAGCTCTTCCTCAGCTCAACTTACAGTTGTACTTATGTATAGAATCTCTGGGAATGGGTCCAAAGAGGCGTTTGACTTTATTCGCTTTCAATCCACAAAGTTGTGTGATACTGGGGGACTTCAACCTAACAGAAGTTTGCTGGGCAGATCTTTCTTGCGAATTGGCGGAAGGTACTTTGGTTGCAGATCTTGAGCTTACGCCACAAGTACCTTTGAATCAGTTCGTGGACCTCCTCACTAGGTACCTGGATGCTCAACTACCGTCTGCTTTGGATGTAGTTTTTGCCACGTCAACAGACTTCGTAGGTGACATCACAGCACTTCCTTAGGTGTCAGTGATCATGTTCGTTTATCGTTATGGTGTACTCTGTGCAAGCTTCAGCAGCACATCGCTAAGCCATTTCCAAACATACGACGTGCTAAATACCAGGCAACGCGTATCAAGGCTTCCGGGTTGCTTTGCGAAATCTTGGTGGCTGATACGGTTCAGGCGGCGTGGGATAAAGTTAAGTCTTATCTCACGGAAGTGTCTATTCACTACATCCCGCCTGCGTGGAGAAAGTAGACAAGAAAGTAGCCGCCGTGGATAGATACCACTGGCAATTACCTGTTCCCGAAGCGTTCCAGGTGCTGGAGGACCTACCGTGCGACTCCATCGACTTGCACCTATGGTAGATACCGCGAGGTTAGAAATAGGTGTAAACAACACTTAAGAAAAGCTCGGCTGTTGTTTGAAAAGGGGTTAGCTGAGACAGCTTTGGAAAATCCCAGGTTCGTCGCTCATGTTAAGAGACGATGTAGTTCAAATTCGGTAAGCCCAACTTTGATGTGGGCCAATGGAACTTGTGCGTATGCTGACTCAGATAACGCTCCTGTACTTAAGCAGCATTATGCAGGGACTGTTGTACGTAAGGCCCCGTTGACTGGGGTGGCGCTTGTCCCCAGATTACCTGAAGGTTCTTATTTAGCTGAGCTTACTGTGGTGGAAACGCAAGTCCTTAAACTGTTGCAACTACTGAACCCTTCCCAAGCCGCTGGGCCTGATTCAATTCACTCGAGACTTCTGCATGAGTTGGCGGTGGAAGTAAGTGGACCGCTGACGATGGTGCTTCAGAAGTCACTTGACAGCTGTACATTAACTTCCGAATGGAAGGAGGCTGTCATCTGTCCTATCTTCAAAAACAGCGACAGGTGTGTGTGAGCCAATTACAGGCCAGTCAGTCTGACTAACGTCGTGGTCAAACTGCTTGAAAAGCTGGTGAGTGATTCGTTGGGACGTCACCTGAATAGATTTAATCTAATCAGTAGTGCACAACATGGAGTCCGGAAGGGATTTTCGTATTTGACGAATTTGTTGGTTGCACGTGAAGCTTGGGCCGAGGCAATGAACAATGACCACGTAGTGAATGTGCTTTTCGTAGACTTCTCGGAAGCACTTGATAAGCTACCACGCTTGAGGCTATCACAAAAGCTGGGCTCCTACGGCGTAACTGGCCGAGCCCTTCACTGGGTATCTGCGCTCTTGCAGGGAAGAGCCCAGTGTTTACGTGTAGGTCGCAGTTTATGCTTTAGGCAATCGGTCCTTAGCGGTGTCCCACAGGGCTTAGACCGATGCTGTTCTCCATCTAGGTAACCGATCTCCCAGGAGAGCTTGGGTATCACGCCTGTTGTTTGCTGATGACCTTAGGCTATGGAATGTTGTAAATGTTCCTGGGGGTTCTGAGGCCATACAGCATGCCCTGGACAGGCTCCGGGATTGGTCTACTTTGTGAATAATGCCGCTAAATCAGGCTAAGTGTTCCGTCCTTCGTATAGGAGCAACTTTCCCGTCTTCGAGCTGCGTACTCGGTGGGGTCGGACTCTCACTTGTCTTTAACCAGGTAGACCCAGGCCTCGTCCATTCCTCGTCTTTGCATTCTGTTGACAACTGGAAGAAGGCCGCTAGTAGGGGTTTCAGAATGTTGTGGTTAATACGCCGTTCTTTCGGGGTCTTAACTGCCGACATATTATGAAAAGCTTTCTCAGCTTTCGTTCGGCCCCATCTGGAATAATGCGTACGGGCTTGCAAGACCTGCCTTGTTGGGGACAAAATGGAGCTCGAGAGCGTTTCGAGAGTGGGTACCAATTTGATCGAGTGGTTTACGGGGGCAATCGTATTGCGACCATCTACTTAGCTTTGATGTGTATTCAACGCACTAACGACGGCTTTGAGGAGACCTAATCCTTACTTACCGCAGTTTGACAGGGGAGGTTGGACCTGACTTTGGTTCGCTATTTAGTCCGGATAGGTTGACTCGCCTTTGCGGTCATCCCATGAACCTACACAAGCCGAGTTCTGACGGGATCAGGGCGGAAACTCGGTCATGGCTTAGGGTTATCGAGCGCTGGAACCCGCTTCTGAAAGTGCAGTCAATGAGCCTACAGTTAAGGGTTGTCAGTAAGATGCTCTTTGCTGGCAACATGAAACCTTCCCCTTCTCCTGACCATATCCATCTTCCAATTTTTAGTTCGCGTTCTGTCTTTCTCTTCATTCAGTGGTGGTATCATCCATTTAAATAACTTTCATTCCCCTTCATCTTCCATGTTCTGTCTACTTCTTCTTTACTTCACACGACCTACACAGCGGGGACGAATAGTGCCGGGAACATGGCAGTAATTGTTTGGGCAGGGTGCGCTTCGAGTGTTTCCATGTTAACGTAGCAACCCTCCGACATCTTATAATTTCCTGGCTCAACTATCCACTCAAGAAGGAGTACTCATGGTATTTTCCTATCGATGCAAAGTTGGTGTTTCGATGGGTATTGAGAGCGGCTGTATGTGTCACAAACGGGAGTCACCTTCGATACACATTCTGGTGGAGGTTGCGGTTCCTAGCATGATGTCATGGCAATTGATATTCCGTACCCTGAAAACTAGAACTTCCGCACGTCACCGCATTAATACCTGGCGCACAAGGAGGGCGACGGCTGGTGAAGATGCGGTTTGCGCTGTGTCAGCAAGAGGATGATGACTCCGAGAGCCGCAAGCAGTTGGATTGCGCAAGTTGCGACGTATGCGGGCGATGGTTCCATCAAAGTTGTGCAAGATACCATGGTGAGCTGGCATGCACATGTATGCACTGCTGCTGGTAAGTTAAATTTGAGTTGTGCAACGTTCCGGTTCTTTAGAGCTTCAAATGACGGCAAGAGTGTTGCCTCGTAAACCTTTACGTTTGGATTTCCCTTACAATCAGTACGTGTGGACGTTACACTTTCGCAGACAGATTGTACTTACCGTGCAACCTGTACACAGACTGCAGACGTCACGCGGATAAGGGTTAAAAACTTGTACTGTCTCTTGAAACACCCGTTTAGAGCTCGAATGGCCTAAATTGAACGGCCTCAAGCATCATCTTGTGAAGGGTAGTCAGTCCACCCGGCCGCTTTTCTGTGTGGTCGTTAATTGTGCGAAAGGCATGACCGACCGTTATAGCACTTATGTGCCGACCGTGGATGGCGCTCACTCTGTGCCGGTCTCCGCAGTTGCACTTGCACACAGTGTGAAATACAGGCGCCTAAAGATTGGTAGATTGCAAGAGTTGTTGGCAGATGTTGGCGAGGGTTGAGAAACCTGGCCCCCTAGATCAGGAGATATAATGAGGCTAGTTACGCTCGACTATCGGTGTCTTCCCAGGTTGGTTCACATCTGGTGGAAATACGGCGTGAGCAAGGAGTATGTTCGACGCGTTGTTTCTGGCACAGGAAAAGGAACTGAACCGCTCTGCACCATCACTTCACGCATCGTGCTGCGACGGCTCGGCCACGTGTTGCGCATGCCAGCCTACTGACTCCCGCAACGTGTCTTGTTTGTTCACATGGCGTGCGCATTAACCAAGCTGAGGGGTGGCCCAGCGATAACTTGCTCGAGAGGAATGCAGACCCTCCCTTTTGGTTTGGCCTCGGTTGGGTCCACCGGTGGCCATCTACAGGAAGATGTCAAGAGTTACTTCGACGCTTACTCTCTGTCCGAAACTAGGGTCAATGACTCACGGTGTTGTTGATTTAATGGTGCCAGGTTTGTCCTCGTTATTGGTTGCGCACCTCCGGAGGCTCCGCTGCTGAAACTACTGGTGAAGCTGTAGTGGGAATCATTCATGGCTGTGTGGGTCGGTTCATTGGGTTCCGGTTAATAACCTCTTGTGTTCCACTCTGTCGGTGTATGCATTGCGTTTGAAATGCTTGTGCCTAATTTGTCCCGGTAGTCGTTTTCCACCTCTACGTAACCTTTGCCTCCGCTATCTAATCCGCTACACCTCCGGTACATGTATTGTCCGTCCACATGTGGCTTCGAGCATTGCTGTTCATCCGGGCTGTGTATATGATTGATCCGCCCATACTAGTAAGTATAAGTAAGTGGCTTTTAGAGCTGCTGTCTATCCGTGCTGCCTATATCGGTTATCCTCCACTACTAGCCAGCCTCCACGAACCCTTTGCCGCCGCATATATACTCCTTTGCACCTCTGGTAAGTGTCTCGGCTGTCCACATGTGGCTTTTTGAACTGCTGTGTATGTGTGCCACCTACATGGTTGTTGCGACACTATTGCTCAGCCTCCACGAAACGTTTCTTCCAGAACCCCTGTCTATTTGTGGTGCTTACTACAGTGGTCCACCACTACTGGTCCGCCTCCACCTAACAAGGGACAGAGCATACCTGCTTCGTCGCACTCTCGGTTTGTGTATTATGCGAGCACATGAGACTTTTAGCACGCAAGCATATTTACTTCGAAAGTATGGTTGCTCTGAACGTCAGTCTGCTTGCAGACTGATGTAGAATGCCATGCGTTTAAACACCACCGCCTATTTTGCACACCAGATGTTTGCTTGTAACATATCTTGCAAACAAAATTACATGTTTGTACTGCCAAAGCAGTTCCTTTCCCATGTCCGGGTTACACTGATTTTGGCCTGTCACGGTGGCCTCTTATGCGGCTGGCGAAATCATTGCTCATTGTTCACCCTTGCAGGGTTCCGAGCTGCATACATGCTCACGCAAATAGTGGTGAACATTTCTGAATGGTTCAACCGTCCGTCACCTTTATTGCCTGCGGTTTCCCCATGTCCGGAACCATTTACATCCACCGTTGCTCACCCGCTAGCAGCTTATCCTCTATCAGCGGCACTGCGCCTCTGCTCACATACTGCCACCTGCAAGGGATGCATCACTGATTCAAAGCCATAGGTATCATTGGATTTCCATGACCACTTCTCTTTCAGAGCCCAAGTGATATGCGCCTCCGTTTGGCTGGCTAGCCGAACGACCTCCTCGTGGTGCCAGCTGGGTGGTTCGGGTAAATCCCGTTCCAGCAAATGGTTCGGCGGCAGTGTTCCGGGATCTGGTGGGATTTCGCCTGGTAAGCGTTCTACAAATAAAATCCACAGGTATCCGTTTAACAACACTGTGACGTGGCGGATGTGACTCGCTACTAAATAAAGCCGGTGTCTCTTCCCTTTTCCGGTCGATCATTCACACATCACGGACGTCATCTGATTCAAGGCATTTCATTGATACCCACCTTTGCTGGCGAACACAACGAACAAAGCACACACGGTCACATTTATCTACTCACACAACATGTCCTCTTACAACTACACAGTTAAACATAGTTTGGCATCTCAACACATAAATTCCTATGTTATTGGTCAAAATGTACTACATTGTGCAATTGCCGATCATAAATGTCTGTAATACCATGATCAGGCCCTTGATGGTGTGCCTGGCAGTGACGAGAATAAACTATTTATTTATTTATTTAATTCAGCCACTGCGCCTACTCCCACGTACTGCCACTAGCATGTGATGCATCGTTGATTCATAGGCACAGGTACCATTGGATTCCCATGACCAGTTCCCTTTCAGAGTCACAGTGCTATGCGCCGCCCTTCGTCATCCTGCTTACCGCTGCCGCTGCGTCTCAAAAGTACAGCCTCCGTAATAGGACGCCTCTGTGAAACCTACTTACAGGTATCCTTTCATTTCATTATTGACAGCCCATCGACAGCCAAAATAACATGCGACGCCGTCAAAGTGAACACTGCCACTGTCTATTTTCCTACGTATTCGCCCCAGTTGTGAGTTCATCAGTGATACATGTACAAAGGTGAGGCATTTCAATGGCTACGTCCCTTTTATAGCCAAAGTAAATATGCGCCGCTCACAACGTCAAGGTTATCGCTGCCCCTGACCATACACTCGCCGACTGGTACCTCTCTATCAGGCGTTAGTGAATGCGAGCCAAAGCTAACATCAAATTTCATTGATGACCTCAACTCCAGAGACACAATACACATGCGCCGCAATCCGCCGTCCTCATTACTTCCCTTGGTCACCCAGTGACGTGCGTGCATTAGTCGTCTCCTGTCATAGCACCGGATCCGGTCTTCCTTCGCTTTTCACTTTCGTCTACATTTTACCTTCCTTTGAGAACGGAGCATCGGCTTCTTTCAGGGCGGCCCTCTGTCACAGTGCCTTGTCGTCCCACGGTGCACAAACAAATAAATAATTTATTCTCGACTATGCGAGGCACGCCCATGGAGGCCTGATCAGATATGTACAACTGTACAAAAATTTTATGGCAACTGTAACAGTGACGGCAGAAAATCGTTCACATGTCCATGATTGGAACTGTACAATGGAGAAAATGTGAAACAATAATTTGGTTGCCATGAGATACGGGACCTCAGCTAATAATAGATTGAGAATCCTGAATGATCCACCGGAAGATAATGGAAGAGCACGCTCAAGAGATATATGCCATTAGAGTGAGTTCGTGCACAAGTAAGGCAAAGGTCAACGTATCTTAGGAAGTAAAAAGACGACAGTATATGCAGATGTAGAAGTTCTAGTGTAACGAACCTTTCTAGTATTGTGGCGCTGGATGACCTGCCAGTGTGAAATTACGGGCTGTGACTTTATTCGGTGGCAAGTCACATACGCCATGTTGCAGTGTTGTTAAACGTACATTTGTGGCTTCTTATAGGGAAAACGCTTGCCAGGCGAAAACCCACCACGTCCTGGAACACCGCCGCCAATCCATTGAATGGCAAATTGTAACTGGCTATGTTTCTTGTAGAACGTTTGTTTGCTCGGTTATTCGCAGTCAGGTTGTGTCCCATTTTTCTGCTGGCTGATGCCTTAGCTGGTTGCCTGTTGCGTTCCCGGGTCCTGTCCATTCGTAGGTCGGATACTAAACATTCTTTTTGAATATGATGTGTTAATCCTTTGCAGAACCACGTAAAGTCTCCTCTGATTATGTGTATTTGCCGGGGGGCGAAGAATTCGTGTCCAGCTACCCTCAGTTGACATTGGTGGTTGGGTGCAGATGGTTAGAATGGAAATGAAGCATGGTCCAGAGAAGTTTTTGTTGGTTGTTTCGTCTTATCCTAGACGGAGGCAGTTCCTCAGTTCAAGCCCGTATCACTCAAATGTCCACGACCTCAAAGAAAAGGGAGAGAGGAACAGGCCGAGAGAAGACCGAAAAGGACGGGCAATGTACCCAGCAATGGATCAAAATCCTACTTTGAGACATTTGCTTGAGACAACTGGTGTACAATGCGTAACAGATATTATGTTAAAGATGTTTTTAAGTACGCAGAAGGCATGGCCTAATGGGTAAAATACTTTCATGTCCATAAGGATGAAGAGCAGGATTTCGGAAAGAAATTCATGAGGTATAAGCTAACGATGACCGAATTCTACCTGAGACTAAAAGGTGGGTGTGTAGTCACGATTGGTTGTTATCGGGAACCAAAAGATACAGTGACGATGTGGCCGTATTTATATAGGCTCCACGGGATAAGGATTACCTAAGCGACTAACTAGTGCATGGGTGTATGAAGATAGGAAGATGAGCAAACTAGAAGCAGGCTAAGAATAAATGGATATGAAAGGAAGACTAAGTGCTAACGGTAAGACGATCAAAAGATAGCGATAATGGACCGGGATTCAGTGGCCAAAAGTGCCTGTTGGGTTAATCATTCTAGTTACTATTAAATAACTGCAGTGTCAAAGGAGAGGATAGCAAACCAGCTGAGCTATGAAAAAACTATACCAAGAGAATAAACATTCTACGGAAGGAGTGACTCTTAGCGAGCTATTGGTATTCGCAAAGTTGAATAGAGCCTACAGCGACCAGCTGCTGCTGAGAAGAGCTAGTGGCTATAGGAAAGGATGTAGCAGTGGCTGGTGTAGCCATATCATTAAGACGTTTGACCACACGCTGGATCCCTAGAGTTTCAATAGGTAAATGGATGAGCAGCGATTAGAGAGAAAAACCATCCAGAAAAAGATTAGGAGAGCAAACAAGTGACTCCATCCTTACATGGGGCTAACAATGAATACCTGCTGTCAAGAAGAGTTAACGCGTGTAAGACGAACGTAGGATAACGGCGCGCTAGGAGAGAGATGAGTGGCCAGCAATAGAAATCGGATCAAGCCTTCAGTTACTAGTGGATCCTACGGTGGCACAGAATAGGTCAGCAAACCAGCTGAGCTGTGACGCAAACAATCCAAGAGAATAAACTGTAAGAAAGGAGCCATTCCTGGAGAGCTCCGGATATCCGCAAAGTTAAATGGGAGCTATGGCGACTAGCTGCTGCTAAGCAGAGATAGTGGCTCTAGAAAAGGATGTATCAGTGGCTGGTGCAGCCATATCATTAAGACGTTTGATCACTACTGGATACCTACAGTTCAGATGAAGAAAGCAACATGCAAGCGAAGCTTAGAGAGACAAACGTCGGAGGAAAATGAAGGCTGGAGAGTTAAGGAGTGACTCCTTGTAGCGGACTACAAGCTCACAAGGTTCAGTGGGTGGTTCCTTAAACTTCAGACAATATATGGGCCAAGTCCTGCATCTTGACGTATGACAAAACAATGAGAGCAATGCAACCAACATGCGCATCTATTAAAACGTGGTAAGTTCACCTTATGCAGTTATTCTTAACGAGGTACATGCCGCTGTAGCCCTACATCCTTCGTAAATCTTGTTTCCCTATTTCATTGAGCCTTTGGCAGGTTTACCTCGTAGCACCCTCAATTCGTCCTGTAATAATACTTGATGAAACATTTTTCAGTATTCTCGCTTGCTGGGTGGTGATCGTTCGTAAGGCTCCCCACAAAGTCGAGAATATTTGCATATGGTTTGAGCTTACCTCTGCTTACCTGATACAAGCATACCCCACCTTACACGCACGGCGTAAATCAGTACAACGTCGTCGTGTGCATCGCTTCCCCTTCTACTGTCAATCCGTTGCTCCAAACATCCACTTCCTACTCAGCACGTCTCGTCAGTCTACCCAGTAGCGGGTTTAATTTATAGGTACAATGCGACACTATTAAGTAACGTAAAACGGGCCGACTCTTCAGTTAAGATTAATGAACACAAAACACTATGTCTTATTTATCTTTTACGGTAACCTTTAGCACATTCCATCTTCCCTACTTCACCGCATCCAATAGAAAAAACTCCGTTACACTTCCCGAGGCAATATTCTTTAAATGATTTTAAATGTTTATAGAACGCCTGTTCCCCCAAAACCTCTGAAACTCTGAAACGAGTACTCATCGAATTCGATGCTTACATACTATTACTTCATGCGAAATCATTTTGCTTGAATCAGAACCATTCCATTTAGCACACCTAGTAGAAAAAGAATGACACTTACAATAACAAACAGCTGCAGTCCCCACTATTAACTATAAGATTCCTACGCGTCCACAATTGCATACCACAAAACCATTTCTACTTTAACATAATTTTTCTTTTAGGCAATATAACATTGCCAAAGTCTCTCCAGTCTCCCATTTTTACATGTATTATGGATCAAACATGCAGAAGTTCATGGATTTACACACAAACAATAATTCGCGTATGCATTTATTACTTACGAACGTACCATTATTCCTTACTATCTTCATCAACCAATATATATACATACATCCATGAGCATATACGTATTATATATATATATAAAGGACACTTCATTTAAGAGCAGAGGACGTGTTTACACACACGCAGTCAATTATCTAATAATTATTAATGATTCTGGTCACCATTACGATTACACGGTTCAGACTTCCACAGGTAACCTCCACTGCAAACCAATCCCTACTTACAAACCATATGCTATACATCCACATTCGCATATTTTGGTAACGTTACCATACATGCCGCCACTTCGTTCATTTTATGGACACATGGCTCCGCCAGCCGTAAGCAAGTTGTTAGGTTCTGTTCCTTTTTTAGCCACTTGCGTACTGTTATATATTGGCTTTTCTATATTTATACAACTTTGCAATTAAGCATGGTACAGTTCAGTTTTTAGATTTTTGGAGTTCCTGACCTCATTATAAACACCTTCCGCATCGAATTACCACAAAAACCCATACATTTAGGGAACTCAGAAACCAGTTCTCCTAATGAACAATAGCCATATTCAAACTCTTACCATTGGCGAATTCAACGGTCCTGTGAGCACTTACGTGGGTTCGAATGAGTTCTTTGTCAATACCAACTAGGGGCACAGCAAACATTGTGAATTCAAGATGGCAAAGCTATGGGATGGGCTGCATGAATGTGTACATAATTTCGTGGAGATGTGCACTTGCTAGTCCGTTTAGCCTAGAAATCGGTGTTTGAATGCACGCCTAGGATGTTTACTATTAGTAACCGTTGGCGCAAACAGAAAACGCATGTACTGTAATTTTAAAGTGACGTTGCTAACTGAGGACGATGAGTTACTCTCTGGGGTGTGGGGTTAAATTCACGCACCTTCAGTGTTTCTGCAATGGAAAATGAAGAAATAAGCTGCCATTTCTCTGGCAACTGAGGGTAGCTTTTGACTTTCGAAATGACTGCCCGTTTATTGAAGCACACCGGTATGATTCTTTTCGTATGGAGAAGGTTCTACTCAATATTCTGGAAAGTTCTGTAGCCATATTACGCTACATAGAAGGGTTATGAAAGGTACAATGTAATGAGGAAATGGCACGTAATGAAAGTAATACGTCAGCTGTCTGGAAGCAGAAATCTATGTCGGTTTAGCACGAGGTGAAGGAGCTGACACGTGGCCTCTCTTCTGCTCACTACCACACAATAATTTTATAGTTTAGTTGCACTAACAGTTAGCAAACTAACTGTCGTCGTGAGCCTATTACGTCGAGCTACCTGTAAATCCAATGTACGTGGTTGCCATTCGCGTGCCGTTTCGAAAACCTCGGTAGAACGAAGGATTGTGTGAGTGCGGAAAATAATTTGGGACACCCTATAATTCTGCAGTTTGCTATCATTTGCCGTTGTAAAACAGTAACGTCATTCACGCCGATGGAAGTGTAGCGCCCGCCGTCCAAAACTCAGTTTCTGCTTCATTCATTGGACACGTTGGAATGAGGAGAGCAGAACGGAGACGCCTTTTCAGCTCCGTAACATTCATTGTGTGGATGCCGCGCTGCAGTAGTAGCAAATATCTCGGTGGTGAAGGAGCATTGGATGACTGGATGATAGAGAGTAGAAGGAAGGTCTTTAATCTGCTCCATCACTTCCCGATCGTTATGAAAGAAAAATATAATTATGGATGATAAGTCAATAGAGGTGGTTGCTAATAAAATAGATACACACTGTGGGAAAAGTAGGTTTAGTAAACAACTTGCAGTAAATGTTGCTAAAGGGTGAAACACAGTACCACAATACTAAGCACTGGCATCGAATTGATTGCTAGGCTCCAGATATCCTATAAAATCTCAACAATAATGTGCCGTTGACGTGGGACGGTATCAATGGCTTTCGCGAAGACAACAAAAGGCGCGTACATAGCGTTTTCCACCGAATACCTGAGCAGTGTTTCAAACAACTTAACTGCTACACTTGTCAAGCTGACAAGACGATGTTTGGCGGACATTGAGCTTTCACTGACCTTAAAAATGGGACAGCTTATTGCCTCTTTCCATACAGAACTTAAGGCGCAGCTGTCGAGCGATATTGTAAACAGGCATGTTCTTTGGATTTGTTGCGGCTGCGTCAGCCAAACCTTTCTCTACTGTAGCCAAGCAGTCCTAATATGTAGCTTACGTTTATTATAACCGTTTGGTAGCTTCTGTAGGTGTTGTTGGTTGAAGCCGCTTAGTAATTTCTGCAGCACTTAGAGCGCTTCCTAAGCAGGTATTTACCTGTAAGATCTATCTAAATAGGCTGCGCCCGTGTCCCCCGTTTCTTATTGTGATTAGCGTAACAGACTCCAGGGAGGTTAAGGACACCAGGTAGAAAAAAGACACCTATTGGCGGCTTCAGTAGGAATATACAAAATACCCTCCCGGGAGACTTGACTTTGATATGCCAATACAACTGGAAATTGCATAGAGGAAGTGCACACTGCGGTCGGCAGGGCCTCACTAGTTATTCAAAGCTGACATATGCGTACCTGGTGAGGGTAACGATAACAAGGTAAGTGCACATATATCCCAAGCATGTGATGAAGAAGTGGACCCGTTGGCAAGTTAGATGGTTATGGGCGATGCGGCATCACAAGCCTAGTGGATGGCATTTGGGATGAAGCGGAGCTTAGCAAGCGGCCAGAATAGAAAGGGAAATTCGGAAGGTTGAGAGAACTACGGCTTCACGACGTACATTGTATCCTGTAGTGATGATGCGATTAGCCAGTCGATGTTGCATCCAAGCAGCCAGATGTGGGAGATTTGAAAGAATACGGAAGACTTCAGTAATCTGGTCTCGGAGCCTCTGTACATATCATCAAAGACCTGAGGTTCCAGGAATATAGTAGACTACATAGGTCTCTTAGCGCTAGCAGCAATGACGTAATTCTCGGAGCCTCTGTACATATCAGCGCAGTCCAGGTGTACCAGTAATACGGTAGTCAACATTCGCATTAGGCCTCTCAGGTGAAGAGAGAATAAACAAAGTTGGAGTTCAGAGCTGGTCGCTGTAGGCTCTATTCAACTCTGCGGATACCCGGAGCTCGCTAAGGGTCACCCCTTCCCTACAACGTTTATTCTCTTGGTATATTTTGAGCACAGCTCAGTTGGTTTGTTGACCTATCCTAGGCCACTGTAGTTATTTATTAGTAACTAGAATGATTAACCGAACAAACTCTTAGCCACTGAAACTTGGTCCTTTAGCGCCGTCTGTCGATCGTCTTACCTTCAAAACATTCTTCTGTTCAAATCCATTTAATCCTAGCCTGCTTCTAGAATGCTCAGATTCCTATCTTCGTTTACCCATGCACATAGTAGTCAGTATGTGTTTGAGATAATCCTCATCCTGTGGAGTATATATAAATATGGCCACAGTGTCACTGTATCTTTTGGTTTCCGATAACAACCAATCGTGACTACATACCCACCTTCTGGTCTCAGGTGGAATTCTAACGCCGTAAGCTACTCCCTCGTGAATTTCTTACCGTAACCCTGCTGTTAATCCTCATGTACATGGAAGTATTTTACCCATTATCCCATGCCTTCCGCATAAGTAAAAAACCTTTTCAGCGTAATATCTGTTACACATTGTACAACAGTTGTATCAAGTAAATGTCTTAAAGTAGGATTTCCCAATGCTCGGTACACTGACTGTCCTTTTTTGGCTTCTCTTGGCCTGTCCCTCTTCTTCCCTTTTCTCTGAGGTCGTGAGCATCTGCGAGATCCGGGATAGAACTGAGGAACCACGTCCGCATTGGATGGGACGAAATAACCAACAAGCACTTACCTGGACCATGGCTCCGTTCCCATACTAACCATCTGCACCCCGCAACTTATCCACAGATGGCCAGCGCGGGTAGCTCGACAAGAATTCTTCGCTCTCCGGAAAATATACATAAGCAGAGAAGGTGCGACCCCATACACTGGAAATTCTACTTACCTGCAAACTCATACTTTCTCCTCGACAGACCCCAACGTCCATGTTGGAATCTGACTGTGCCATTTTTCTGGCCAAGAGAGGAGGCACTCAACTGCGAATAAATAAAGGAACTAATGACTTGTAACTAGCTTTTCCCGTTGCACAGGACCGATCATTGCATCGACGACAATGTTCCAGGACGTGGTATGTTTTTGCCTGGCAAGCGCTCTCCATATAAAAAACCACAAAAGTTCGTTTATCAACACTGGGACGTGGCGGATGTGACACGCCACTGAATAAAGCCATTGCCTGCTGTTACACACTGGAATTTCGACTAGTCATTTTTCGATATCCTACTGACACGTACATCAGAGTTACTCTTTCTTCACATACTTACTTCACTCAAACTACTGTGTGATTTTTGTTTACTCTACGCGCACTTGAAACCCTTTTACTGGCACTCCACTGTTGACTTTATTCCTCATGAGTGCTTCGACCGTTTCTGCAAATTTTACAAAGTTGGCCACAGCCAAATACGTACATTTTAACGTAGCTGTTGCGCTACATACTTGATTGTAAATTTTGATCCTACCTGAGTTGGTAGGGCTCGATGAATTTCAGAATAAAATATTTATTTATTTAATTCACCGTTGACCCACTGAATGCAATGCTAGTGAGATCCGCGAGCAACAGCTTGGCCCAGCGGAAAGAAATTCAAAGTTAAATTTTGGAACCCGCTGTGTCCTTTAGTTGTAACGGGCCACCGCTATTGAGACGTTGGTTTAGTTTGAGGTTAACCGCGGTCATTCCGATCGCGAGGACCGTATTCGAAATGGAAGTGTTTTTGTGTTGCTTCTCTCCACACGGACCGTGATTTCCTCCGGGTTTGAACTCATCAGTTGGCGATAGCCTGAGCTGGGTTGGAACTTAGAGACAAGTCAGCCGTCAACTACTAGTATCTGAGCTTAAACACGGCACGGATCAACGCAATTTGATAAGTCCAAAACAGAGTAAACCCGAGGCCGTGGCGTGCCAGTATAGGAGAAGCAACACCAAACTACTCCAATTTTGGATAATGTCCTAGCGAGCAAAATGACCGAGGATGACCCCAAGTAAAAAATGTTCGCAATAGATGATGCGCGTCTGAAGCCAACTACACAGCGGTTCCTCAAATCAAAGTTTGAAACCATTTTTGCTGTGCCAAGCTTTTGTTTGCGAAACTCAGTATCCTAGTGTGCAATTTGTCAGCCGCAAACTGTTAGGCTTTTAGTTCCAACCCAGCTTACGCTATCGCTACCTGATGAGTCCAAATCAGCAGGTAACCGCAGTGGTGTTATGCCGGTTATTTAAGAAGCAACACCGATATACTTCCATTTCGGATACGATCCTCGCGATCGGAATGACAACGTTTACCTCTTCCGTCCAAACCAAGACTAATCGGCGGTCGTGGCGTGCCAGTGTCGAGAGAAACATCACCGAAATACTCCCATTTCGGACACGGCCTTCGCAATCGGAATGACCAAAGTTTACTTTAAGTTGAAATAATGTATCAATAAAGGTTGCGTGTCGCAACCCAACTACATAGAGTTTTCTTAAATCTCACTTTGAATACCTCTCCGCTGTACCAAGCGTTGGTTCGCAGATCTAAGTAGCGTAGTGTTCAGGGCGTCAGCCTTAACCTACTAGGCTCTGAGTGCCAATCCAGATCAGGGTATCACAACCTGATAGCTCCAAAGTGGTACGAAACCGCGGTCGTGGTGTGCCAGTGTTGGAAGAAGTAAAACCAGAAAACCGCCATGTCGGATAGGGTCCAAGCCATCGGGATGCTTGAGGTTTACCTTACAGTGAACTAAGGTGCCAATAGAGGTTGCGGGTTGTAACGTAACGACACAGCGGGTTCCACGAATTTTACTTTGTATTTTTTATTCTGCACCAAGCGTTTGCTCGCAGACCTCATAAACCTAGTGGTCAGGGCATCAGACGAGAGCTAATAGGCACTGATTTCCACCGCAATTCAGGTTGTCACCACCTGAGTAGTCCAAAGCAGGATGGAACCGGGGGCTTGACGAACCACTTTTGAAAAAGCAACACCCAAATACGCCCATTTCGAATACGGTCCTTGCAATCGGACTGACCGAGGTCTACCTCGAATTGCAACAAGGTCGCATTTGAAGTTGCATGTCGCGAGCCGAGGCAGCAGGTTCCTAAGATTCGACTTTGATTTTCTCCCTGCTGTGCCATACTTTTTGATGCGGAGCTCTGTAGCGTAGCGTTTGTGGCGTCAGCCATGAATTATTAAGCTCCGCGTTCCATCCACGCTCAGGCTAACGCCAACCGATGAGTACAAGCCAGGACGAAACCGCGGTCGTGATGTGCCTGTTTTGAAAATATAACACTAAAATACTCCTATTTTGGATCCGGTCCTCGCGATCGGTTGACCCAGCTTTACCATAAAATGAACCAGTGACTAAAGAGGATGCGTGTCGCAATCTAACCGCACAGCGCGCTTCAAGAAATCTACTTTGTATTCCTTACGGCTGTGCCAAGCTTTTGCTCGCGGTTCTCTTAATCGTAGCGTTTAATGTGTCAGCGGCAAAATACTAGGCTCTGGATTGCACTCCAGCCAAGGCTATCGCCACCTGGTGAGTCCAAACCATGAATAAACCGCAGTCGTCGTGTGCCAGATTTGAAAAAAGCAACACCGAAATGCTCACATTTTGAATACGATCCTGTCGATCGAAATGGCCGGGGTTTAACTGAAATACACCAAGGTCACAATGACTTTGCGTGTCGCAACCCAACGACACAGCGGGCTCCCCAAATTCAGTGCTGAATTTTTCCGCTGTGCCCAGCTTTTGCTCGCATATCTCCGTAGCATAGTGTTTAGTGCGTCAGCCGTGAACTACTAGGCTGAGTCCCACCACTGCTCAAGCAACCTCAATCTGATGAGTCCAAAGTGGAACAAAACCGCGGTCGTGTGTGCAAGGTTGAGTATTGTAGTACCGAAATACTCTCATTTTGGTTACAGTCCTTACAATCGGAATGACCTAAGCATACATTAAAGTAAACCAAATTCTTAATAGAGGTGGCTTTTTAAAACAGAGCGATATAGTGGGTTTCACAAATTTAACCTTGAATATTTTTTCCTTGTACTAAGCAACGGCTCTCGGATCTCAGCAACGTAGTGTTCAGGGCGTCAGCAGTGAATTGCTTGGTTCTAATTTCTAACCCCGCTCAGGCTATCGCCACCTGATAAGTCCAAAGCAAGAGAAAACCGGGATCGTGGTTTACTAAACTTTTGCTGAACAACTCTAAAGCGATCCCATTCGGGGTACGGTCTTTATAATCGGAATGACTGCGGTTTACTTCAAAACGAATGCAGGTCGCAATTGAAGCAGTGCGTCGCAACCCAAAGACACAGCGATATCTGAAAATTCAACCTGTAATTCCTTTCCGCTGGCCAATCGTTTGTTGGCGGCTCTCAGTAGCATAACATATACTGCGTAAGCCGTTCACTACTAGGCTCTGAGTTCCAACCCAACTCAGGCCATCGCTACCTGCTGAGTCCAAACACGGAAGAAACAGCGGCCGTAGTGTTTCTGTGTTACGAAACTCAACACCGGAATGTCTTAGTATGGATACGGTCCACGCGATCGGAATAACCGAGCTTTAGCTCATAGAGGACCAGGGGCTTACCAGAGGTTAATTGTCGATCTCAACGACACAACGGGTTCCCAAATGCAACTTTGAATTCCTTTCCGTTGTGCCAATCGGTTGCTCGCGGAGCTAAGTGGCGTAGTGGTCAGGGCTTCAGCCGTGAACTACTAGACTAGGAGTTCCACCCCAGCTCAGACTATCGCCAAGTGATGATTCCAAAGCAAGACGAGACCACGGCCGGGTTGTGCCCGCGATGTGAGAAGCAACACGACACCATTCCAATTTTGGCTAAGGTCCTTGCGATCGGAACGGACGAGATTTACCTCAAATGAACCGTGGTCGCGGTAGAGGTTGCGTGTCGCAACCTAACAACACAGCAACTTCCACGAACACAACTTGAATATTTTCCCTTGACTTTTTGTATTAAGGATTTTACGGTACAGACCGGTGGGACGCGCTCGTACAAATGTTGCGGATTTTTGCTATACTATTATGTCTTAACGACCTTCTGAAGTTGGTAGTTTGGTTGTTAAGTTTAGTCGTTTTACATAGTTTTGCCTGACCTACCGGAATTTGCTGGTCACCTGCAGGTCCTGGAATACTCCATTATGTTCGAAATCAATATGCTATTCGGTAACGAACGATAATCGCTGATATGATGGATGTTCGGTCTAATTCTAATCTTATCCCGGACAACTTGGTAGCATGGTCTCTTGTGATGAGTCAGAATAGCCTTCCACCCAAAGTACTATTTGCTGCTCCGTAAATATCCGACGCTCCTTGGTAACTTTATGCAGCCAAGGGACTTACCGCCTGTGCCGGTAGCAACTAAGATTGAACTTGGAGTGCGATTCCCTATAAGCTCGTCCAGGTTACTTCTTTAAAGAAAGCTGGCATTTTATTTTCTCCCATCTGTTTTGCAGTTCTGAATTCACCAGCTTACTCTCCTTTATCGTGGTTTACCTTTACAGTTTTATTGGTGTTTTTAAGCTACATTCATTAGCCGGTTTCCAAATTTATATCCCTCGATTAGTGCTTAAAATCTTAGTTTCATCACAAGAACTTTTCATTTTCGTCATTCAGAAGCGCGACTGCTCATCCTACTACCTGTTTGTGCCTTTGTTTTTCCCTCCCGAAACATCCTAGTCGTTCTATCCTCTATAACTGACCTTGCCACTAGGTTGTCACCCGAAATACTTTGTTGCTCGTTCCCACTAATTTCTGCTATTACACAGGATTTAGCTCTTTTTAATAGACAGACTGACTGCCGATTCATCACATCTCTAAGAACCGCCTACTCTCTCAACATTTGCACCCTTTTGGGAAGCCAAGGTTTGCAGGTAAGAGTGGACGCTACGTTTGTCAAATTGGGCCGCCACCAAACGTAAGCTGCCCTGCCAGCACACCTATCTGATTTTTCAACAAAAATCCACGTTGGACACTCAATAGAGGGGTCGATAGTCAGCGTGGATGGTACGTGGCCAAAGCCGCGTAGACGTCGATGAAGCGTGAAACGGTGAACATAGCCAATCAGCGTGCTACCTCTGTAAAGGTCACAGTTGATAAGCAGCAAATGACAAGCGAACGGCTGCTGTACGGTCAGACAATTGCATCAGCACATCTACGCTATACCTAGGAAACCACCCCTACCTTACTACATTTATACCCGGCAACTTACGTTACACGCAACCTAAGTAACGATGCTAAGCACACTCAAACCCTTCGTGCTCAACAGGTGGTTTGCGCACGTTTCCCTGCTTGTAAGACAGTCGCCTGCATTCGCTTCCTACTCAATGGGACTGGCAAGCACTAGGTACTTATGGTGTATTAGGGCAAATAATATGTACAATACGTGGGCGAAATCACTCCCCATCCGGAATGTTTAGTTGCGCTATTTCAGTTGCCTGTAAAGGTAATATAATTATTTTAAAGGGAAACCGTGTCTATTCACGGTAGCGTTTGCATGATTTTCTTTTCAACTTGCGGTAGCCATGCCGCAGGCTGTAGTGGCAAACTGGTCCTTGGAACTGCTCACGTTCCTTTGCTTTAAGGGAGGTTTTTGATAACTTAAACCCAGGTGGCATGCAGGTTATTGGAGACCTAGACAAGGCGCAGTAGTTGCTGCCGATTATACGGAGTTCATTAAGCGGACAATGGATATGCGATTCTCTCGCAGTCTCATAGTGGAAGCGCGGGCAAAGTGTGCGAAATGCAACTAATTGCAGCAGACGTCCACGCCGATCTGAACGACTTAAGCCCGTACAAATCCCTTGGCCCTATTAATGTGCATACAGCCATTCTAAAGCACATCACCGATATTCGAGAGCTTCTAGTCCTTAAACTTTACAATACGTCTCTTCGTGAACAAAGGATACCACAGGATCTGTAAGAGACAGTTTTAGTGGCCATTCACAAAGGGGATCCTAAATCATCGCCGAATAATTACGCACCTGTTAATTTGAACAGCGTACTGTTGAAGTGTTTGGAAAAGCTTATCAATGATTGAAGCTGTGAGCACTTTGCCTCCCACAGCTTGATAAGAGCGAAGAATGGATTTTTCAGGATAAAGTCGCCCTAAAACCCTGCAGTTTTTGACGAAATAACCTGATGTCTTGATGACGGGATTCCGGTAGGAGGATATTAGTTGACTTCAGTAGAACGTTTGTCTCGGTAAACCACCGCTTGATGCTGGAAAAAGGAGATTGTTTGGACTACACTCTCAACCTACTTGACTGTCCGCGTTCCTCTGCGGTAGGACATTTCGCGTTAGGGTTGGAAATTGTATTTTGAGCGCAGTACAACATGAAGTGGAGCCACCAGGGTTCAGTACTGAGTCCGCTACTGTTTCTTATGATTATAAGTGACTTGGCCCTTAACTTAAAGTGTCTTCCCATATTTTTGTTGTTGAAATCAATTTTGTTAACAAGGGTGATAGGTTTACTTTATCTAATGTTTTGGCAACCCTTGTTAAATGGTCGCACACAAGGGATCTGCCGTTAAAAGTCAAAAAACGCCGCATCTTGACTAGGAGTGGCAAAAATGTGGTACTGCAAGCGCCAGTTGGGTCCCTGTTAATGCAGTTGGCTAAAAACGTTCGTGATCTTGGCATCATCGTGAGGAATAACTTAAAGCTGCCCGCGCAATATAAGCATGCTGCTAATAAAGCAGGACAGGCGTTATTTTTATCTAAGGGTACTTTCGGTTTTACCAGGGCAGCAGTCTTTCTCCCTCTATATAAAGCATTGGTCAAACCACATTTGGACTACTATGTTCAGGCCTGGGTGCCCTTCTTGCAGCAGGAAGTAAATGGTATTGAGAATGTGCAAAGACTAGCCACTCACATGAAAGAAGTTTAGCGGGGCTTACATTATGGGTTTCGGTTAGCCAACTTATGGTTTTACACAACGAGGAAACGTAGACTGGGCCAATGTAATAAATACATTCAGGATCTTGAAAGGTCTCAGCGGCCTCAGGCTAACCGATTTCTTTAGGCTGGCTACGTTGAACCACTTGCAAAGCCATAGCCTAAATATAAACAGCAATCGCGGCTCCATGTTAGAACTAGTTTCTATTCAACTCGTGCAGTTCTTAGATGGAACAAACGTCCCTTTGCACTATTGGTGTAAAAATTTAGCGGCCTTCATATGAGGTCCAAAGAAAATGTTCCCCGAATGCTTGTGAATACACCTTTCAGCCTCTAACCACAAGCAAGTAGCCAAAGCTGCTACAATAAAATGCAGTGACACTTTGCTCTTACTTCTTTCCTTTTCTTAGTTGTCTATCTTTTGCTAGGCTAAACGCAAGGAGTTATTACCACGTCGAAGTGCTTTGAGCTCTTCTTGCTTACCGATACACGAACCGAGACGCTGGTTAAGCGAAAGCTTAATTCGTCCTTGGATCCTGTCCTGCTCTGTTGTAGAACCTTTCTGCATTCTTGAATCTGTTCAAGCTTGTCATTTTTATAGAGAAGGTACAGAAGCTGGAGACTAAAATGATTGACGGCCAAACTGAAAGACCGTAAAAGAACATTTAAAATGTTTCCCATGGAAAGGGGTAGATTTAAACGAGCGTTAATAGAGCTGTTTCTGATAATGTGGAGACAAAGCGGCATTAAGCCTACCGAACCGTTACAGCTAGCTGCATAAGAACACCTGAGAGGTGATCTCAAAGTCAAGCATCGAACGACTCGACTGGATAGCAGGGGAAGTACGCTGCGAACCGCGTTGTCGGTATTTGGAGCAACCTTATTTTTGGTAATAAACTGTGCGACGGTTGACGCCTTCAAGCGAGAGGTAGACATATGCCGGTTGGAACATTTTCCAACTATATTGTGACATAATTGATGCTCGTTAGAGAGAAAATCATGAAGGCTAAACTTACAAGCTTGGTTCTTTCGCCCCGTTTTCTTTGCATAAGCTAGAAATGCAAGTAGAATTTGAGGTACCGGGGGCCTTGGTTACTTGTTGGTGAAAGAAGCAGGAGGCTCGGAAACTTCTGCATTTCAGGGAACCTGTATTGATCTTACATCACGGCGTGCTTGTCGTGGTCCACCGTTGAAGCTTTTCTTCATAGCAATCGTAGTTTAAGATCTGTATTTTAATAATACAGCACAGCAACTTTGACCATTGTCAGTTTTCTCGTGAGCAAAAAGGAGCCGGAAGTACTACCGTACTCGGAAAATCTTGGGTAACTTTGTCACGACGTGGTTGTCGTGTTCAACCGTTTGAGCTTCCTTTTACGGAAGCCTTTTTTGAACACTGTTGCTTAACACTGAACAGAAAGTTGTCCTTTGTCCGTTGATTCTGCTTCTAACGGGCTTAGAGGTGTTCATTATGTCAGTGTTTGGAGAGCTTGAATGTTCGCCCACTATTCGTGGTTTTTCATAGAAACATTGCTTGGCACGTGTTTGAAGACTCTACCGCATACGATTCCGGAATTTAGCGGTGTCTATTCGTTCGAGTACCAATCAGGGTTGGTATTCGAACGCGCAAAGCGGTTGCAATTCTCCTTTTATGCTTTAACATTAAATGGATCGTTGGGTCATTAGATGATAGAGAGCGGACGTAATGTCCTTTGTCAGTTCCGTCACTTCCCTATTGTTGCGATGATAGCAGTGGTCATTGCGAAACAAGATCTAACAGTGAACCATTAGAGCTACATTTGAAACAGCTGGATCCTAGCAAAATAAATTGCGAGTCCAAAAGATGCTTGCAACCTTCGTCGGTCGCGGCATCGCCAAGTTAATCCGCAAGGCGCTTCCATTCATTCAAGACGTGAGTCGCTAAAGCCCAGCTGGATCGCACAAAATGACTCTTTAGTTTGTACAGTTTCAAACGGGCCCCTTGTCAAACACTGGAGGGAGATGAAAGAATTCTCGTAATTCCCTTCCCAACTGTCCTCTAAACATACATCGGGTGATGATAAAATATCCGCCATGACGACGGTAATCCAGGGAAAAGTGGTTTCGTTTTCTTAGTCGGAGAGAACAGGACAGGTCCAGCGGCTCAGGAACGCATTTGGATAAACGCCAGTGAACCTGCTCAACCATAGTACATTCGAAGTGCTCGCGTTGGTAGGCGGCAGGTAGCCCGTATTTCAGAAGCCGGCGTACATGTGTAGTAACCAAGTGTAGGAAGAGCACCGGTGTCAGGCAAAAGCAGGCTCTACGGATAGAGTGAAACATCCGGTTGTGCCGCAGCTACCTTTTACTTGGTATCCATTAGATTTGAGGTCAGGAGAAATCATCGGACACAGATCCCTCTCCTGGGAGGCGTTACAGAGCAAGTAACTGCCAAAGCTGTGGGTGCCAAATGAGTCAGACGTAAGAAATGCAATAACTGAAGCTTTCGCACGATACATTGGCAACTGGCACTCAATGGACCAATCCTGTACCAGGTCCAGCGTCTATTGTTACCTGTCAGCAATTTCCAGCCTGCAAACCTTCATCCACAGATTCAGGCCGTCGGCGTAGACTAGGCAATCTGACTGGACGGTAAATCATTGCTGTAAACATTAAAAAGCGGGGGTGAATGACAGCACCCTGTGGGACTTCACTAAACACCAGAAGAGGGGGAAAATGTTTCCATTACTTGCACCTGCCATATGCGGTCGTGGTGCGAGTCACAGATTCAAACGAAGCTTCCCGGTGATAACGGTTTCATGAAGTTTAAGCGCAATCCGTTTGTAGGGGACTTTTAAAAGCTTCGCTGTACTCAACAAACACCGGAATATAAGAACTTCGACCGGTTCTCCTTAGCATCCAGTAAGTGCAAAGTACATTACCTTGCTCTTCGAAAACCATGCTGTGCATCAGCTAAGACATTCAGTTACACGAAGTAAAGATGAAGAGCCTGTTTCAAGATCTGCATCATAGCGTTACACAGTAGCGCCTTCGGGCAGATTGGACAACTGCTGGCTAGACATTATCTGTTCCCTCCTTTGTATACGAGTTTGACAGTGGCCACTATCTGAGCCGAGGGGAGAAGCCAGCCTCAAAAGAGCGACTGAAATACCTGACAGCTAGGTAGGACAATTTACTCTGCCAGTCCCAAGGAACAAGGGTGAAACGCATCCGAGCCGGGAGGAGAACGCAGATCTAAAGCAAAGAGTAGTTTAATCAAAGAATTGATGTATAATTCTTCTTTCAGTAAAGAACGGCTTCTGCTACGTCAATTGCTGTTCGCTTACAAATCGACGAACAAGCCAACGGGTTACATTTGACCCAGCAGCGCACCTAGGAAGTCACCTTGTTTTGGTAATGAAAGTTGGCTTACTGTTGATAGCGTATAATTGCACCTCCGGGTGGCTCGCGCACTATTGTAAAGCGCCGATGTGCTACCCTATTCACCAGTTGTTGGGCCAGAGTATTGCTTGTCCTACAACCCAACCTTCGTTTCTCCTACGGCCTGTCTTTCTTCACTATGACTCACCTTCACTTAACTGACTGCTCAACAGATCAAGTTCCCTTACTTTTTCAACAATGAGCGGCTTCTGTTACGTGCTTAATCCGGCTCTTACCCTCAATATTCTATGTGACCGTTTGGCTTGCTTTTGACTCATTAGAATTCCACCATCGAGTGGTTCATCTGATCCATTGAAGCGTTGATGCGCCATCCTATGCCAGCTTTGCAACATCAGTGTTGCTTCTTCTACAACCAACCATCGGTACAGCCGCGTCAGTCGTCCCTTCACCATAACACCCCTCCACTTTACTGATTCCATGGCAGTCCGTTTCCTTAATCACTCAACATCCAGCGGCTACAGATACGTAGTTAATCTGGCTACAACCCTCAATGTACTCTGCGTCCATTAAGCCCCTCTTGGCACCTTAGAATCCAGCCTTGTAGTGGTTCACCTATTCTAAAGATGCGCCATTTTCTTTTACCATTGCTGGTTCATAGGCTGAGTGCCTGCCTTTCATTTACCATTTGACCGAAGCACGTCTTTGAACCGTCTTCTTCTCTTTACCACGCATTAGTCCCAACACAAATTAATACCACGACAACTGCTTACCGGAACCATGCTCTAGATCCTAATGTACATTAGAATAATTTACCCATGAGGCCATGCTTTTCGCTGCATGATCAAAACATTTTCAGCATAAATTCTTTTGACAACTGTACCTTAGTTTGCTTCAAGTCTAAATGCATTGAGTTAAGATTTTTACACTGCGTGGTTCTAAAAATAATTTCGCCGTCTTTCTTCGGCCTGTTCCATTCTTTTAAGTTCAAGTTCAAGTTCCAGCGGGATTGGAACGATTGGGTTATCCCGTGAGTGTTCCTTTTTCAGCGGGTCGTTTAACCAGGATTTGGCAGACTTTGAAATATTGATGGAGCTAAAAAAAGACTGTATCACACCCAGTCCAAGCAATTAATGCCCACGGATCCTGCCATAGCAGTACCTGCTTGGCCGGTTACCTGAAGTAAGAAAGATACAAAGGTAAACGAAGAAGGCAGATGAGGAAGTGAAAACAGTTAAGCAGGCAGCATACCAAGATATTTGAGTGAGTAAACATTGAACTGAAAACAGAAGGTGAGTCAGTTGGGAAAAGGAAAGGTTTGCTTGTGCTACCAAAGAGCATCGAGCTGGCACGCGAAACCCTTAGCCGTAGGTTTCCTAAACACGTGATCTGGAAGTGAATTCCAGCGATCTATAACTTGGCTCGACAGACGAGTCTCCGTCCTAATCCTATCAGACGGTCGTTTATGCAGTTTCAGTGGGTGACCGCGTAAGCAACCTAGCGGGCCTAAATAGCCCTGCCGAATCCGGGCCGACCTTAACCGTCAAAATACGATAAGCAAAAATCAGGTCTTTTCCTATCCTTCGGTAGTGCATTGAGTACATCCCCAAAGTAAGCAAGCGCTCAGGATACGTCTGTCTTCGTAGACGCTGCACTAACCGGGTGCCCACTTGTAAACCCTCTCCAAATCCATTTTATCCCGGTTAAGACATGGAGGACAAGCTTGGATACAATATTCCAGGTGAGGTCGGACGAATGCCGAGAATAGCTTCCCAAACAAAATGTCCGTTAAAATTCCGAAATAGCGACGGATAAACCACATAATACCACACCCCCGACAAGCAGCCTTCTTCTACTTGTCGCCAGAATGAAGTGCTGATGTGTATAAGATCCCAACCCCAAGCCGCTGAGTGACAAAAGGGAATTCTCCACCACCGACAACATATCGGGTGGGAGGATTAGCAGCTCCGATTTGGAGAACAGAGCACTCGGCCCTATATATGGGCATCAATCATAAGGTAGACCATTTCCAGAGCCTTTCAAGCGTACACTGAATAGTCTTAGTACCCCCGGGATATCCACAATAATCCAGGTCTTAAGATCGTTAACAAACCTTAGTGATGACACTCCTAGCTCCCCTGCAAGTCATTTACATAGGTCGCGAACAACAGTGGCCCCAATACCGAGCCCTGCTGGACGCCACTAAGGACAGCTTGCCTGAGCGAAATGCTACGCCTCACCCGTACGCACTGTCCCCTCCCCTGAAGAAAGGCAGACATCCATTGAAGAACACGACCAGATATCCCGTAAAATCTCAGCTTTAGTGAGTCGAGGATGTGGATACGTGTCAAAAGCTTCGGAAAAATCCATGAATAACACGTCTACAGCAAGGCCACTCTCTACCGCTTCGGCCCAGCTTACACGAGCTACAAGCAGCTTAGTCTCACATGAAAATCCTTTGCGGAATCCAGGTTGCGCACCACTGAGAATGTTGAACCTATTCAGGCGGTTCTCCACTGAATCCCTTTTCAGCTTTTCAGACAACTTGACCACTACGCTTGTCAAACCGACAGATCGGTAGTTCACGGGCAGAGCGCTGTCACCGCCCTTAAAAGTCGGACAGATGATTGTCTCCTTCCATTCCGAAGGTAGGATACAGCTTAACAGCGACATTGAAAACACGCATTGAGAAGACCACTCAGCTCGGTGACTAATTTATGCGACTGTTTCGGATGAAATGAATCAGGACCAGAAGCTTTAGAGGGATTAATGCCTCGCAATAGCTCGTAGACTTGAGTCTTCGTTATGTTAAACGCAGCTGAGCAAGAATCCTTTAGAAAGCTTGTAACCAATTCAACCTGTGGTAAAGAGGTCTCCCAAGCAACGACCCCCAGCATACTGCTCACTGAGTATACAAGTCCTTTCATAGTTAATTTGCGCACGGAGCCCATCTGCTCGCAATACTGCTGGTATATACAGGTTTGCCCCGCGGCGTCTTTGAACGTTAGCAAAATCTTATTGGGTTTAGTTGCCGCCGAGTCCGCTAAACCCTGCTTGTACTGAAGACAGAGAGTAGTGATATGCTGCTTACACTTATTGCTAATCTCTAGATAACTATCATAGATACTGGCTGATGGAGCTGCTTGGTAGGTTTGCCAGCATCTAGACCGTTTCTTGAGTAGGAACTTTTCTATGGTATATATTCATGAAGGCTGTGCTCTTAACCCTCTTTTCCTCATGAGTGGAATATAGAGAGTGGAAACCTCCTTAAGATCTGCCTTAACTTTCTCCTAGGCTAACTGGACAGAGTCAGTCATCGAGATCTCACAGTTCAGAACTGAAAGCTTAGCTTGCATTGCACTAAAGTCCGGCCGCCAAATATTCGGAAGTAATTCAACGGAGGCCTGTTGGTGCCTTGAAACAGCACACCGCAAGGTTATTCATGCGTGATCGCGAGACTAGAAGTGCGCCGTACGAAACGTCGGTCACGAAGTCGAGGAATTTAGGGAAAAGCAGATCTAAGATAGATGGCATTTGGTTGTTCATATACCTAATGAGAAAGTCCACTAACTGGTGCAAAGGCACTTGGAGAGTCAGCCCAAGTAAGTCTGCACCGAACGTTTCTGCTGCCGAAGTGCAAGCAAAATCGTCCCAACAGAATTTCGGGAGGCTGAAATCTGCTAGAACTACACATTTATTCGCAGACTGAGTGCGAATATATTCAAGTATCCCCTGGAAGAACTTCCAGGACTCCTGTATCTCATTACAAATGTAAACTGGGTACAGGGATTGCACAAAACAGCCAACAGGCTTCAACAATTTGATCCGACGACTACAAGGTGCAGGTCCTCAACACTTCTAAGTTACAGCTCATACACAGTACAACGCTTCCGCCTTCGCTACCAACGGAGCGATCAGTTCTAAGCAGAGCGTAGCCAGGCAAATATACATCACCGTCCGCGATATCCGGAGACAACCACGTTTCAGTGAAAGCAGGGATGTCGGGAAGAGGTTTATCTACAAGTAGACACAACTGTTGCACCCTGTTCCTTAGGCTACGCAGGTTATTAAGTACTACCACAAGGAAGTCTACACGACCATCCCTGGGTCGTGCGCCATCAGGATGGGTTCTGATAGGGCGGAAAATAACTTCCGGCTGACCACCTGAAAACCCCCAGAGGGAGGCCTTGCTCACCAGCCGCCCGTCTAGTTTTGAGGTCTTTGATAGCCTTCTTTAACTTCAGTCTATCTGCCAGTGGTAGGTCCGGCTGAACGCTGACACCACTACCTTTAATTTTGTATGCAAACCGCATTAAGGATTTGCGCTACTCCGTGGTATAAGGGACCAAGCGAAGTAGTCTGGGTCGTAGATTTGGCGTAGCCATAGGGACGTTCCCCAAGCTGGTCAGCTTTCTAACCATGACACCAGGGAAGCCAGGCGGGCGCAGCTTGCTGACACACAGTTTCAGCCAATTGATGCCATCCAAGGTGCGTTCCCTTGGGACGGCGGCCTCAGATTCAGTGACGTACCGGAATATAACGCTTCTATATGTATAATAGTCGGCACGACGGGATGCGTTTATCCAACGTGCCTTGGATTCGGCAGCTATACCAGCTGTTTTCACCACTGGCGTTGGGAGTGTCCCTATCTTCACAAATGACGTCGAAGCGACGATAGCGTAGATTTTCCGCTCTATTGTCGGCGACTTACTGGTTCCTGAGTATTCAAGCCCCTTCGAAGTGTAACGGGCAGAGCTGGTCCGCTTCTTCTTTTGTATCACTGGAGCAGGGAACGTTGACCTTGTATTGCATTGAGCAGTTACCAGCATTTCGTCAGAAAAAAATTGTTCAGTGGCGGCCGAAACCGTCAGCGTCTTCGGAATGTTCTCCTGTGCAAAACCGTCAGACTACTTTACGACTGTCAAATGCGGCATTCTTCTTGGTGACGTGCCAACTAATTATTTGGGTTTAGCAGAGGACTTCTGGTATTTCCGCACCCAATTTTTTGGCACTTTGATCTGCTCATTAGGATAGCCAGCAATGATACCTGGATTGACAAGTAGGACGTGCGACTTCCTGGCCTAGCGATATAACCCAGTGGATGGACCGTCAGAAGTGTTGCCATTAATGCAGTGTTTCCAGTCGAAATATTCAGGGATTTTAACCTCAAATCAATATTAAATAAAAAAATAAATAGTTTATACTCAAATTCATAGTGGCACCCCAAATTAGGCATGATCAAGGTTTAAAAGCAGTTGCGTATCACGACGATACTTTGGGTTCAATCGTGTGTAGATAAAACGGTCAACGAACTAAAAGTGCAGTGAAACCGTGCAAGTTGACGTCGAGTGCCATGTACTGGTATGTGTCAGGAAAAAATTAAAATATATTCTAGTCGACTTGCCACTATATAGTTGTGGGGACCAAGTTTAATCAGTGTCGAGTCACATCCGCCAAGTCGCAGTGTTGTCAAACAGATATTTGTGGCTTTTTATAAGGAGAACGCTTACCAGGCGAAAACCCACCACGTCCTGCAACACTGCCGTAAAGCATGTTGAACATTAATGTATGACTGGCAACCCCCATTGAGGAATGACTTCATATACGACTATTCACAGTTAAATGGTTTTTAATTTCATCTGTTAGTAAGACAGGAAATCAGAGCAGGGCCGCCATGATTGTTTAGACTGCTGGAGGAGGGGAACTTGGCGAATAGTCGTCTTGTTGTGTGTCCAGGTAAGCAAAAGTTCAAATTTTCTGCTGTCTGGATTTTTCAGATGTATAATTTATGGGAGTATGAAGAGGTGTCCAGTTCTCCATACTGGACAAGGGTGGTGGTGAATGTAGTTGGGTCCTTTTGGTGTTTAGCCGTGCTCTAGGTAAGCACTTGTCTGTTGTTACGTTCACCTTGGGTGAAAACTGTTCTACAGTCCAGTCCCAGATCTCCAAGGATTTTCGGACCTCGTGGAAAAGGGAAAGTAGGGGACAACCGAAACAAGACCGCAAGAACAAGCGTGGAGTTAAATATTGCTAACGGCTTATGTTACAACATTTCGGAATGAGACAAACGCATGTACACTGTGCAACAATAATTATGCTGAAAGTGCCTTTTGAATATCCTATGGAATCTTTAGCCGTATGTGCGGCTTGCTAACGCCTGCGCAAAGTAAAGAGGATTATATCATTGAGTAATCCACTAAGTATCGGTTTAGTATGAGCCAAACATTGCGTGGGGAGAGAGCAAAGATAGTTAGAATGTTGGTGGGGATTGCAAGGTGCGTGAACAGCAAGTTGATAGCGTAATACGATAAAGAGCGCAGAAAAAGAAAGTGAAAAATAGATATGTTGCCGTGAGAGGGATCTAAGGGTATATTGGCGGTAGGGCAGCGGAGAGATTGGATTCCGGTATTCTAAAGGAATAAAGGTCACTGAGATACGGAGTGGCTCCTAGAAAGCACTGGGTAATTGCATATGTGCATGGAGCCTACGACCACCAGATACTTCTAAACAGAGGTGTTGAATTTAAGACGACCGACAGATGGTGGCGCTAGGAAAGACTACCAGTGGCCAGAGGTAGTCATCCCAATAAGACGCTTGGTCACTAGTGTGTGTCTATAGTGTCACTGAAAGCATCAACGAGCCAGAGTAGGTAAGTGATACAGACATTCCTGGAGAATGTAGGATGGAGAAACATGGAGAGTATCCTAGCAAGCTCAAGGTTTGCGCAGCGGGAAAGTGGAGCAAACGGCGCATTGCTGCAGTGGTGAGGAAGATAAGAAGAGCGACAGTTAGTGGTGCTAGGAGAGAGAGTATCAGTGGCCAGCAAAGGCATCCGGATTAGGCCTACTAATTGCCAGTGGATACCTACAGTGACCGAAGATGTCAACAAACCAGCGAAGGTGTGATGCAAACAATTCAAGACAGTAAGGTTTGGAGACGTAAGGAATGACTCCTGCCGCAAAGATTAAACCTACCTACAATGATTTTCCACAGCTGAAAAGCGGTGACGAAGAACTGATGATGGTACTAAGGGAGAAAGTATCGATGAGTGGCAATATCATTGTGGTGAAGCCTACTAGTAGCTAGTAGCTACATAATGTGTCCCAGAATAAGTCTACAGACAGCAAATATATGTGACGCAGACAGCCCCAAAGATGGAAGGTTGGATATAATATATAGTGGCTATTAGCAAGCTCTATATGTGAGCAGAGATGATTGCAGCCTACAAAGGATGGCTTCTGCTAAGCAGAGGTGCCAGAGGTGATACGAGGAACTGATAATGGTACTAAGGGAAAAGTGTATCGACGGCTGGCAATGGCATAGTGGTGAAGCTCACTAGCGGCTAGTGGATACCTAAAGTGTCACAGAATAAGTCTGTAGACTGCAAATATATGTGACGCAGACAGTCCCAAAGTATGAAGGTTGGAGATAAACGAGTGTGGCTCTTAGCAAGCTTCGGATATGCTCAGGGATGCTTGGAACCTACTACCACTAGGGGCTACTAATTAGAGGTGCTGAGGTTAAGAGGATCGACAGATAATGGCGCTATGAAAAACTGTCGTCTGCCAGAGGTAACAGTTCTATTGAGCGGGTTGGTCACTAGTGGATCCTTACAGTCACAGAATACATCGGCAAGCTAGCAAAGTTAATGAATACAGACGTCCTAAGAGATTACAGGATGAAGATACAAGGGATATCTCCCAGTAGCCCTGGATTTGTGCAGGGATGTATGAAGCCTATGTGTCACTGTGGAAAACGTGATAGATAAGAAAAACGTAAGATAATGGTGCTAAGAGTGAAAACCAGCGGACAGCAACTGAATTCGCATTAAGCCTTCTAGTTATTAGTTGAAAGTCACAGTGACAGAAGAGTCAAAAACAATGCGAAGGTACGTGATGCAAACAATTCAAGTGAATAAGTGTTGGTGAGATAATGTTTGGCTCCTTGCGCGAAGGGGTAGGCTATCTACAATGACGGGTTGAAACTGAAAAGTGGGTACATAGGTAGTATGAAGAAGTAATAATGGTACTAAGGGGGAGAGAGCATCGACGGCTGGCAATGGCATTGGGATGAAGCTTTCTAGTAACTAGTGTGTACTTAAAGTGTCCCATAAAAAGTCAAAAGACAGAAAATCTATGTGACGCAGGCAGTCTCAAAGTATGAAGGTTGAAGATGAAAGAGAGTGGCTCTGAGCAACTCCTTACTTGCATGGATCCTGCGACTACTAGTTGTTACAAGATAGAGATGCTGAGGTTAATAGGATTGACAGATTTTGGCGCTGTGAAAATCTTTCGGTGGTCAGATGTAACCATTGCATCAAGCAGACTGGTCACTAGTGGATTCCTACAGTGTCACAGAATAATTCAGCAAGCCATCGAAGGTAAGTGATGCGGACATTTTAAAAGATTACAGGAAGGAGAGACAGGGAGTCTCCATGTAGGTCCGGCTATGCGCAATGATGTATGGAGCCTATGCGTCACTGTGGAAAACGTGATGAAGATAAGAGAAACAAGGGATAATGGAGCCAAAAGCGAGAACCAGTGGACAGCAACGGATTTCGCATTAAGCCTTCTAGTTATTAGTGAATATTTACAGTGACAGATGAGGTCAAGAAACCAGCGGTGGTGTGTGATGCAAACAATCCAAGAGAGTAAGTGTTGGAGAGATAAAGAGTGGCTCCTAGCGCAATGAGGTATGCTATATACAATGACTCGCGGCAAATGAAAAGTGGTGACGTAAGTAATACGAAGAAGTTAAAATGGTATAGGGGAGAGAGAGTATCCACTGCTAGCAATGGCATTGGGGTGAAGCATTCTAGTGGCTGGTGGATAACTTAAGTGTCCCAGCATAATGCAACAAACAGCAGATGTATTTGACGCAGAGAGTCCTAAAGCATGGATATTGGAAATAAAAGATTGTGGCTCTCAGCAAGCTCCGGATATGTGCAGAAAAAATTGCAGCGTAAAACCATTGGCGGCTTCTAAACCGAGCCTGAATTTAAGACGATCGACAGATGGTGGCGCTAACAAATGCTATCAGTGGTCAGATGTAGCCATTCGAATAAGACGCTTGGTCATTTGTGTATACCTACCGTGTCACAGAAAGCGTCAACATGCCAGCGAAAGTAAGTGATGCAGATAATCGTAATGGGAAATGAAAGCCAAAGCCAAACAAATAAATAAATAAATAATTTATTTTCAGTTTCATAGAGACACACCAACGCAGGCATGATCAAGGTTTAAAAACCGACGTGTATCACGATGATACATTGGGTTCAAGCGTGTGTAGTTTAAACAGAGTCGGGAAGAGTTGATATGTGAGTCTAGTCGACTTGCCAGTTTGTAGTTGTGGGCTGTGACTTTATTCAGTGGCGAGTCACATCCGCCACGTCGCAGTGTTGTTAAACAGACATTTGTGGCTTTTTATAGGGAGAACGCTTGCCAGGCGAACACCCACCACGTCCTGCAACACTGCCGTAAATCATTTTGAACATTAATGTTGAACTGGCAAAGCCGCTTGACGACTGGTTTTACCTTCGGATTTTCGCAGAGTAATGGCCTCCAATTTACTCTGCCAGTTGAACAGGTAATTTGATCGGGGTCGCCATTATTTTTGAGATCGGTGGAGGAGAGGGACCTCGTGATTATTCATCTTGTTGTGTGTCCAGGTGAGCAAAAGTTCAACTTCTCCGCTGTCCAGGTTTTACAGATGTATAATTTTTGGGAGTATGAGGATATGTCCATTTCTCCATACCGGACAAGGGTTATGGTGATTGCAGTTCGGTCCTTTCGGAGTTCTACCATGCTCCAGGTAAGTCCATGTGGGTTGTTGCATCCGTCTTGGGCCAAAACTGTTCCTCAGTCCAATCCCAGATCTCCAAGAATTCCCGGACCTCAGAGAAAAGGGAAAGTAAGGGACAGCCGAGAGAAGACCGCAAGAACAGGCATGGAGTTGAACATTGTTAATATCTTAAGGTACAACACTTGTGCTTAAGAAAAAAGCATGTACACTGTGTGACAATAATTATGCTGAAAATGTCTTTTGAATAGCCTACAGAATCATTAGCCGTATAGGTGGATTGCTAACGCCTGCCTAGAGACAAGATGGTTGTACAAGTAAGTAAAGTACAAAGTATCCTTTTAGTAGGAGCCAATGATTGCGTAGGGATAGAGCAAGGAGAGTTAGAATAATGGTAGTGATTGTCAGGTTTACGAACAGCAAGTAGTTGGCGTAATCCGAGAGGGAGCGCGTAATAAGCGAAAATAAATAGGTTGCCGTGAGAGTCCTAAAGATTAATTGGTGGCAGGGCAGAGGAAGGATTGGATGCAGAAATTCTAGAGGAATAAAGGATGTTGAGATACGGTGTGGCTCCTAACAAGCATTAAATTATCGCATATGCATGGAGCCAATGGCCACTATCTATTTCTGAACAGAAATTCCGAATATACGACGTCCGACAGGTGGCGATAGAAGAGACTAAGTGGCCGGATGTAGCCATTCCAGTCAGCCGCTTGCTCACTAGCGTATGCCTATAGGGTCGCTGAGTGTATCAACAGGCCAGTGAAGGTAAGTGACAGTTCAGGTGATAGGTCAACAGACCAGCAGAGCTGTGACGCAAGCAATCCAAAAGAATGAACATTGCAAGAAGGGAGCTAGCTCCGGATATCCGCAAAGTTAAGTGGAAGCTACGGTGACAAGCTGTTGCTAGGTAGAGATATTAGCTCTAGAAAAGAATATGTCAGTCGCTGTTGAAGCCATATCATTAAGACGATTGATCACCAGTGGATACCTACAGTTTCAATGAAGAAATAAACATGCGAGCGAAGATTCGAGAGACAAACGTCAGAGAAAAATGAAGGATGAAAATCAACGAGAGGATCCTTGCAAGTTACATGGAGCCAACAATGACTAGCTGCTATCAAGAAGAGTTGATGCCAGTAGGACGAGCGACACAACGGCGCGCTAGGAGAGAGAAGAGTGACCAGCAATAGAGTTCGGATTAAGCCTTCAGTTACTAGTGTATCCTACGGTGGCATATAATAGATCAACAAACCATCTGAGCTGTGACGCAAGCAATCCAAAAGAATGAGCATTGTAATGAAGGGAGCTAGCTCCGGATATCCGCAAAGTTAAGTGGAAGCTATGGTGACTAGCTGCTGCTAATCAGAGATATTGACTCTAGAAAAGAATGTATTAGTGGCTGTTGAAGCCATATTATTAAGGCGATTGATCACTACTGGATACCTACGATTTCAATGAAGGAATCAACATGCGTGCGAAGCTTGGCGAGACAGACGGCAGAAGAAAATGAGGGCTGTAGTGTCAGGGAGTGGCTCCTTGTAAGCTACATGGAGCCAACAATGACTAGCTGCTATCAAGAAGAGTTGATGCCAGTAGGACGAGCGTCACAACGGCGCGCTAGGAGAGAGAAGAGTGACCAGCAATAGAGTTCGGATTACGCCTTCAGTTACTAGTGTATCCTACGGTGGCATATAATAGGTCAACAAACCATCTGAGCTGTGACGCAAGCAATCCAAAAGAATGAACATTGTAAGAAGGGAGCTAGCTCCGGATATCCGCAATGTTAAGTGGAAGCTATGGTGACTAGCTGCTGCTAATCAGAGATATTGACTCTAGAAAAGAATGTATCAGTGGCTGTTGAAGCCGTATCATTAAGAGAAGTTATAGGACTATACGTTAAATGGAGTGTGATTAAAAGAGTATATTCAATGTTGTCTTGATTCAAAGAGTAACATGTACAAGAGAGAACGGTGTCAGCTTGACGATTAGGATAGATTTGGGCAACGTCAACTGGAACTTGGGGTCCTACGCACGCCGGTTTCACTATCTAGTTAATAGCCGGTTAAGTAGATGCGCTTAGCCAGAGGCGGATGTCTCGAGCTAACCAAATGTGGGAGATTTGATGGAATGCAAAAGCATTCGGTATCCGGTGGCTGATGCCTAGGTTATGGAAGAGTTAGGGGGTTGTTGGAGGCAGCAGGCAGGTAGGAATATTAGGAGTCGGGAAGAAGATAGGGTTGGAAGGTAAGAAGAGGTCATTATAAGTGGTCTGGTCCAGTTTCAAAAAACTCGTCTTCAGGACAGTTGATATTCAGTAGTTTGGAAACGTGTGACAGAGAGGCATTTGCTAATAGAGAAGCGGAACTGGTTTATATTCATCGATGCCATTATTGTGAGAGGTAACCTATTCCATACGTGTGCATATATGAAGGGGTAGAAGTTGGAGCGAATACTACTGCGCGTTCTTGGTAGGATAATGAAGTGTGGTCTATCACGTAAGGGGTACGAAGTGATATATGAGTCTGAGGCAGGGGTTAGTAGGCTCCCATTCGGATTGTTAATAAGCGAGTATAGGAAAGCGAGGTTGGTTTTCAGTCAACGCAGCCATAACGGGTCGAGCTTAAGTGTGTTGCATCGATCACGGTAGCTTAGACTTATATGCCCCAGGAGGGGTTTTGTGAAGGTACGCTGAACCTTTTCGAGGGCTATTCTATCGCATTTTTTGAGGTTGGTGAATACTATAGAGCAGTATTCTAGCAAAGGCCGGGCACATGTTTTGTAGCGCGCAGTTCTGGATCCTTGTATTTTCATGGTTTTGAGGATGTATCTAATGAGATAGCGTGCTTTAGCTGCGGAATAAACTACTTGTTCCGCGAAGATCAGCGAACGGGATTAGTGTGCGTCCAAGTCCCGCAATGTTAGGCAGTTCCCTAATAGCGTGGCTTGTAGCATTAAGGTATTGGGTGGCATGGTGCATCTCTATGTAAGGATATTGCGTTTTGTTGGTGTGAATGCCAACTTTTATCTGTCGCACCATGCAGCTATTGCTCTTAAGTCGTATTGTACGTGGGAGATGGCGGTGTGGAAGATTTACGGATGAATTGGGAATACAATTTTGATGTCGTCGACAAAATGGTAGGGTGCCCCGTGTTTGAAAACCTGGAAGACGGCATTAATATAGAGCCAGGAAAACTACAGGGCCTAAAACGCTACCTTAACTTACGCCACCTTGAATGGTATTGGAAGTGACATAAAGTCCCCAAACGTTATTGACTGTGAGCGAGCTGTAAGGTATAATGGGAACCAAGTGTGCAGGTTGCCGGAGATAAATAAATAAATAAATAAATAAATAGGTATATTTCTAGACCTGCTAGGGGCTGCACCCTAAAGGGTTCAGACCAATGCTTACATTTATCCGATGCTCTTGTATGGAAGTTGGCGAAATATATGTTCATCGTTAGCAATTGCAAATGCATTGGCACTGTTTAGTATACAGCTACTGGGTCGCAGGCGCCCACCTTGACATTTTTCTGCTTCCTTCGGGCGATATTGAGCTCCTTGTAGTTTATTGTGAAAACTTCGCGGAGGTGTAGTTTGCCTTTTCTCCATGGAACAGAATCCAATTTGCCACAAGTTCACTTTAAATTGATCGCACAATAATTGGCCACTCAGTTGCCCCAATTGTTTTTGCGCACATGGAAGAAATGAATGAAGGAATTATAAGGCATACGAAAGTAAAAACATTTCCGAAAAATGCAGACATAAATAGAAGCAATTTGTTAAGAGAGAAAATAAATCTGCGTGCTTCAGTAGCAAAATACCCATTAACAAAAGAAATATAGCCCTACTTTTATTACGCTGATATTGCTCTCCGGCGCATGATTCCAGCTTCATCAAGAGTTCTGTATGTGGTACTCTGTCAAATACTTGTCATGTCTAGGAAGATGATGGCTAGTGCTCGCTTGCTGTCAAGCTGTTGAGTTACATGGTTGAGGAACTCACGTGGGCAGGTTGAACAGGATCTAGACAGCAGAAATCTATGTTGTGGCCGGTTGACGAGGTTTCGAGTAATCAGGAAGGTGAGCACAGTTTCTATGCCTATTCATTCCATTACTCTTGAAGCCATAGGCGTATGGCTGATGGGGCGATAGTTTTCCATGTTGTGCTGACTGTCACTTTTGTGTTTGGGGATGACGGTGGCATATTTCTACGTGGTTGGATAAATCCAGTCTGTCATAGAAGGCGTGAATAGGTTGAGAAGCAGAACCGGAATGTCCTGGTCACCGAGTACAGCAACGTAGTGGGAGGACCATCGGGACCAGGATGTGAAGACCATTTGACTGAGCTGATTACTCGAGTGCTAGAACATAGGGCAAACTTAATAATGTCGAGTGAGTCATTGGTGCGTCTAGATTGCATAGCAGGTAAGGTTGCATTAGCGTCGGTGAGAGAATTGCAGAAGTATTCATTGAGGGTCTAACATATTTTTGATGGATCGCTAATAATGGATGTGTCAAAAAGTCTGTGTGAGGCAACAGGCGTAGATTTTTGATTGATTCTTTGTCGGAGTAGTTGACTGAGTGACATGGTTGTATTATTAGGTTTACGGGCAGAATCTTCTTCAGCAATCTTGGCTGATTCCTTTGCAGTTTGCCAGGTGGTTAGGATTTCGTTCATGCGAAAAAGGATGTGAAATTCCTTACATCTGGAGTATCGATGGGGCTTCTTTGATCTTTCTAAGTACACCGTAGGCCTTGGCTTATTTCGCTGTCATATTTAAGCGGCTTCTGCAAGTTCGTGGGGCGCTTATATCTAGACAGCTGAAGAAATTTAGATATAGGACGTGAGCGGCTGCGTCTACCTCGGTGGCTAAAAAGGTTGTCTCAGTTCGCCGATCGCCCTAATATCACAAATCTGTCCTAGTTAATGTGGTCAAACATTCAAAACTGTTTGACAGAAGAAGTGGCGCAGTGCGGAGTAGGAAGTGTAAATAGGAGTTTGACCACCTTGTGGTCGCAGCCAGGTATATTATCTAATATACCTGCGGCTGCATCAGAGACACCTTGCGTAAAGATTAAGTATAGGATGTTAGAAAGCCTGGTATGATAGTGAACTTGTTGGGTCCAGTTATTTGCGTGGACGGTGTAAACGAATCTTCTGTATCTGGGTGGGGCGATCTGGTCGTGCTAGGGGATAAGGGGCATATTGAAATCGCCACCCACTATCTTGTGCCGTGGGGGCATTAGGGAGATTTCAGTGAAAAGTTCAACGACTTTATTTATTTTTTGCTAGATGTGTGTGGAGGGTTGTATACGCAACCGATAAGGAGGTCAAGTTGACCTCCTGTCGTTTGGATCCAGATGGAGTCTCCAGGGTCACCTATAGATAACAGTTCGAAATCGGGTGAACCAAAGTCGTCCCGGACATAGATAAGGCAACCGATACCCCGCTGGTTGTCTCGTCCGTTACAAAATGTGGTGTAGCCAGGGATGCGTAGCAGACTGTCAGAGGTGTTTGAGGAGTGCCACGTTTCTGTGAGGAAAACCAGTTCTGGGTATGAGAGTAGGATAAATGGGCCAATGAAGTGCATCGTGTGTGTAATATATCGCGCAGTAATAAGTAACATGCTGTATGTTTTAACGCAAAGAGAGTTAAAGGAGTTAGGTTGTGTGAGGTAAGTAACACAATAGGGTGCAACTGACGCAGGTTACATGGAAGTGGTAAGAAAAGTTGGAGAGAGTGATATAGGAATGTGATCAGGAAGTGCTTAAGTAGTTAGCTGATGGTAGTCGGTCGCTACTGAGTCTGTAGTCGTATTCTTGCCTGTAAAACCTATCCGGAGGGCTGAAGCCAACCGTAGGGCTAGTTGCAGTGAGTATATGAGTTGTTGGAGGTAATAGATAGCTGGCGAGAACTCCTGGTGGAATGCGCGAGGTGGGTGCTGTCCTGCTGCATCCCATAAGAAGGGGCCGTGGATGGCATGGCCCGGTTGTAGTGCTTGCCATCCGGATATATTTTTCGTTCAGGAGAACGTATGGTTAGGGAGTGCGAGGTAGCGTTTTTGTAGCGGTAGAGATTTTTAGAAGGATTTCGTCCTTGGGAGGATGCTTTGTTCTTCACTGTTTCAAGAGGTTGTGAGGATTGGTAATGGGGTTGTGCACTTGAAGTTTGGATGGCATAGAGCTTTTGTAGGACCGACTGGACGATGGCGTACCAGCGGATAGGTAGTTATTAGGGGGCTCACTGCGTTGCTGCTGCGCGGGCTGCTCATAGTTCCATTTTGCTGTGGTGACTGATAGAACGTCCGCAGTTCGTGAAAACTGCGGCATTTGTTATATTTTGGGGGCTTAATAGATTTGTTTTGCGTCTCGAGTAAGTTGGGCTTGCGCAGTGATTGGGAAGGTTAAGTCAAAACCTGCGTAGAGAGCAACGTTTTGATGGGAAAGATTTCGACCTCACGCAGTCCATTGGTACAGATGTCGATTGGTGCTTATCAGCTATCCGCTTGTGCCACAAGCAGATTGTTTTGGTTGGATTATCATTGTTAAGGTGGTGCATCAGCGGGGAGTGCATGGTAATACGAGGCATGCCGTGGTTAGGCCGTTGACCTTTGTTGGTAGTCTGTTGTGTTGCGGGGTGTTTCCGGCTTTGTACGTGGAGGGGAAGGGAGTTGAGCAGCAGGAAGTCTACATTGATCGTTTCGGAATCTGCGTCACTCATGACGGAGGCGTTAGGCATTGTCTCAGCTTCTTGTATCGTTAGCTAGGACGCGTCTGGAACGTTGGTTGAGATTTTATCTATTAGGGCTGCGGGCTTCAGCCGATAGGTAATGCTGTCGTGCACGCGAGACGCAGGGGTTAGGTCCAGATCCACGTTAGTGCTTGTCGTAGAGCAAGCGGTAACTCTAGCAATCGGCGAAGTATCAGGTGGCTGTTGTCTTACTTTGGTATTAGTATTCGGTAGGAAAGCTCTTTGCAGCAGCATTTGATAAGGCTAGATAAGCATAGGCCCAATGTTTGCGTCGTTCGTAAGGTAAATCTGTTTGCTATGAAGCGTGCAGCCAGTCCCTGAGTTTTGAAGGCAATAATAGGGCAATTACGACTGATCTTCGATTATCTGGACCGTCCACGCACGCACGTGTCAGCAAGGATGTTACAACTGGAAGTTATTAAGCGCGTGACTTTCTCCAATGAAGTTTGTCAGGAACGTTAAAAATGAGCACGTTTCGAGCACGACGGATGCGCTCGTTTATCTCATTAGTGATGGTAGTAAGAGGGGCGCCGGCAGCTTTGAGCTCATCAGCGTTGCCATTTTTCCTTAGTCCTGCTTGTTGGGCCAATGGCATAAGTTTTGCTAGGTCCATTTTGGTACCGGTCATTTCTTTATTAAGAGCAGCTAGTTCAGTTAAGAGTGCATTGATTTTGTTAGGTTGTTCTTTCAGTAGGTCTATAAGTAGGACACTGCAAGTGCGCAGTTTATTCCGGTTGTCTTTTGTAACAGGACGTTTGGTTGCCTTAACTGCATTTGCGGTGCATGAGGCAGAGCTTTAATCGACAGAAACTGCGGTACTCGAGTGAGAAATTCTACATTCGCCTCGAATTTTGGCTCGGGCGGCTTTACCTTTCATTTCATTTTTGTTAGTCGTTACGGAATGGCACAACTTCATAATTCGTGTTCCCGGAACACGGTTTTGACCTAAGAACCTTAAAGTCTAGCAGGTCAAAATCTCGGGGCAACGCGCCTAGCTACTCTAATGAATAGTAGCTATATGTCAAACTAAACAACAAAGAGACTGCAAAGCACAGTCTCTAAATTCGTCACCTCGAACGACGCAATAGAGGCGAGTTTGGCTATCGCCTTCTCAACTTCTGCCAACCTTGAAGCCGGCGCTGAAAGGTTAGCACCGGTGATAGCTGGGCGAGTTGATCTTTGAGCGCAGCATTCAGCACAGCTGATAAGAAAGTGAACGCTGGATGAACATTTTGTGCTGGTCAGCTTGTAGGCCGGTACAGCTTTCGTGATACCAGCGGCAGCAGACGTCACACTGCATACTGACAGGTAAATGTGTTAATGGCACTAAACAGTTAAACTGTCCTCAAGCTGCAGTAGACTTATCAAACGAGGACCCCATACGTCCACCCAACTCGATTTTTAACTAGGCAACCATGTTTATATGAAAAACAGAGGGGACTTAAAACACGTCTACAATAGTAAAACGGCCGCAATAAAAAGGCAGCAACTGGGTGCAGAACTGGATTAAAACTGGGAACAGCCGGAAAATTACCAGTAAGCGCCAAAGACGCTTTGGCCAGTACCACTTTACTCGATCCCAGTTACCTTGTATGAGAGAAAATTTGACAATGGCCAAACCTCGTTTCAAATGTTTATTCACGAAGTTTTCCGCGTTATTTCTGTTAAAAAGCTCTATCAGTGTGGCACGCCGACAAATAGAGTAAGCGTGTAATACTCACAGGACGGTACAACTCTCCACATTTTCCTGCCCAACAGCCTCTGCCAAGCAGGTTTAAATAAATAAATAAATAATTATTATATTCTCGACAACGCTAGGCATGCATTTTGGGCATGATCAGAACATTGCAATACTGTACCTGATAGCCCGATTAACAGGACCAAGTGCGGGGGTAGTAAATTTGGAGACAGTAGTGTGGGCCCATATGGCCTAAAGGTTGTACGAAGTCTAGGTCCACAGAACGCGAGATGTAGCGATAAGTATCAGATCGCTAATGTGGAGCAAGGTGATGAGGAACTGTTCCGATTAAGTAGTGTACACCATGCGTGTCAGGTGAGTGAAGCATGAGGAAAATCTGAAAAATATTTAAGAATAGTGGAAGGTGACTAATCAAATATGTAGGCGTGTTGGTACGAGAGCAGATATATGCAAAGCATTTGTAAATGTGGTATCGGTCAACTTGCCAACGTGTGTTATAGGCGGTGACTTTATTGAGTGGCGAGTCACGTGGCCACATCGCAGTGTCGTTAAACAGACCTTTGTGGCAGCTTGTGGGGAAACGCTTGCCAGACGAAGACCCACCACGTCCTGGAACACTGTGAAGTAACAGCGTGAAGCGTAACCTAAGAAAACAAGAGAAGGAATGTCAGCGAATTAATAATAATACCAAGGTGTGAGAAGTTTAAAATATCTGTGGCAAGTTGAAGCTACAAGTCGGTTAGTAGAAGGGGAAGGTTTGGTACTGCCACCGAAGAGCTTCTAACTGACGCTCGAAACCCTCTACCGTAGACTCCCTAATGACGTGCACCCGAAGCGAGTTCCAAAGTTTAATAAATCGACGCGACAAGCGAGGTTTCGTCCATACAAGGTCAGAATGCTGTCGTTAAGGCTTGCCAGTTTTACATGACCGTACAATACAATCTACGCCAGTGTTCCAAGAAGTGGTGGGTTTACGCCTAGCAAGCGTTCCTTCCTATGAAAAACAAAAATATCCGTTTGTCAACGTTGCGACGTGGCAGATGTGATTCGCCTCCCCTAGTAGCACAACCGTATCAGTAAATGTAGCCAAATGGACAGAACATGGACGGCAGTCCAGTACGGCAGTAATGCATTATTCGCAGCTTAATGCATTCGGTTTGACATTTGTTAATAAACAAATAAGTTGTCTGTGTTCTAAGTGATATTTTTTGACCATAACCTGTGTGGTTTAACTACATGCGTAGGTCATATTTTTTGCAAAGTTTCGGTTTTTAACCTACGTCGCTTCTGGCGCTTTGTTTTAGGCTATTTTTAGCTCCCTTGATACAGCTTTCTTCAGGCACACCAACCAGGTTTTCTTATTGTAGCTTGTTTGAAACATTTTTAATAATTTTCAGCATGACGTCGAAAAAGTTATCACTTAACTGCAAAGTTTCCGTCTGTTAGCACTATTTACCGTGCAGCCTAAAATGAATGAACTCTGAACTCAGCTACGAAGCAGTGCCTTCTTGTCAGCTGCTAAGCGACGAAAGGAGTGTGAGGATTTGTAAAATCTATTGCTTATGGCTGCTCACACAGTGCAATCATCTGATAACGTCACAAACTGCTGTGAAAATGGCAGATACCCGATGAAGTGGTCCATAACTTGAGAAAACTTATTGTGTAATCACAGGTACGTGGGTCTTTGATGCAAAAACAGTGTCATAAATTCGTCTTATTAGTAAAGCACTTTCAGGTCAACCATTAGCCTGCTGTACACGGTGCTAACTTGCAACTCGTCGTCAGGGGTACCCTGGAGCGGCTAATGGTAAGATCAGTTGTCACGATGAATTACTCAGGCGCGAGAGGTCCGTGTGCATTCAGGCGAACAACTGTGAATTACATTGCACAAGGTAGGTTGACATACAGTAATCCATAAAAACTACGAAGGCATCATTCGGCAACGCATGTGTGACGCAGCCTCGGATGCTGATATTACACGCCACCTCGCGGTACAAGAGATTGTCTGTTGGGCAAGGTAAAATTGCAGTGCGAACGAGATGAGTCCACAGCTTCCTTATGAACATATTTAGCTGCCTACGCGGTCAATCGCCGAAACCAATCAACCAGCTTGACAAAGCCGCTTTTTGCTACAAACACGCCTTTTATATTACCCACCTTCATTCACATAAAGCATTCTTATACCCCGTATGTCAATTTCTTTCACGTTGTGGCGTTAGCAGATGCGCGGTAAGTTCTATTTCGCTTTCTGGCCAACAGCATGAAGCGCCGCCTAGGTGTGTTCCCACCTCCAGCAACTACGGCAACACGTGGTGCGTTAACCATCGGTCAGTACCGTCAAGATAATCGTTAGGTAATAGGTGCGTAATAGTGTGAGGTCCATAATCGGATATCAGAGGTAGGTAATCAAGGTTGCTGAAGCTGCCGGATTGCCACGCATAGCGGTGCATTGTAGCTGGTCAACGCTAAGCGTTTTCATTGGTCCGCCGTAAACTGGACAAAATCCGTCTTTAGCCGTCTCCCGGTAGAATATCTTGTCTAGTTTAGCCTAATGCTCTCATAGGAACGCTTGGGAGGCTGATCTGAACAGGATCTGGACATGTGCTACCAGGGTCTGAGTAAAGTCACTGCCCAAAGTTACACTTAGCATAATGCACAGAAAATTTTCACTATTTCCTTGACATGTACAAAAGCGATACTCAAGCCTGCATATACTGCCATCAGTTTACCTGCTGTGCTTTTCACGTTCATGCACACCTGAGTTCAGTTCATCTTCACCACGCAAAACAGTTTGCTCCTCGTAAATGCTTCATCCGTTACTGCAGTGTGTACACCCTTTGGCTACAGCCAGTTACGCGCATTGTGACGTATCTGTTGCGCAACGTACTGATTGCGTTGGCGTGTCTCGAGGAATTCCATAATTATTTATTTCTTTATTTATTTTGGATTCAGATGAGGCAATTGCCTATTGAACTGATATTTGCTCCAAAAGCCATTCCCGTCGTCCTGGTGCAGTACTCGCCATCAAGGGGTGCATAAAATTTACTGCATTTTTACTCATGCAAGGGTATGTGGTTACTGTACATTACGAGCTGCCCCTCGAAAGCAGGCTTCTGGCCACGTCTAGAAATCTGCTTTCTTTATTTTTTGTAGGGAAAACTGGACAAGTTGCCGCAAGAGTTTCTTTGCTAAAACTGGCGTACCTTTGGGCCAAGCGACTGAACTCATCGGCGTCTACGTACAGTAAATTTCGTTTCTCACTGGAAGGCCAAATGGGGATGCTGCTTCCAGACCTGGTGCTTCATTTTCGATAAGAGAAAAGCAAGTTGAGTGTCCTTCTGGCGTTTACTGCTAATGATAGTTTAAAATGGCGACCTTTATGACGTCCCAACGGGAAACATAGGTTCCTGATTATCTTATAGAAAGAGTACCTGGACAGCGTGGTGGCTTGAATGGATCGTTCCGAACTGGTACCCACCTGCTTGTTTGCACAGTAAACGTGCTTGCCACCATCACTGTGTTTATGTCTTCCTCTTTACCTAGCGTAGTCACCTACACTTATTCTACTCGGCATAACTTTTCGTGTGTTCAGTGGGCATAGTTTTACGGTAGTGTTTTCTACGGAAGGTTATTTGTGCTTCCCTGGTGGCTTTATCGCGCTTCGAGTTTATATCCCGACGAGGCATTTCGTTATTTTTAACTATTACCACCGCTGCAATACTGTGATCAGTCAAAGATTCTTTACGCTATCTGGTGGTCCTAGAACTAGATCCGTCGGAGCATTACTAAGGAAGCTACTACTTAATATGCGGTTTCAATGGCATTCGCTCGTAGCCAGTACATTCCGCTGCCAGTTACGCACTACCAATCACTTCCTAGTGCTTTGTTCCAAGGGAACCAGTGTGGATCAATAAGTTAGCCATGTACGTGTGTCCTCCTCGTGCGCACTTGCTTACGGCAACCGACGTCGAGGGTGCGACGGGGACAGATAACACAATGGACACTCATCAACTACCTCACGTTATTAGACAAGGGCAGGGTTCTTTTGTAACGACGGCCCTCGATGATCTGACTTCACCCAACAGCAAATGTGGTAAGCTAGAGTGTATACAATCAGTTAAAAAAGGCAGTATTTGTGAAGTTTGCGGCCTTCCGTTTCACTCCTCTTCGCTAGTCGAAATCAATTGCCATACCACAGATAAAGCAACCTGACTGACGTGCTCTGGTTTTGCCCAACATGCACCGCCATCCCAATAGTCTGGGGTATAATATCGCACTTGGAAAAGCATGAGAAACTAACTGAATGAGTCCAGCAGATGGCAGGCTTCACGGCCATGCTGTTAGAACCTAAAAACCGTTCTTGCTCGAAAGCAAACCCCTCAGAGCTCTGTCTCTAAGTCGTAGGCTACAGTCAGGCTTGCTAACCTCCCGAAGGCATCTGCGCCAACTACACCGACAATTACTGACTCTGTAAGTACACAAGATGTCCCAGCGCCACCGCTAGTACCTCATCCCTATATGCCATATTTCATGAGTTGGTCAAAACACCAAACCCGACAGCCCAGAGCCAAGTAACATGTGCATGGAACGCCTGAATGAAAGCGCCTAAAGGTAAACCCGTACGTTTATTTTCCAAATCAAGCTGGGAGAGGCGCTACCATTTGCATTACGTTCGTTAGTGCCCACCAAACATTCTAAGTTAACGGCAACAACCCTCAATCCAACCTTCACTAAACAGAAGCACAGTGGTTTAACGGTCGTGCGCACTAAACAGATAAATAAAACGTAGGTATATTACCAGGCTGGCTAGATGCTGCGCCCGTAAGTAATTACATCATTATACTAATCCTGCGCTATTTTACGGAAATGAGAAAAATGTGAAGAAATGTTCCTCGTTGGCAATTAGAAACTCTTTGGCTCTGTTAGGTGTACGGCTGAAATTTTTGGCTCCAATAGGCGATACTGGGCACCGTGCTTTTAAAACAGTTAGTCCCCTTCAGTAGTTTGAACAACGAAATGAGAAGACGAATATTGGCAGATGCTGGCATTTCGTATTTTGTCGTCAATACCAATACAATAACAGGGAAATCCTTTTATATGTCTTACAGAGCACAGTCAAGCCAATCAAATTTATGGTTGTGGTCATTGTTGATGGGATTAGGTCCACGGCAACCGCAGGTTAACAACTAATTGCTTTTGGACACACAAAGCTGGTCTAATGCAGCTTATCGCGACGGCCTCGGCAAATCGTAAAAGGCGTGCATTAATATGACGTAACAAGATCCGGAACGCTGATAAGGGATTAACCCGGAGACGAGTCGCCAAGATGTGCCTGCCTATGGAAGACGCTGGCTGCTTACGTGAGCACGTATCATCGGAGGTGGATTGAGTAACTTCGCGCTGAACCCAGTTTGGCAGGTGTTTCTTCACTCGAATCTAAAACCCGTTCGGTCCTGCCGATGTAACTGATACCGCAGTCACACACGAATTGGTAGACACAATGTGATTTGGCGCTGACGGGTTCATCTTCCTTTACTGAAGATAACGGCATCTTCCGGGTTCTGTTAATTATCAACGCCTCCGCAGCACAGTATGTATGCTGAATGGTCGAGACAATGTGTTTGGTTATCCTCCTCGATGAGGTGTCACCCTTGAATCGTAGCTCAATGTACAACTTTTGCCTAGGGACTGTCAACCAAATCTCCTTGGGCGGTCTAACTTGGCTGTGTTTGTCTATGAAGCGCTTTGGGTAGCCATTTCCCATAAGTGTTTTAGGGATCAGCTCAAACTTCTCAGACAGGCAGTCGTTGGAGCAGTTACGTCTGGCCCGAGTGAACAATGATTTTACTAGCGCGCGCTTGTGTGCCATCGGTGAGAAGCTAGTGAAGTGTAGGTATTGACCGGAGCATATTGGTTTCCGGTATACAGATCGCTTAATCAGTCCAATATCCCTGCAACTCATGAGAATGTCTAGATACAAGCGAAGGCCATTCGATTCGAATTCATAATACCCCTTCAGGTTGGAGTGAAAATTATTAAGTTGGTCTAATAGTTGTTCGAGTTGCATCTTCGTGCAACCAAAAACAAGGATATCATCTACATATCGTTTATAATACGGCAGCTGAGACATCTGTCCACTTAGTTTCCTCTCAAGCATCAACCTTAAAAAGTCAGCCAGTACTGGGCCCAACGCACTACCAATGGCTACTCCGTCAATATGGCGATATGTGGTGTGCTGGAATCGGAAAACGACATTCTCGGTGCGAAGTAACAGGGACCGTCTCAGGAGGTCCGCCGGTATTGGTAGACGAAAATTCTCCTCTTCTATCAGGTGGCAAATGTAATCAACTGTCTCAAGCAAGGGGACATTAGTAAATAACGACTGGACGTTCACGGAGCACACAACCTTGTCGGCTAGGCTGATTTGGTCTAGGTCTTCGATTATTTCAAAAGAGCCCTTAATGCTATGCAAATTTTAGTGTAGGATCCGAACTAATGAGATAATACGAAATGCTGGCATCTGCCAATAATCGTCTTCTCACCTTGCTATTGTTTGTTGTAGACATTGCGCAAAGCTGCATTTCTGCAGGTTTTCTTTGGAAACAGGATCCCATTCACCACAACTTTACCATAAATTCGGACCATTTCGGTCTGCTTAGTCTTCACATGGAAAAAAATAAACGCGGCCGAATTATAAGGAACATGAAACGGTTAAAAATAATTGCTGGAGATGCAAATGGTGATCATGCCTGGTTTGGTGTGTCTCGACAAATTTGGGAATAAACTATTTATTCATTTATTTATATAAAAATGAAATGCCGTTGTCAGAAGTCCTACTATTGTGGCGTACTTCACTAGAAAAATATAAATTAACAAAAGAATATAGCCAACATTTCCCGCGCTACATTTGATCTCTGGGGCCAAATTAAACCCTTGTAAACCTCTGAACAATGGAAAAAACTTTATAAGGCTGGAATATTGCAAATAGTTGTACGAAGTTAAAATGTTCAACGCAAGGTTTTACCGCTGCGTAGGTTAAAAGTGAGAGCTACGATACGTGCATATATCACGAGTTATTTGCACTTTAATGGCGGTCAAAAGATAACGTCATTATTTGTTTAGCTAAAATGCCCCTCTGCTCTGCAAGCAGATAGCAACAAAAAGAAGGCAACTTGTAACAAATGGCGAAGCTGTATAAGTTCTAAAGTGGCATAGCTATCTGGAAATGCCCTATGTGGCCCCTAATATCCCGCAGCAAATAGGTAAAACGTTCCTACGCCTAGTCCTAGCATAATAAAGGACAAGTTTATAGACGATTGCAGCCAGTGGCATTTCAACTGCGTTGGGATCCTAATCGGGTTGATCCAATGCGCTACGACGAGTAGCGTTTTACCTAAATAAAGTGCACTAAGGCGAACCCGATTCCTTTGAGTTACCATGAATTCAAGTAAGAAGATGGAGCTTACTCTCACTTATTCGGCTCTGCAACATGGAGCTTGGTACGCATATTTCCAGATATGCCTTGGAAAGGACGGTCAAATGAAAGATAAAACGGCGGCCTTTCTACAAACAAGCGCAAGCAAACCGTATTTATTCATGGTGTTTCTGAACTACTGGGCTCTTCTGAGCACGAAGCACAAAAAATGACAGAGAGCAGATGCGCTACATCCGCGATGCACTCTCTGGACTACGTTATAGCTAAATCAATAACGCAAATTCCTTCATCTCCATACTACAAAAGCTGCAAGGTCCAAAAATATCAAAAGTCGTGGTACACTCCGATAGGATGAGAGAAGTCTTATTAACTGGCTGCTTGATGCATAGCTCCAGGTTGCCTTCCGAGATTAGGCTAAAGATGGCAGGCGCACGACTACTGCTTTTAGCCCTTAAGTGGAACTTGCAACCATGGTAAAATAATTGCCTCCACCACCCTGCAGGGTTGTTGCAATAGCAAAACCTGACAGGATGGGAAGACACACGGGAGCGATCCTCGAACAAGGGTGTTCCATGATACTTTGAACCATGAACAATGATTTATAACGGGTAAAATTGCAGGTGCTTGACACGTCCTGTAGGGTGTTACGCCTGAAAAAAGTTAGCCCAACGGAAAATGGAGTCGTCACTTCAGGCGACCACAGATTTAATTGCACTATCGTATAAAGGGTTTGAAATGAAAATGTACACAGAACATCAGTAAGGGGAGTGGTTATTGATCACATAATAAGTAAAAAAACAAAAAGATAGCAAGGGCAACGCTTACTCGGATGTAACTATCTTGGGTCGACAGGATACAGAAATTCAGTTTCTATGGTAGTAGCGTTTATCAAATTTCGTTAAAGGGGTTTGGAGTGACTCATGCTCGAGTAGGGTTACGGCACTATACCCTGTTTGTTGTGCATTAGTGCCAGCCTCTGGTGATCAAAGGCCATGGCACGTAGTGCAAATGTGCCAGAGTATCGTCAAGGCGTTTTTTGAAAAAGGATAGGGTGGGTACATTAATTGCATGCTCCGGGACAGCCTTCCAAGGCTGTGTCAATCGGAGGGGAAATAGTTTCGAGGACATGCCAGGCGGCTGTACTGCGTGACCAGCTTAAACTAGTGACCTCTTAGCGCGGTGTTATGACTGAGTATTAGAAGAGAATGGCATGGGTGTTTGGGGTTTTTCAGGGCCTGGTACACCATTTTGAGAACGCCCCTTAGACGCCAATAACGTCCAGTGTATATTTTGAGGGTCATCAGCTCCAGCGGGTAGGGGAGGCTGGTCAAACTTCTGACGTCCTTCGTTGCCCTATGTAGTACAGTATCGAGCGCGATGATCTGGGGCTTGAGCCAGGGTTGCCACGCTTGAACAATGTATTCCGCGTGTGGCTTCAAGTACGCACTAAGCATTTTTGATAAGACTGAAGGATTAAACATCCCGAAAGCTCTGTGAAGAAGGCCGAGGTACTGGTTTGCTTTCTTAGCTGCCTTTTCTGTCTGCCTCAAATCACCGAGGTCATCTTGAACTATCAAGCCGGGATAGCACTCGGGAGAAGCTCGCTGTAGAATCTGTGGTCCTAGGTGGCACTTGTACACACTCTAGTGCCGTATGCTGAGACCTTTGCACTCGGTAACCTTGAAATGCAGCAGATTCTCGATGAACCATGTGTATGCTTTGTCCTAGTCCTCCTGTAACACTGTGTGATTTTCCACTGCAGCTATAGTGCGCCATACCTTTAGATCATCAGCAAATAGCAAATAGTTAGAAGTCAGCACGCTCGCGACAGCATTTATGAAAACCATGGAAAGGCGGGGTCCAAGTACCAAGCCTTGAGGTATGCCGCACTGAACATCGATGGAGTCCGACAGGTTGCTTCTAACCCTCACCTTTAGGTGGGGTTGCAGGAGAAAGTCTCCTAGCCGGCCCAAAACAGGATCGCCGATTCCATATTTCTGGAGATTGTGGAGAAGAATGCGATGGTCTATACGGTCGAATGCCTTTGAGAACTCCAAGTAGGCCGCATCTACGCCTACACCTGCGACCACAGCTTCCGTCCAGCTTGCACCAGCAGTCAACAGCTTAGTGGTACAGCAGTGGATTTGGCGAAAACAGTGCTGCTCCGAAATGAGAATTTGGTTCTTCTCCAGGTACCCCATCAAAGTCACAGCTACAATGGACTCCATAACCTTGGAGATCACAGGAAGTAGTGTTATCGGGCGATAATCTGCTGATTCAACACGGTTGCGGCTTTTGTAGATTGGCGTAATGAACCCGTGCTTTCACATCGTGGGGACGTTCGGCTCGTTAAGACATCGTTGAAAAAATTTCTAGTGGTCTTGCCAAACTCATGCCAGCAACTTTCAACGCCTTCGGACAAATGCCGTCCGCACCCGAGGAGCTGAACTCGCGCAGGGACATCAGCCTCTTCAGTACAGCTGCGTAGGTGAACGATATATGATTAAGCCCTGATGGCGGCGCTATCTGCTTAGGCGGGGTGTATGATGATTCCACGCTTTGAAAGGTATGGCCAAACTGTTGTCCAAGGACGTTGGCCGTCTCTTGTGCGGTTTGGGTTAACCCGCATGCTGTGTGCAGGGCAGAAATACCGCGCTTAACACGGCGCAAGTTGTTTACGTGTCTGTATAGCAGTTGGGGATTGGAACAAAATTGTTCACTAGACATTGTTGGTTCTTCAGTTTGTCCACCTGGACGAGTTTGAACATTGGTTTCTTTGTATTGTGTAGACACCCCATGTATGTTCGTTCTGGGAGGCTATGCAGGTGCGCCATGCTAAGTCCCTTAATGCCATGCATTTACGTGTCCTGCTCCTTATGAAAGACTTCCTTCTTTTAGGCCGGCAGAGTTTTGTTTCAGATGTCCTTGCCACGAGCTTGGTAAATATGTTGACGAATTCTCCGCAGGCCATCTCAGGGGTTTATTCAGCGAAGAACGACAAGCGGGTTGCATCAATGAGGTCGGACAGGTCGTCATAGTTGGTTACCGTATGGTATTCTTCAGCGAGCTCTTCAGAATAATCCGCGTAGCACATGTAACGAAACACTAGCGTCGCATGAGCACTGCGGCACAAAGCAGGACCGGTTGTCACTCTCTCGACCATCAGTTCTTTGTTGGTGGTTATTCGGTTTAATATGTATAGCCTCTCAGTTCCCCTGAATCCGGTGGGCGTAGTAACATGGCCAATAAGCGGAAAGCCTGAAACTAACTTTGGAAAACTTGCTTTGAATTGCTCTCCTGGTGTGGCGTTGGATTCGAGAGCATGTAAGTTAAAGTCAACGGTGACTAGAAAGTGACTGTGCTTCCTGTTTATCAGTTGCCACAACGCAGCCATCAAATGGCAGTTCAACTTAGACGTAGACGATGGTATGCGGTAAACAAAAACCCATAGGCCAAGCTCGTTCCCTCTCAGCCGGAAATTACACCAAATGGCGTCAGGCACGTCGGTTTTCGAATCGTTTACTGGTTCGCACTGCATGTTTTTACGAAAGTAGAGGGCTACCAAACCACCTTTGCTGTTTCGCTCTTTCCGGAAAATGGACATGCTTGTTAGCTCGATTTCAGCATCTGTTATCTCGCAGCGCAACCATGTTTCGGTGACAGCGATGAGGTCCCAAGCTGCTGACGCGTGTCGAAGTCTTAATTCAGCTAATTTGCTGAGTAGACCTTGGGCGTTTGTGTAATGCATGTGAGCTTCTCGGAGACAATATATGTGTTAGATTGGATGGATGAAGCAAGTTAGTTTACGCCGAACAATAAATAAATAAATAATTTATTCCTGACGAAACAAGACACACCAGTACTGGCACCATCAATTTGCTGATAGGGCCATAGAAACTTTATAGCTGGTGTACACACAACACAGATACGTGTTGGCAAAATATAAAGCATGAAAATTGTACGTAATTTTATACAGGAACAATAGGGGCATGTAGAGCTTGAGCAGTGTTGTCAGATGGTAAGTTGGCGTCGAAGGGCTGTACGATCACAAAGTGTTTCTGTTATGGAAGTGTTGGGTGCAGGTTTGAATGGTTCCGGAAATCGACCTCTGTTTTTAAATCTGCGTAGGAGTCCGATAGTGACTGATAAACGCATGTTCGTAAATATGGAGTAATGAGAGCATTCTTCGTGTGAAGCAGTTGGCGGTGACTGTATTTCGGTGGCGAGTCACATCCGCTACGTCACAGTGCCGTTAAGCAGACATTTGTGGCTTTTTATAGGGAAAACGCTTGCCGAGCGATAGCCCACCACGTCCTGGTGCACTGCAGTTGATCACAATGTATAGAACATTGAAGTACTAACGATTTTGTAATTACCGATATTCCGAGCAGCTAATCGCAATCCTCGTTCACCCGATTTTGCGTTGGCTCAGCGGAAGGCTTAGTCAGGATTCATCAAGAATGGTTGTGGACAGCGGTACTGTTCGGAGATAAGCTGTGTAGATTGCGGTGCTGCGTTATTCAGGTATGGAACTGAACTCATAAGCAACATCCTTGTCTGTGCACATAACCCACGGTCCACGTGTGTGTCGCTGATTGGTCCGCGGGAGATAACCATTGCAACTAAGCAAGACGCTTGCATGGAGAGGATGTTTCGAACGTTCGAGGAGCTTGCTGTGGTCTTGTGAATCAGGTATGGCCGACCGTAGTAGTATACACCAGACAATATACTTCCGGAAGGCATCAAATCTTTATACCACACTGCCGAGGTGGATGAATTAGCAGGAAGAAGTTATCCACTGGCGAGGTGGACGGAGCATAGCGCCATGGAATCGCAAGTATGTTGAACACTTGCAGGGAGGTAAACTTGGTTTTTCAGATGTGCCATGTGGGATACAAATCAAAGCTTTCAGGAGGTTATTCACTGGCTAGGTGGAGGGAGCATAAAGCCATGTCATTGCAAGTATGTTGGTCATTTGCAGGGGGATGATGCAATTTGGGTTATGTTCCGGAGGTAATAATGATTTGAACCCAGTTGTTCAAACCAGTGCAAGATACGGATCGAAAAGCTTCCATAATAGATAGGCCAGCATTTGATGTCCGACCACACTGGTGAGGCGGGTAACGTATACAACAAATACTGACGCCAAGCGTATGAAGGACCCGGTACAATAAATAATCCAAAGGCGAGGTAGACGGAACGCAGTGCCATGATATCGCAAGTAATTTGAACACTTGCAGGTCCATAAAGCTTTCTTTAGATGGTGTTCCGAATGTGGAAATGGTTTGAAGGCAGTTGTTTAAACCGCCAGTTGATGCATATCAAGGGGACAGAATGTCCGAGGTGGTGGCATGAGCTGTCCATGCATGTCTATAGGTCATGTTTATAGATATTACGCTTCAGATAAGTATATTTGGTAATTTCTATGCAGGTTGCTCAGGGGAGAGGGAAGAAAAGGTCACAGGAAAGAAGGACTTCCAACATGAAAAAAGGAGCGAGGAGAGCCGGCGTCCTCAAGCCTTGCCAAACATTTTATCTCATTTTATATATGTATCTACATATTATGGCGTCATCTGTTTGAATGTGCCTTTTACTATTGAGGATGAAATTAGAAAATCTGTGTTGAGAAACTAGGTAGCATGAAAGGTGGAGTAGTGCATCAAAAGAAAGAAGGTGCAGTACATATTTGTGACAGAATCCTCTCATTAAGGTAGTGAGTAATTAGACCGAAAGCTGCAGCAATAGAACCGTGGAGGTGCCAGAAGAGCAGTTGAGCCAACTGTGAAATAAAATGGAACAGCGATGTCTCAATAGACTAAGTGTGCCCCCCGAGGGCTGAGCTCTGTCGTGTCATAGGTTGGTCGGATGGATAGTGAGGACTAAAAGGGAAGATTCTGAATGTAGTACATAGAAGAATCAGACCTTATTTAAGTGAGTACTGGACACGCATGCCAAGCTGTCAGTAGAAAAGAATAGCGTCGATTTATATAAACTAAGTCCGTAGTTAGGAAGAGAAAGCAAAGAGGATCCTGCGATGCTATACTCTTGTAAATGTGTAAGGATATGGATGCGGTGCCAAAGGTCGGAGACTAATCGTTTTTTGGGTGGGTTGCATGATCACGAATAGTATTGGATATATAAGCAGGTATCAGATGTCCCGGCTTCCGGTGTTTGCACGTGCTCTGCTGTGTCCCTCCGGATATTACGGCTACTCTTAAAACCGTCCCCGAGTCGGGTCCTGCAGTTGGCGTTTTCGTTAAGAGTTGTGCCCCTACTGCATTGTTAGTAGAAAGTGCTACTGTTCCCGCTGCGTTCGGATGTATTTCTGTTGGCAACCTGCAACGGAATTAGGTTTAGTTCTTTGTTAAGTTTCGTGCCGTTAGTTCTGCCTATAACACAAGTTTTAACAGCCTGCGACCGCACCCCTTATAGTTTGGTGAAATGAGTATCCTTGTCAACTAGGTGACCAAATTTTCGAGAGAAAGAGCCTCCCGTATGTAGTGCCATTGCTCGCGGCCGTGCATCCGAGCATCGTCGGAAGAAGAATCAGTAAGCGCAGGAACACCGTAAGCAATCATTGTTTTCTTATCGACTTTTTCTGTACCACTCTATTGTAGTGGGATCCACTAAACCTTCTTTCCACAGGATTTCGGGTAGAATGCGCACTCTACTTGAGTCGTTGCGGAGACGATTCGCAGACAGCAGAACAGCCTCAGTCTCGTCCGCTGTTTAACGTTTCCCGAAATAACCGCCGTTCGCCTTAGTGCAACGCTTTTGGGTGGCGCGAGATTCTTTTTAATGTCTTGGGATTAGTACGGACACCGATCGACGTACAGATGGAACCCCACGGATTTCGATCGTCTGTCAACTTACCCTTAATCGTATTGGATTTGGCTTCGAGGACAGTTGCGCATACAAGGTTTAGGGCACCATGATTTGCCTGTTGGCTAATGGTTTTTGGATTTGGAGGCTTAGTATCAGGTATTGTTGGTGAATTTGTGAACGGCACTGATGGGTGTCATCCGTGCTGTGACACTTTAGTTTGTTCTAGTCCGGGCACAAATATTAACGGTGCTCGTTCCAAGGTTTGCTTGGCGGCATCCGATGTGTGCGCTGCCGTGTTGTTCATTACTGCTGGGTGACTGTAGCTTAGGGTCTCGTGTGTAGCGAACAGACTACTAGATGCAGCGCACTGTGCGGAAGTTGAGGCAGGCGCGCTGCAGGCAATGTTTTTACTTATAGGAGGGAGAGGGAATGGGGTTGATACCGCTGGAGGTTGTCGTTGGGATTAGTTTGGGTAACCTGGCTCCCTTATTTGGCCTGACTAGGGCATTCGGGGTGCTAGTTTCACTCACAAGTGCAGGTCCGTTTCCTCCCATGGGTGTAACTATGGCGCACACCAGTTGCTCTAGCGCTTCGGTTAGTCTTTCACACCTCTTCAGTAGCACAGCTAGACAGCTAACAAATGGAATAGACTTGCATACTTGGCAGAACCAACACGCCTCTGCGGTGTTTGTCTTTGTCGACTTCGCTTCCAGGAAGGTAGTGTGATAGGATTTTCAGCACATGGTATACACCAGACCACTTTTTACCACTTTAACACATGATTCGCATTTGCACTTCATACGAGACATGTTCACAGTGGGCGCGCTGTTCTAAGGGGTAGCGCGAGGTGGGAGATACTGACGCACCGTGTTTGACTTCGCATCACTTTTTTACTTGCATGGTTATTGGCGCTGGTTTGAGGTCAGCGGGGTTAGGCTTGTCGCGACCAGATGAGTCACACATTCCTTAGGGTAGTTAGGCGACGTGCGTGCAATCGATAAACCGGTAAGTGGGTAGGCAGCGATGCTGTCTAGGATTAAGGCAAAACAAGATGACTTGGAAACTTCTGTCTAATGACGACAGTAGCTGTTCCAAGGGCGGACCAAATTGCAGGCTTCCGCTTGGTACAGCGACTTGGAGGAATGGTAGTAAACTGATCGGGTGACTATCAGAAAGATCTTTAAAATAAGACCACAAGAGTTCTTGTGCGACGAGAGGAAAAATAAATCCTCCGATGAGGTCCAAATAATTGAAGCCTAACTGAAATTAAAGAACAAAGGGCCCACGAAAGAAGCGATTAGAGTCCGACCGCCAACCGGTCGGCTTCAAACTAAACACGTATTGTTGTCCACCCACTCACTTCTAACCGCAAAGTCACTACCATGTTTTATACTACCGCCATAGTTCTTTCACAGCACGCCAGACGTCACGATCGCGGGTCCGCTTTCTGATTACGTAGACCTGGTTAAGCCACGCGATAGCATATTCTGGACTCAAGTTGCCTGGTATGGTACTGCTTCGGAATGGCAGAGCTAGAAGTGGTGGTGGAGTAATTCCGTATTGCACGTCGAAGCTCCGATGTGAACTTATTGACCACCCAGCAATCCGTGCACCAGATTCGCTTTAACACCTGCTGTGGTTGCGGAACATAGACACGCCTTATAGCTGTGATTTGCGGTCCATCAAATTCTACACATTAAACCGACTCCAAACTAAAGTATGTTCAGCAGGTTGGTTTAAGCAAGACATACGGTCACATACTATCGCAGGCTACTTTAAGGTGCACGGTCTAAAAATAGCGGAGACCTATGGTATGCGGTTCAAAGCCAGTTTGCAAAAGGTAATTTCCAGCTACCCACTGTAAAACCACCTGAATGCTACCAACACATTTTGTACTGCTAAAAAGCCGTCGATCCTTGATCGTGTGCTTAATAACCAAACACTCACGGTAGACGGAATAATTACAAACACCCCACTGGGTCGCATTGACCATGCACCTCTAATGTTTAAATATGTAGTTTGTGCAGAAGATTCTATGAATAGACGATATAGCGTGTACGGTCACGCATTACAACGGGTTACCCGCGCGTGTTAAGGAGGTATCTTGGACCTTCTTAACTGAATGCACACAGAAATTGCCTGCGTCAAGTCTACAAGAGCATTCCCTACATTGGTACCGCACGCCTCTGAGAATAAATCCTTATATATTCAAAGGAGAAGGAAATTATTTTTGAGGAGCAGAAAGTGCACCTGCATGTCTTTGAGAGACATGGCATAGAGAGCTTACAGGGCCTCCCCGAATGCTAACACCTGGACTGCCTATGTGACACAGCTTACCTACCATGTGACTTTGACCGGCGAGGACAAGGTGACGTATCAGCTGGAGCTAAGGAATAATTCTGAACGAACCGCAAACTGTTGTGCAGGCAAGTCAGTAACCTTCATAAGGTGCAACGCGGAATAGTAGCACTGGTCACGACTGATGGACGCATGCGAGCAGCAACGGAAGCAGCTTATCACCTATGGTACCATACTCACCAACTTTTCAGCGAGTAAGGAGCCTAACGGTTATTCCTGTTTCTACTGTTGCACATTCAGCCATATTCAATAGTACTTTTACTGCAGAAGGTGTGTCAAAGAACCTGCTATTTCTTCGCACACAGGTTTCTCGGGGTCAAGAACATTCGCCCAAAGGTTTTACAGGCAGCAGCCAGTGATTTGGCGGAACCTCTGACTATATGCTATCAGCGCTGTAGGGTGTATAACCATATCCCAACAACGTGGACGCCAAGAGTCATCACTTCTATTCATAAGAGAAGTAGTCGCATTGACTCAACTAACTACTGTCCCGTAACGCTACTCCCTGTGCTTTCCAAGGTTTTAGAGTCTATCATCGCTGATGCACTGATGCAGTACATGGAAAAGCAACGCAAGAGAGCACCAGAGCAAGTTGGCTTCCTATGGAAGCGCTTCTGCCCTACAAACCTGTTGGTTGCAAGCAACAGGTGGGCTGAAGCAGTCGACAATGGAGCAGCAGTGGTCGTCATTTACTTATACTTCTCAACAGCGTTTGCTCGCCTAGATTAACAAATTCTCCTCCATACACTTCAGCTCTATGGCTTCGGTGACACACTGCTGCGTTGACTAGGCGACTTCCTGCACGAATGTCGGTTAGAAGCAAGAGTATAAGTATCCCTGTCCGATGCAACCGAGGCCTGGTGAGGCGTAACACAAAGCTCGATACTCCGATCCCAACTATTGTGCACTTTCCTCAATGGGCTGGCGACGTACATTACCTCCGATTTCCTATTCTTCGTGGATAATATCCAGTTTTTGCAAATAACCAGCGGACTGAATTAGCACAAATAGCACCAGCGTGACCACAACACTAGTTCGACCTGATCAGTTCTGCAAACCCACAGCTCAATGTGGAAAAATGTCAAGCTGTTCAATTGCGCCGTAGGCATGACTACTTGTATACGCTTAAATCACATGCATTGCAACAACTTCCTAAGAACGCGACCTTGGTGTGCTCAGTTAAACTGACCTTATCTGTTCAAAGCAGTTGGAGACGGCTGCAAAGAGAGCCAACCAGCATGTCGGCTTGCTGCGGAGAGCAATATGAAGCTTCCACTCATCCAACTTCTCCGTGCGGCATAAATCTTAAGAGGACCCTCACGTTGAACACACCACATGAGCTTGGCAACACTTTTAAGCTCTACGAATTGGTACCATAAAAACCGCAACGCAGGGCCACAAAGGACCTCGAGGACCTACGAAATAAATAATAAATAAATAAATAGATCTATTTTTATGCTGGCCAGAGTTCGCACCCTTAGGGGTTTAGGTCAATCTTTACCTTAATCCCATGCGCTTGCATGGAAGTAGGCAAAATAAGAATATATGTTCCTAGTCGACAATTACAAGTGCTTGGCGTTGTTTGTGTACAACTGATAGGGTGCTAGGCCCCCATACTGAAATGCTTTTGGTTTCCTCTGGCCATATTGAGCTCCTGGTTCTTTTGTTGGGAAAGTTGCGCAGAGCTGTAGTTGTGCTGTTTTGCTTTGGAACAGGATCCAATTCACCAACTTCACATTAAATCCATTAGACCTTTTTGGCCCACTCAGTCGCCACAATTATTGGTGCGCACATGGAAGAACTGAAAGTGGCGGAAGTAGCAAGGGCAAGAAAGATTAAAAAAGTAATTTCAAGAAACGCAGCTAAACTAAAAGGGATTCGTTTAGAAACATACTTATGCGGCGCGATTCACTAGAAAAATACAAATTAACAAAACGTTTAGCCAAAGTGTTCTTGTGCTGATATTGAATTCTGACGCCAAATTTCAACCTGAGTACTTCTCAGCAACAAAGAAAAACCCTTTATAAGGCTAGAATACTGTGGAAAGTAGCAAACTTAGGCTGTTCATGAAAAGTTTTATCCGCTGATTAAGTTGAAATTAAAAGCAATGCAATACCTGCAGTGGTTTGCGAGTTATTTGCATTTGCATTGTCATCTACAAATAACGCTATTGTTCTTTTTCGCTAAACGGATTTTCTGCTTTGCAAACAGCTAACAGCAAAAGTAAATAAATTGTAAAAGGTAACAAAGCGGTATACGTTCTAAATAGGCATAGCTGCCTAGAAAAGCTCTATATGGCTTGTAATGCTCTGAAACAATTAGGGACTTCGTAGGTGGCCGCAAAGCACACTTTGCAGGCATACGTAGCAAAGGTAGGCAAATAAGCTATAATTTTGCGCGAAAACGTTAGAAATCAATTAAGGAATATTATGTATGTATGCAAATACAGCACAGCTTATAATTAAACCACGGTTAGAAGCCTTAGCATATTATGTTCAGTAGGTACTGCGCCACATAAACAACTAGGAATATAGTGTTTATTTTTTTATAGCATCTAAGTGCTTCTGTAGTTTGTGTCAAGGCTGCATGAGCCAGGTCTACCTGAATAACACAGGAGACCTTTCGTATCAATTGACACATTTTGGCCTGGAAAATACCCAAATTTCTTAGAAAAACATCGAAAGTTTTAGCCCTTGCGGCCGATTTTCTACCTTCATGTGGCTATGTCTCCAACACTAGTGAGCTAGAGGAGCTTAGCAATAATGATAAAGGAATCAGTATGCGTAAATTTAGTAAGGTTTAGCAGAATGCTTTGGGGTGTGAAATCCATTTGGGTTTGCGTTGGTGGGACATTACCAACTCTACTTCTGGGGATTGAGCTCGCTCGAACATGAGGGATTGTTATGCCTCGTGTATTGTGCAGCCCTTTGATTAAGTTCTAGCTATTTCTCTCCAATTTTAAGTTCCGAAGCAAGTTCCATCAAAGGCTGGTCATCAAGAGTTTTTATGGGCCGCTAAGGAATGCTGCACGGCGAACTCATATTAGTCTACCAATTATTGAGTGATCTTAAGCATGTATGCTGTCACTTGCTGAAACTCAGCCCTAACTCTCATTGCAGATGTAACCCGCTGAAATTGTGTGCACTGTTTAGCCATCAGGAATGTCGGTGGAAATAACTTTCGGTTCGGGTTTGCCAACCCTGCAGGACAAAAGTACGTATGCTTGTTTTAGCTTCTTATGTTTCGCACGGCGCAAAACTAAAATAACTGCCTCCATTTGGTCTCCACGTTCACATTCAGTGCCCAAGTACACTACTATTATGCAGCAGCATATATGCAAGGTCAATGCGCGATCAGAAAAATAATCTTTCTTTTGATTGTTGTGGTTTTACGCCCACCATCATGCGCGACCTCTCAAGCAACTGCTTTCTTACCTGACATAAAGCATTGTTCCTTTTTCGTTGTTCTGTTCACCTGGGAGCTCAAATCACTGTCTATCCAAAGAGGACCCCACTTGAAAGATCATGTCCTAGATAAATCTTGCCTATCGGCTCCACTATCATTCTTCTCAGCTCACAAGTATCGTCCCCTTCTCTTGTTAGCCTCTCAATAGGTCCATATTGCATCGGTTCAGCGACGGCATAGGTACCTTTAACGCCAGCGCAACTTACTAGCCCACGCTTGATTCTCTTTGCTACTGTGACACTCATTATTACACCTACTGGACTTGTCCGGACTCTCAGGCTCCTAATACCCATCGGGCTCAAAACAAGGCCTCTCTCATTCGCGCATCGGCTGCCGTCGGCAAACGTTCTCATTTGTAAAGTAACTGCCTCACGTATTGCCTCCGTCTTGTACATTACCTGCATGCTTTGTCCTTCTGCCGAAATTAAACTTTCAGGTCCCTGCTTGAATTTTGCCTCTCGGCTCCACTCTCATGCTTCTCAGATCACAATTATGTCCCCTCTCTTGTTTGGCCTATTTTCTGGTCCATATCCCATCGGTTCAATGGTGGTTTAGGTTCCCATAGCGTCAGCACAACGTACTAGGCCACATTTGATCCACTATCCTACTGCGCCACGCACTCTTAAACCTCCTGGACCGCACCGGCCTCCGGCTCCAAATGCCTATAGGTATTAAACAATGACTTCTCTTCCTTTGAGCATCGATAACAGTCTCATTGGCATACGAAACAGCCTCATGATATTGGCCACCGTCTGGCTCATTACCTGTATGCTTGGTCCCCTGCAAAATGCAATTTCAGGTCTCTGTTGACTTTTGCCTCTCGGCTTTACCATCATGAATCTCAGCTCACAATTACGTTCCCCTCTCTTGTTTGGCCTCTCTTTTGGTCCATATCGCATCCGTTCACTGGTGGTATAGGTGCTTACAACGTCAACACCACTTACTAGCTCCCGTGCGATTCTCTTTGCAACTATGGCACTCATCGTTAAACCCATTGGACTACTCCGGCCTCTCAGGCTCCAAATGCTTATAGGTCTCAAGCCGGGGCCTCTTTTCCTCTGAGGATCGGCTGCCATAGATTGAGGTTGTTAACGGTATAAGTAACGGCCTCATGATTTTCGTCTCCGTCTGATTCATTATCTATATGCCTAACCCCAGACGTCGCTATATGTTCTTGCTACTGTGGCTCTCACTCATTAACCTTTTGGACTAGTCCGGCCTCTCAGGCTGCAAATGCCTATGGGTCTCAATCCAAGGCTTCTCTTCCTTTCAACATCGATTCAAGTTGTAATTGGCATAAAAGCAGCCTCATGTACTCGCATCCGTCTGATACATCATAATATACTTGGACCCCTGCAAATTGCAATGTCAGGTCTCTGATTGACTTTTGCCTCTCGGCTCCACTAGCATGCATCTTAGCTTACAATTACGTTCCCCTATCTTGTTCGGCCTCTCTTTCGGGCCATATCGCACTGGTTCAATGGCGGTATAGGTGCCTCTAACATCAACGCAACTTACTAGCACCCGTGTGATTCTCTTTGCAACTATGGCACTCACCGTTCAACCCATTGGCCTACTCAGGCCTCTCAAGCTCCAAATGCCCTTAGGTCTCAAGCCAAGGCCTCTTTTCCTCTGAGGATCGGCTGCCATCGAATAAGGTTGTTAACGGTATAAGTAACGGCCTCATAATTCTCGTCTCCGTCCGAGTCATTATCTGTACGCTTGATCCATCTACCTAAATCGAAAGATCATGACCTAGATAAATCTTGCCTCTCGGCTACACTATCATTCTTCTCAGATCACAAGTATTGTCCCCCTCTCTTGTTTGGCCTCTTTTCTGGTCCATATCCCATCGGTTCAATGGTAGTTTAGGTTCCCATATCGTCAGCACAACATACTAGGCCACATTTGATCCACTTTCCTACTGCGCCACGCACTCTTAAACCTCCTGGACCGCACCGGCCTCCGGCTCCAAATGCCTATAGGTCTTAAACAATGGCTTCTCTTCCTTTGAGCATCGATAACAGTCTCATTGGCATAAGAAACAGCCTCATGATACTGGCCTCCGTCTGGCTCATTACCTGTATGCTTGGTCCCCTGCAAATGCAATTTCAGGTCTCTGATTGATTCTTGCCTCTCGGTTCCACCATCATGAATCTCAGCTCACAATTACGTTCCCCTATCTTGTTTGGCCTCTCTTTTGGTCCATATCGCATCCGTTCAATGGTGGTATAGGTGCCTCTAACGTCAACGCAACTTACTAGCTCCCGTGTGATTCTCTTTGCAACTATGGCACTCATCGTTAAACCCATTGGACTACTCCGGCCTCTCAGGCTCCAAATGCCTATAGGTCTCAAGCCAAGGCCTCTTTTCCTCTGAGGATCGGCTGCCATCGATTAAGGTTGTTAACGGTATAAGTAACGGCCTCATGATTCTCGTCTCCGTCCGAGTCATTATCTGTACGCTTGATCCCTCTACCTAAATCGAAAGATCATGTTCTAGATTAATCCTGCATCTCGGCTCCACTATCATTCTTCTCAGCTCACAAGTATCGTCCCCCTCTCTTGTTTGGCCTCTCAATTGGTCCATATCGCATCGCTTCAGCGACGGCATAGGTACCTCTAACGCCAGCGCAACTTACTAGCCCCCGTTTGACTATCTTTGCTACTGTGACACTCAATATTAAACCTGCTGGACGTGTCCGGCCTCTCAGGCTCCTAATACCCATCGGGCTCAAAACAAGGCCTCTCTCATTCGCGCATCGGCTGCCGTCGGCAAACGTTCTCATTTGTAAAGTAACTGCCTCACGTATTGCCTCCGTCTTGTACATTACCTGCATGCTTTGTCCTTCTGCCGAAATTGAAATTTCAGGTCCCTGGTTGAATTTTGCCTCTCGGCTCCACTCTCATGCTTCTCAGATCACAATTATGTCCCCTCTCTTGTTTGGCCTCTTTTCTGGTCCATATCCCATCGGTTCAATGGTGGTTTAGGTTCCCATAGCGTCAGCACAACATACTAGGCCACATTTGATCCACTTTCCTACTGCGCCACGCACTCTTAAACCTCCTGGACCGCACCGGCCTCCGGCTCCAAATGCCTATAGGTCTTAAACAATGGCTTCTCTTCCTTTGAGCATCGATTACAGTTCTCTTTGGCATAAGAAACAGCCTCATGATATTGGCCGCCGTCTGGCTCATTACCTGTATGCTTGGTCCCCTACAAAACTCAATTTCAGGTCTCTGATTGATTCTTGCCTCTCGGTTCCACCATCATGAATCTCAGCTCACAATTACGTTCCCCTATCTTGTTTGGCCTCTCTTTTGGTCCATATCGCATCGGTTCACTGGTGGTATAGGTGCCTCTAACGCCAACGCGAATTACTAGCTCCCGTGTGATTCTCTCGGCAACTATGGCACTCATCGTTAAACCCATTGGACTACTCCGGCCTCTAAGGCTCCAAATGCCTATAGGTCTCAAGCCGGGGCCTCTTTTCCTCTGAGGATCGGCTGCCATAGATTGAGGTTGTTAACGGTATAAGTAACGGCCTCATGATTTTCGTCTCCGTCTGATTCATTATCTATATGCCTAACCCCAGACGTCGCTATATGTTCTTGCTACTGTGGCTCTCACTCATTAACCTTTTGGACTAGTCCGGCCTCTCAGGCTGCAAATGCCTATGGGTCTCAATCCAAGGCTTCTCTTCCTTTCAACATCGATTCAAGTTGTAATTGGCATAAAAGCAGCCTCATGTACTCGCATCCGTCTGATACATCATAATATACTTGGACCCCTGCAAATTGCAATGTCAGGTCTCTGATTGACTTTTGCCTCTCGGCTCCACTATCATGCATCTTAGCTTACAATTACGTTCCCCTATCTTGTTCGGCCTCTCTTTCGGGCCATATCGCATTGGTTCAATGGCGGTATAGGTGCCTCTAACATCAACGCAACTTACTAGCACCCGTGTGATTCTCTTTGCAACTATGGCACTCATCGTTCAACCCATTGGCCTACTCAGGCCTCTCAAGCTCCAAATGCCTATAGGTCTCAAGCCAAGGCCTCTTTTCCTCTGAGGATCGGCTGCCATCGAATAAGGTTGTTAACGGTATAAGTAACGGCCTCATAATTCTCGTCTCCGTCCGAGTCATTATCTGTACGCTTGATCCATCTACCTAAATCGAAAGATCATGACCTAGATAAATCTTGCCTCTCGGCTACACTATCATTCTTCTCAGATCACAAGTATTGTCCCCTCTCTTGTTTGACCTCTTTTCTGGTCCATATCCCATCGGTTCAATGGTAGTTTAGGTTCCCATATCGTCAGCACAACATACTAGGCCACATTTGATCCACTTTCCTACTGCGCCACGCACTCTTAAACCTCCTGGACCGCACCGGCCTCCGGCTCCAAATGCCTATAGGTCTTAAACAACGGCTTCTCTTCCTTTGAGCATCGATTACAGTTCTCATTGGCATAAGAAACAGCCTCATGATACTGGCCTCCGTCTGGCTCATTACCTGTATGCTTGGTCCCCTGCAAATGCAATTTCAGGTCTCTGATTGATTCTTGCCTCTCGGCTTCACCATCATGAATCTCAGCTCACAATTACGTTCCCCTATCTTGATTGGCCTCTCTTTTGGTCCATATCGCATCCGTTCACTGGTGGTATAGGTGCCTCTAACGCCAACGCGAATTACTAGCTCCCGTGTGATTCTCTCGGCAACTATGGCACTCATCGTTAAACCCATTGGACTACTCCGGCCTCTCAGGCTCCAAATGCCTATAGGTCTCAAGCCAAGGCCTCTTTTCCTCTGAGGATCGGCTGCCATCGAGTAAGGTTGTTAACGGTATAAGTAACAGCCTCATGATTCTCGTCTCCGTCCGAGTCATTATCTGTACGCTTGATCCTTCTACCTAAATCGAAAGATCATGTTCTAGATTAATCCTGAATCTCGGCTCCACTATCATTCTTCTCAGCTCACAAGTATCGCCCCCTCTCTTGTTTGGCCTCTCAATTGGTCCATATCGCATCGCTTCTGCGACGGCATAGGTACCTCTAACGCCAGCGCAACTTACTAGCCCCCGTCTGACTATCTTTGCTACTGTGTCACTCAATATTAAACCTGCTGGACGTGTCCGGCCTCTCAGGCTCCTAATACCCATCGGGCTCAAAACAAGGCCTCTCTCATTCGCGCATCGGCTGCCGTCGGCAAACCTTCTCATTTGTAAAGTAACTGCCTCACGTATTGCCTCCGTCTTGTACATTACCTGCATGCTTTGTCCTTCTGCCGAAATTAAACTTTCAGGTCCCTGCTTGAATTTTGCCTCCCGGCTCCACTCTCATGCTTCTCAGATCACAATTATGTCCCCTCTCTTGTTTGGCCTCTTTTCTGGTCCATATCGCATCGGTTCAATGGTGGTTTAGGTTCCCATAGCGTCAGCACAACATACTAGGCCACATTTGATCCACTATCCTACTGCGCCACGCACTCTTAAACCTCCTGTAACGCACCGGCCTCCGGCTCCAAATGCCTATAGGTCTGAAACAATTGCTTCTCTTCCTTTGAGCATCGATTACAGTTCTCTTTGGCATAAGAAACAGCCTCATGATATTGGCCGCCGTCTGGCTCATTACCTGTATGCTTGGTCCCCTACAAAACTCAATTTCAGGTCTCTGATTGATTCTTGCCTCTCGGTTCCACCATCATGAATCTCAGCTCACAATTACGTTCCCCTATCTTGTTTGGCCTCTCTTTTGGTCCATATCGCATCCGTTCACTGGTGGTATAGGTGCCTCTAACGCCAACGCGAATTACTAGCTCCCGTGTGATTCTCTCGGCAACTATGGCACTCATCGTTAAACCCATTGGACTACTCCGGCCTCTCAGGCTCCAAATGCTTATAGGTCTCAAGCCGGGGCCTCTTTTCCTCTGAGGATCGGCTGCCATAGATTGAGGTTGTTAACGGTATAAGTAACGGCCTCATGATTTTCGTCTCCGTCTGATTCATTATCTATATGCCTAACCCCAGACGTCGCTATATGTTCTTGCTACTGTGGCTCTCACTCATTAACCTTTTGGACTAGTCCGGCCTCTCAGGCTGCAAATGCCTATGGGTCTCAATCCAAGGCTTCTCTTCCTTTCAACATCGATTCAAGTTGTAATTGGCATAAAAGCAGCCTCATGTACTCGCATCCGTCTGATACATCATAATATACTTGGACCCCTGCAAATTGCAATGTCAGGTCTCTGATTGACTTTTGCCTCTCGGCTCCACTAGCATGCATCTTAGCTTACAATTACGTTCCCCTATCTTGTTCGGCCTCTCTTTCGGGCCATATCGCACTGGTTCAATGGCGGTATAGGTGCCTCTAACATCAACGCAACTTACTAGCACCCGTGTGATTCTCTTTGCAACTATGGCACTCATCGTTCAACCCATTGGCCTACTCAGGCCTCTCAAGCTCCAAATGCCCTTAGGTCTCAAGCCAAGGCCTCTTTTCCTCTGAGGATCGGCTGCCATCGAATAAGGTTGTTAACGGTATAAGTAACGGCCTCATAATTCTCGTCTCCGTCCGAGTCATTATCTGTACGCTTGATCCATCTACCTAAATCGAAAGATCATGACCTAGATAAATCTTGCCTCTCGGCTACACTATCATTCTTCTCAGATCACAAGTATTGTCCCCTCTCTTGTTTGGCCTCTTTTCTGGTCCATATCCCATCGGTTCAATGGTAGTTTAGGTTCCCATATCGTCAGCACAACATACTAGGCCACATTTGATCCACTTTCCTACTGCGCCACGCACTCTTAAACCTCCTGGACCGCACCGGCCTCCGGCTCTAAATGCCTATAGGTCTTAAACAACGGCTTCTCTTCCTTTGAGCATCGATTACAGTTCTCATTGGCATAAGAAACAGCCTCATGATACTGGCCTCCGTCTGGCTCATTACCTGTATGCTTGGTCCCCTGCAAATGCAATTTCAGGTCTCTGATTGATTCTTGCCTCTCGGCTTCACCATCATGAATCTCAGCTCACAATTACGTTCCCCTATCTTGATTGGCCTCTCTTTTGGTCCATATCGCATCGGTTCACTGGTGGTATAGGTGCCTCTAACGCCAACGCGAATTACTAGCTCCCGTGTGATTCTCTTTGCAACTATGGCACTCATCGTTAAACCCATTGGACTACTCCGGCCTCTCAGGCTCCAAATGCCTATAGGTCTCAAGCCAAGGCCTCTTTTCCTCTGAGGATCGGCTGCCATCGATTAAGGTTCTCAATGGTATAGGTAACGGCCGCATGATTTTCGTCTCCGTCCGATACATTTTCTGTATGCCTAATCCCAGACGTCGCTATATGTTCTTGTTGCTGTGACTCTCACTCCTAATCTTTTTGACTAGTTGGCCTCTCAGGCTCCAAATGCCTATGGGTCTCAATCCAAGGCTTCTCTTCCTTTCAACATTGATTCAAGTTCTAATTGGCATAAAAAACAGCCTCATGTACTCTACTCCGTCTGATACATTATAATACGCTTGGACCCCTGCAAATTGCAATTTCAGGTCTCTGATTGACTTTTGCCTCTTGGTTCCACTATCATTCTTCTCAGCTCACAAGTATCGTCTCCCTCTCTTTTGGTCCATATCGCATCCGTTCAATGGCGGTATAGGTACCTCTAACGCCAGCGCCACTTACTAGCCCTCGCTTGATTCTCTTCGCTACTGTGACACTCATTATTAAACCTACTGGACTTGTCCGGCCTCTCAGGCTCCTAATACCCATCGGTCTCAAATCAAGGCCTCTCTCATTCGAGCATTGGCTGCCGTCGGCAAAAGTTTTCATTTGTATAAGTAACTGCCTCTTGTACTCGCCTCAGTCTGGTACATTACCTGCATGCTTTGTCCTTCTGCCGAAATTGAAATTTCAGGTCCCTGGTTGAATTTTGCCTCTCGGCTCCACTCTCATGCTTCTCAGATCACAATTATGTCCCCTCTCTTGTTTGGCCTCTTTTCTGGTCCATATCGCATCGGTTCAATGGTGGTTTAGGTTCCCATAGCGTCAGCATAACATACTAGGCCACATTTGATCCACTTTCCTACTGCGCCACGCACTCTTAAACCTCCTGGACCGCACCGGCCTCCGGCTCTAAATGCCTATAGGTCTTAATCAATGGCTTCTCTTCCTTTGAGCATCGATAACAGTCTCATTGGCATAAGAAACAGCCTCATGATAATGGCTCATTACCTGCATTCTTGGTCGCCTGCAAAATTGCAATTTCAGGTCTCTGATTGACTTTTGCCCCTCGGCTCCACCATCATGAATCTCAGCTCACAATTACGTTCCCCTCTCTTGTTTGGCCTTTCTTTTGGTCCATATCGCATCGGTTCAATGGCGCTGTAGTTATCACAAGCGTCAGCTCAACATCCTAAGCTTCTTTTGATTCCCTTTGCTACTGTGGTACTCAGTTTTAAACCTCTTCTACTACTCCAGCCTCTCAGTCCCCAAATGCCCATAGGCACCAAACCAAGGCCTCTCTTCTTTTGAGGATCGGCTGCCACCGATTAATTTTCTCATTGGTATAAATAACTGCCTTATGTGCTGGCATCCGTTTGACACATTATCTGCATGCTTGGTCGTTCTACGGAAATTGCAATCTCAGGTCCCTTGTTGAGGTTTGCCTCTCGGCTCCATTCTCATGCTTCTCAGCGCACAATTACGTCCCCTCTCGTGTTTTGCCTCTCTTCTGGTCTATATCGCAACAGTCCAATGGCGGTATAGTTATCACTAGTATCAGCGCAACATCCCAGTTCTCTTTTGGTTACCATTACTTCTGTGCGTCTCATTCCAAAACATTTTGGCCAAGTCAGTCCTCTGAGGCTCCAAATGTCCATAGGTCTCAAGCCAAGGCCTCTCTTATTTTGAGCACCGGCTGCCATCGACTCAAGTTCTCATTGGTATAAGTTACAACCTTATGATACTCTTCTTTGTCTGAATCATTATCTCTATGCTTAGCAACGCTCACCGAAATCCGAATTTCTGGTCTCTGATTGACTTTTGCCTCTCGGCTCTACTTTCGTGCATCTCAGCTCACATTAACGTCTTCCTCTCTTATTTGGCGTCTCTCTTCGCTCATATCGCAACTATCCATTGGCGGTATAGGTACCATTAGCCTCAGCTCATCGGTCATTCCATTGATTTCAGCCAGCACAACTTTACCATAAATTTTATATTTATACAATAACATAGTCCTGTTCAATTCTGTTGGCAGTTTGCTCGGTCCGTTTTTCTTCTCACCCTTGTTCTACAGGATAACATTACCTGCACCGAACACCGCTGAAGACGTACCTGCGACGCTCCCATGGACACGGATTCAATAAAGAACAAAGAAAAACCCGCACTTCATAATCATGGCACACTAAAGAACCTAGGAAACTGATCAATTCAATACAAGTCACCTGAGTCGTCCGATTTCGACAGCCCCAACCACTTGTAATGGACTCCGAAGGCGACTACACCGCCATAGGAAACAAATTGGCGTTGCGTGACTGCGAATATCCGCGAGGATAATCGGTCAGATACCATCTTGCCAATGTATATCAACAGCCGGCAGTGTTCCAGGACGTGGTGGGTCTTCGTCTGGCAAGCGTTTTCCCTACAAAAAGCCACAAATGTCTGTTTAACAACACTGCGACGTGGCGGATGTGACTCGCCACTCAATAAAGTCACCGCCCCTAACACATTGGCAAGTTGATCGACACCACATTTACAAGTTCTGTGCATATATTGGCTCTCGCACGAACACGCCTACATATCTGACTAGTGACATACCACTATTCTTAAGTATTTTCCACCCGTTTCCTCATACTTCACTCAATGACCTACATTGCTTACGGGACCTCATCGGACTAGTTCCTCATCAACATACCATATAAGTGATCTGATCACTATTTTTACCTCTCGCAATCTGTGTTCATGGACTACATACAACCTATGGGCTCTATGGGCCCACACTACTGTCTCCAACTTTACTACTCCCACTGTTGGTGCTGCTTATTCCGCTATCATGTACAATAATGCAATATGCTGATCATGCCCAAAAAGGCGTGTCTCGCTTTGTCGAGAATAAAATATTTATTTATTTATTTATTTATGAAGGACTTTCTACGAGAGAAAGAAACGACCTGCTTAATAAGGGACGTCATTTTGGAGAGCACAAGTTTCCAGGCACCATCAAGAGGAAGAGGATTCAAATACTCCAGTCCCTAACGCTTGCGACTGTTCACAGACGGAGGGGATCCGCATGCCAAAGGTTTCGACGACAACCACCTTGGCTGTGGACAGTAAGACGACTTGTCCATTGGAATAAAATGATACAATGAGCGCTTTTGCCGATTGGTTGAATAACTCTCTGTTTCATGACATCCGACTGAGCTGGGGTGAGCACAAGCTCCAGTGTTCGGCATCGGATCGGCAACTATGTGGGTTGGCGTGGTGAGGTGCTAAAGCTAATTACAATAGATAACGGTCTCAACTAAGGCAGCAATGAAGAAATCAGGCGGACGACCACAAAAGCGTAAGTCAAATCGATATAAGGGGACAGTAAGATTCCCGCGACGGGATTGCATTTTTGTGCATCGTGTTTCTTGATCAAATCGAGCGCGTCAGCTTCCCATCCCATGGACCTCTGTAGACGACATCAATTTTGGGAGGTCTGCATCCTTCGTGGAAACGGCAACAAACGATTGAAAATCCAACTTCCTTGACACTAGTAGCCGCAGCCAAATTAGCCTTGAGTTCCGCCTGCCGCTAAAGCATGACGCCGCCACCGGGCCCGCCGCTAAGGCGCCCGGCTCAGCAGAGAATTTATCCAAGGATAGAAACCTCTGAATCTATGGTATCCGCAAACAGCCTTCTCGGTGAAGGCAACCAGGGCCTGGCGAGTATTTATAGCAAGCATCTGCACCTCATCAAGCGTATTTCTCAGATTGCGTACATTGGCGAAAATTACAAGCAGTCCGTTCTCCTGACCTACCGTTCTGGGTTGACGAGCGCAGGCCACCACCGGGTTCTCTGGATGCTCCGGATCAAGCCAGGATCCACGATGTGACGGTCAGTCTCACCATTTCCTCGGCGAGACCGGAGCTCATCAACAGCTCCTTTCATTTTAATCCGATCTTCCAGAGGAAGTACACTCATGACGTAAGGTGGCTCACCCTGCCCACGTGGGGTTCTCCTTAGGATGCGTCTGCATTCCTCTTTGCTTTGGCATACGATCTTGAGGGGGTAACTTAGAAGGACCCTACTTCCGCCAGCCCTGGCGTAAGGCAGAGATAATGTTTACCCCTAATTCCCCTTTAACGGATAAAATAGAAACCATGAGCTCAAGGAACACTTGCGCATTTAACGTACTTTAAGCAGGGATGTTTTGGCCGTTTCTGGCGCGTACACAATGATAAGGGACGGTTTAATATAGAGTTGCAAAGCGTGACTAGATATCTGCGGCTATGGTGACGCACCGCCGTTGCTTAACTTTTCAATCTTATTGATTTTATTTCATTTGGGACTGGGTAGCAGTTTTCTTGGGTATGAACTTAGAGTTCGCCTGAACCTTACACAGGGTTTGCCTTCGACCAATTGGGACTGTGGCAGCCTTTTTCACCACGGCTGCGTAGGCCTCCGTCTTGGGCTCACTGGGCAAGGCATGTGATAAAGGCTCCAACTGGGAAGCAGATGGGACTCGGCCTAGTTAACCCGTGTGGGTAGCTAAGCGGGAATTAGGAGTGGACGGAAAGTGTGAGAAAACTATAGAGTCCAATGCTGTGAGACATTCAACGTCATCGGAGTAGGATGACGTCTCAGGAGTGGCAGTCCAGCGTAAATAGGTCGACTGTTTAATGCAATACGGCATGCACTAAAGAAACGTAATGTAGTAGTAATGTATCGTTACGGAGACGCATATAGTATCTAACAAATGTCGTGGTAGGCAGTACGCCTGCATCCGTTACACTCAGAGCACTGTAATCCTTGTAACGCGAGGTCACGCTTTTACTGCAGCTCAGACAGTTGGAAGTTATAGCTGAGCTTCCATCAAGGTCTATAGAGAAAAGGGAGCCAGCACCTACTACCCGGAGCTAATACTACTAGATAAATCGAGGGCAAATGCTAACAGAAGCCGAGAACTTTGAAAGGACGACGCTATCCACGGTTCAGTTAAACAAAGACGGGAGTATTGAAGAAAGTTGAGAGTGCCACTGGCAGCATTTTAACTACGGGCTGTTGTTCATCTGCACAGCTAACTTTTGTGTTCTCAACATAGGTGCACAGTTAGGCTACTTTTATTCTGTGATGTTAATAGTGTTCCTCAAGGAACGTACGGAAGCGGAAGAATGCAGTGCTAAATGATTATTTATGTATCGGTGTAAAAGCCAACCTTTAATATCTAACGGTTAACAAGGGGTTAAGTGTGCAGCTGAATATGTACTTTTCTATAGCAAGCCAAGAGCTAGGTGTCCGTAGAAGGAAAGATGTGAGAGCAAACTTACTTAGTGTTCCCAACTGAATGTGGGTGGGTGCAGTCCATTTGTCCTGTATGAAATACTTCTCCGGAAAGCAGGTTACATTGGGAAGGAAAGCGGTGGTATTAATGTAGTGGGAACAAACTTTACAGCGCATAGGCGGTAACAAATTAATATAATCTGTGGTATGCGTGCACTTGCTTTCTATCCTTAGCTAGATCAACGTGCAAGAACTATGTTGGAATGAGGAGCAGCCTTCCTGTGGTGGTTCAAGCGTAAAACAATTTTAAGGTACTGCGCAGGAAAATTGCAGTCTTCGCTGCGTTGTACCAAGTTTAGCATATGTACTGCCGCAACGCGTACAACAGGCTGTTCACCCAGAATTCGAGCCAAGACCGCTCCGCTAGCAATCCGACGAGCTACCATTACACTACCCTAGTTGTTACCATGCCCCTTATGATGTAACTGAAATAGACCGTACGTCTGCCGTGGCCTCAGCAACTACCGCATGGCTGCAGTATCATAGCGTTACTACTCACAACTCATGTGCCGCCCGCCGAAATTTCCCTGCGTGCTGAATTTCTGCTTCGCAAAACGGCTGCAGGTATTATGGATTGGTGTATCCCTGAACATCGCAATGCTGACGGTGCCTGGAAGCTTCTGTACTCCAAGCTGACTTAACCCATCGAGCAACTTATCAGTAGCTCTAAAAAGTGGCCGCTCTATACAGGTCCCACGTGGATCGGCTGTGGATTCATATGCCTGCTGCTCAGAAGACAAACGTTGTGGGTACGCTTTATGCTCACATGATGGGAGCAAGAATACCACGGCTACAATAAGGTAAAGATTGCCTGAACCATAAAAAACGTAAGAAACGTCAACAAAATGAATTTTTCCTAGCCACACAATAGAAAGATGCCTCAGACACACTTCCACTACCTCAAACGGAGCACCAGATCGGGGAGTGGTACCCATGCCTTGTGTTCTTGTAGGCATGGGGATCCAGTTCCCGAAGACACTGACAAAACCAGCCTCCTGGCGCGGCAATATTCCTCAGTGTACGCTACAACAGCCTCGTTCTCTGACAGTCCTGTGTGCACCCTTCCTTCGCTGTTAGAGTACGCCGATACTAACACTGAAGTCATGTTGAAACTACCTTGTGATTTGCATCCTTACTCATCGCTTGGTCCTGACGGTTTGCACCCTCTGTTCCTCATGGATGCGGCCCAGCCTCACCTATCCCAAAGTCTTCTGTCGGTCGTTTCCTTTCAAACATCTCCAAACTGCTTGAAAGATAGGCATCATCATGCCCGTATACAAAGGAGCGAACAGGCACGGTCCAGTTGGCTACCGGCTCATTTGTCTTACAGCAATAGTGTGCAAAAGCTTGGAACGGGCAATTCTCCGGCATCCTGAGAGGCAGGATTTAATATCCGGTGCCCAGCACGGTTTCCGAAAAACTCGATGCTGCTCTACTAACTTGTTTATGGCTAAAGAGAAATAGGCAAATTCCTTGGAGGTTAGCAAGCGCCTGGAGGTTATGTTGGTTGATTTCATTAACGCTTTTGATAAGGTTTAGCATGAGCAGACACTGTTCAAACTCCGAGGAATCGACGGTGCTGGAAACTTTCGCTTGAGGATTTCCGGTTTGCTATACCAACGCTTCATGATGGTGAGAGTGAACGAACCATAATCCGATCCTGTAACTATGCCCAATGGTGGCCCGCAAGGCCCTGTCTTCTACCCCGTACTCTTAAACGTCCTCATTAACGATCTACCATCTGAGCTTCAGATAAGTTGCCTAAGTTATATAGGTGATCTAAAGATATGGAATAAGGTATCCTCGCTAGAGGCTGCTGCCCGACCACAAGAGCCGCTCCCTCGCCTGCAACTCTGGCGCTTCAATGGCTGGCTAGCCAACTAACCACAACGTGGTGCCAACTTGGTGGTTCGGGTTAATCCCGTGCCAGCGAAAAGTTCGGCGGCTGTATTCCAGGACGTGGTGCGTTTTCGCCTGGCAAGCGTTCTTCCTGTAAACAGCCACATATGTCCGTTTAACAACACTGACGTAACGGATATGCCACATTATTAAATAAAGTCACTGCCTCTTTCCCATCCGGAGGATCCCCACTTCCCAAAAGTCATCCAGTTCGAAGAGTGCCAATGATCCTCTGTACGATGGAAAACCCCGCAAACAACCTCACGAATGCAGGCACACTTCACTGACACATACTCTTCCATATATACAGACACAAAACCAGCCTTTAAGTAGGTTACATGGTAGCTTATTTTTACGCAATTACCGAACCTACCTGTTTGTATTAGCTTGATCATGCCGCCCCTGGCGTGCCCAGCACGACAAGGAATAAAACACTCATCTATTTATTTACATAATATTCGGTCTGCCTATTGGCGCTCCTGCACCATTCGGCGCTAAACACCTAATATGTTTCTTGCTTAAAATGGCACTTCCCAGTGAGGTCTTGGCGTAATTGTCTCCCTAGAATTAAGATAAACTCAGGACAGCATGAACTGTTTTGCGGTTGCCTACAGGATGATTCACGCCATCCGAAGAGCCTTCTGCCGCCTTACACAGGAGCGCTGTAGACTCTGTAATGGTCGGAATAACAAAGGAAAGGTTTTAAATAAATAAATAGGTATATTTCTAGACCTGCTAGAGGCTGCACCCAAAAGGATTCAGATCAATGCTTACATTTATCCTATGCTCTTGCATGGAAGTAGGTAAAATATAAGTATATATTCATCGTCAGCAATTACAAATGCATTGGCATTGTTTGATATACAGCTATTGGGTCGCAGGCGCCCACCGTGACATGTTTCTGGTTCCTGCGGGTGATATTGAACTCCTTGTTCTTTTGTGAAAACTTCGCGGAGGTGTAGTTGTGCCTTTTCTCCTTGGAACAGAATCCAATTGGCCGAAAGTGCACTTTAAATTGATCGCACATTAATTGGCCACTCAGTTGCCCCAATTGTGCCCACATGGAAGAAAGGAGTGAAGGGATTGTAAGGCATACGAAAAGTTAAAAGCAATTCCGATAAATGCGGACAAAAATAGAAAGTGCAAAAGCTTTTGCTACGAGTCAAATCACCGTCGAATCACCGTTGAGTTCTAACATTAGGTTGCGCTATACCTGGGGCACACATCGTGCGCGATGGAAGTAGATGTTCGACAGTAATTCTGCTTTTAGTACCGACTCGTAAGCACACTGAACGGCACTGTGCACACGCCGAAGCAGCGCAACCAAACATCTTCAAGGTGGGGCGCGGACAACGAAGCAGTCTATTATCGTGATTAATACTAGCAAACTGTACAATGGATGTCATGGCAAACTTGATTGTAGAAGACCAAAAGCGAAAGGATAATATCCAGCACTACTCCTATTCACCTCGCTTATGCACAGGATTTTAGGATACGGGCATCTTGCTGCCTACCCGCTTATGCAATTTGAGCGTGACATGATTAAATAGTGCAACGGCGTGGATCGAGATTGGTCTCTAAGTTACGTGACCGGCTTTATCCCCTACGGCTTTGATGTTTGGATCTGTTTTCTGTGCATTACCATCGCCTTCCCAGGGAGTTAATAATTATCTGACGTATCCACGGTAACTCGTAACTAACCTGGAGTTCGCAAAGTTTTTCGTGTCATACTAACTTGCTGGTAGCTCATGAGAGTTGGGCTTATGCCGTAGACAGTTGACCTGCGGTGGATCTAGTGTTCATTACGTTCGCCAAGGAACTTAATACAGTCCTCCATTCGCGACTCTCACTGAAGTTGAGGTCATATGAAATATCTGGTCGAGCTCTCCAGAAGGGTGTCAGCTTTTTTTGATGGACGGTAACAGTGTATTCTTGTGAGAAGCCGGCTTCCGTTATGACAAGCTATCATCAGCGGCGTTCGGCCATGCGCTTGCCTAGGTCCGCTACCGTTCTCAGTAAAAATGAAGCACTTACCGGGGAGCCTAATGGGACATCGCCTTTATTTGCTGAAGGCCAAAAACTGGAATATTTTTGCTAGCCCTGGAGTCACTGTAGCTCCGCAACCGGCTATGGATTGACCCTGAGAAGGTCCTGTCTTGTGGCTGTTGTCCGCCAACCAGGCAAAATATCCAGTGTTGGGTAGTGGCGCCGCTGGTTCTTCTACATGTTATTGCTCTATAGGGGTAAGCTTCCTAACGTGACTCATTGGGCTTATCTGGGTATCAACCACTGGTTCACAACCCACTGAAGAAAACTGAAAGCTGGTAGATATTAAAGGGTTCCAAGGGTTACGCTTTACCCATCGTTCTCTCGGGACCTTAAGCGCTGATATTTTTATAAATAAATAAATAAATACTTTATGCTCGACTATGCGAGGCATGCGGGGCATGAAACTGTTAGCAGCGTTCGTTCGACCCTACTTATAATATTGCGTCAAGACTTCTCCAGCATGCCTTGACCGGGACAAAATGGCACTAAAAGGGTTGTGCGTGTCTGTACTAGGTTGGTCGATGCGTTGGAAGGAAAAGCTTACCCGTACGCCTACTTCGTTTGTGGATGCATACATTGCACCACGGAAGAAGTTGCGGAAACCTAGGCCTAAACAACCGCATATTGACTGACACGGTTGGCCCTGATTTGTCTAGGCTAGGTAGTCCATCATAACAACCGGAATCCTGGGCAATGTATGAAGCTTAACAAACAGCAGTCAAAACGAGTTAGGACTGATGCACGGTTATCGCATTGATTTACTAAGCGCTGGAAAGTGCTACCAGGAAAATGTTGCCAACAAAGCTACGCTTAGGGTGTTTAAGCGTCAACTAGATGTCCTTCAGTGGCAACACGAAACATTTCCTTTTATCTTACTAATTCGCAGCTTCCTACTTCGGGTCCATTTTCTATCTTTTCCCTCAACTTTGGTGCTATCCTATTCTTTAAATCCTTTGCTTTACTATTTACGTTCGATATATCTTCCTCGCTTACTTACGTAACGTAACTGGTATAGCATGGACAGCTAATGTAAGGAAGTCGCGCATTAAACTGGTAGAGCAGGGTGTTTTTGCGGGTGGTTACGTTTTAGATCCAGCAAGAAGTCGGAGCACACCTATCAACTCCTGAAGCAACGACGCTTTAGAAAATGAACACTTCCGATTCAGCCCATCGTTCCAGTCCCACCTGAACTTGAACGGACAGGCGGGAAAAGCTTTGAAGTAAGCGTTCTCAGGATCAGCTGAGCTTCCAAGGAGGAATATATGGCAGGAATAAAACCAGGGCTGCTAAATGAATAAAACTAGTTAAAATATCGCAACCACCTTACTGATACATTTAGAGCTCATATAATATTCTAAATAAATATAAGTTAATTTTGCAGGAACATTAAAAGGAAAATCCATCTACTTACACAAGTTTAGTTGCTAGCATTTACCAATTATTATGTAACTACAGAGATAATTTAAGTAAAACTATGGGAAGTCCGTCGACGTGGTATTCATCTATCTCCGTAAAGCTTGCGACAAGGTCAGTCATGAGTTTCTCCTTCACAAACTCGTAATGTGTGATGTCGGTGGCTCACTGCACCGGTGGATCTGCGATTTTCTTGTCGGACGAAAGTAAAGGGTACATTTCGACGACCATCTAACTGACTGGTACCCCTCTACAAGGGGCGTGCCTCAAGGCACTGTGCTGGGGTCCACTCTGTTCCTGCTCCACATGAACGATCTACCGCAGCTTTTCCGGTCGCCGTGTGCCTTGTTTGCTGACGGCATTAAGATTTGGAGAGAAACCAACGCTCCCGATGACTGTGGCCTACTTCAGCGAGACCTAAACCGCCTATCCACATGGTCCGCAGAAGTTCTTCTCACGGTCAACCCAGCCAAGTCTGTATTTATGAGCCTGGGGAAGGGTGCTAACGGCCGAACCTACACCCTTGACGGCCAAATACCATATCCCACACCCTCCGTGAAAGACCTAGGTGTACTCACACGCTACGATTTGAAGTCCGTGGATAAAACGAACAGGCTATAGCGTAAGGGACTGCGCATGATTTGGGCGCTCAAACGTAGCTTCGGCACATGGTCTGAAGAGGTTGCCACTCGCCTCTTCTCTTCTATCATTAGACCAATGCTGGATTACGGTTCGCCAACCTACCTTCCGATTACCCGAGGCGAGGCACAAAAAATCGAACGGGTCCAACAGGTTGCTACCAGGCTGATTCCGAGTTTACATGGCTTTGGGAATGAAGATAAGTGGGAGAAATTAGGACTCTACACCTTGTTCTACCGTCGTTTGCGGGTCGACCTCACTATAACCTACCGTATTCTACTTCCTAGTGACTTCCCAATGCTAAGGCCATGGCTGCACTTACGAGGGCCTAGCAGCACACGCGCACACAGACACAAACTTGTCGTGCCGGATGTGAACTGCGTTTCCCACCCATTGTGCTTACAACGGAGAGTGGTAAACATTTGGAACAGTTTACCTGAACATGTGATTGAGGCAACATCTGTGCAACAGTTCCAAGCATTGTTAGATTTGATTTTTGCCGCTATTCGATTCAGAGAACTACTGCACACTTACTATGACCTATCACATTTGTGAATACTGAAATATCGTAAGTCAGATATTTTAAATATTACATTAGAACGACAACGATATTCACGGTTGACAACTAGTAACTGAAGGCTTAATCCGAACTCTATTGCTGGTCACTCTTCTCTCTCCTAGCGCGCCGTTGTGTCGTTCGTCCTACTCGCATCAACTCTTCTCGATAGCAGCTAGCCATTGTTGGCTCCATGTAGCTTGCAAGGAGCCACTCCCTGAATCGCAAACCTTCATTTTCTTCTGCCGTCTGTCTCGCTAAGCTTCGTTTGTATGCTGATTTCTTCATCGAAACTGTAGGTATCCAGTAGTGATCAAACGTCTTAATGATATGGCTTCAACAGCCACTGACATTCTTTTCTAGAACCACAATGTCTACTTAGCAGCAGCTAGTCACCATATCTTCCACTTAACTTTGCGAATATCCGGATCCCGCTCCCTTCGTATAAGGTTCACTCTCTTAGATTGTTTGGGTCACAGCTCAGCTGGTCTGTTGACCTATTATATGCCACCGTATGGTACACTAGTAACTGAAGGCTTAATCCGAACTCCATTGCTGGCCATTCATCTCCCTCCTAGCGCGCCGTAATCCGTCGTTCATCTTACACGCGTCAACTCTTCCTGATAGCAGCTAGTCATTGCTCCATGTAGCTCGCAAGGAGCCACTCCCTGACTCTACAGCCCTCATTTTCTTCCGCCGTCTGTCTCGCCAAGCTTCGCTCGCATGTTGAGTTCTTCATTGAAACTGTAGGTATCCAGTAGTGATCAAACGTCTTAATGATATGGCTACACCAGCCACTGATACATTCTTTTCTAGAGCCAATAGCTCTACTTAGCAACAGCTAGTCACCATAGCTTTCACTTAACTTTGCGGATATCCGGAGCTAGCTCCCTTCTTACAATGTTCATTCTCTTGGATTGTTTGCGTCACAGCTCAGCTTGTCTGTTGACCTATCACCTGAACTATCACTTACCTTCACTGGCCGTTTGATGCACTCAGCGACCCTATAGGCATACGCTAGTGACCAAGCGTCTGATTGGACTGGCTACATCTGGCTACTTAGTCTCTCCTAGCTCCACCATCTGTCGGTCGTGGTAAATTCGGCATCTCTTTTCAGAAGTAGCTAGTGGCCATTGGCCCCATGCATATGCGATGCTTTAATGCTTGTTAGGAGCCACTCCGTATCTCAATAACCTTTGTTCCTCTAGAATACCCTCATCCAATCCGTCCGCTGCCCTGCCACCAATTAATCTTTAGGACTCTCACGGCAACCTATGTATTTTTGCTTATTATGCGCTCCCTGTCGGATTACGCTAACTACGTGCTGTTCATGCACCTGACAATCACTACCATTATTCTAACTCTCCTTGCTCTATCCCTACGCAATCATTGGCTCCTACTAAAAGGATACTTCGTACTTTACTTACTTGTACAACCATCTTGTCTCTACGCAGGCGTTAGCAATCCACCTATACGGCTAATGATTCTGTAGGATATTCAAAATAAATTTTCAACATAATTATTGTTGCACAGTGTACACCCTTTTGTCTCAAGCCCAAATGTTGTAACTTAAGACATTAACAATGTTCAACTCCATGCCTGTTCTTGCGGTCTTCTCTCGTTTGTCCCTCACTTTCCCTTTTCTCTGAGGTCCGGGAATTCTTGGAGATCTGGGATTGGACTGAGGAACAGTTTTGGCCCAAGACGGACGCAACAACCCACATGGACTTACCTGGAGCATGGTAGAACTCCGAAAGGACCGAACTGCAATCACCATAACCCTTGTCCAGTATGGAGAACTGGACATATCCTCATACTCCCATACATTATACATCTGAAAAATCTGGACAGCGGAAAAGTTGAACTTTTGCTCACCTGGACACACAACAAGATGAATAATCACGATGTCCCTCTCCTCCACCGACCTCAAAAATAATGGCGACCCCGATCAAATTACCTGTCCAACTAGCAGAGGAAATTGGAAGCCATTACTCTGCGAAAATCCGAAGGTAAAACCAGTCGTCAAGCGGCTTTGCCAGTTCAACATTAATGTTCAAAATGATTTACGGCAGTGTTGCAGGACGTGGTGGGTGTTCGCCTGGCAAGCGTTCTCCCTATGAAAAGCCACAAATGTCTGTTTAACAACACTGCGACGTAGCGGATGTGACTCGCCACTGAATAAAGTCACTGCCCGCAACTACATACTGGCAAGTAGACTAGACTCACATATTAACTCTTCCCGACACTGTTTCCACTACACACGATGGAACCCGATGTATCGTCGTGATACACATCTGTTTTTAAACCTTGATCATGCCTGCGTTTGTGTGTCTCTATGAAACTGAGAATAAACTATTTATTTATTTATAGACAATTGCATACATATATACACTCTTACACTTACATTCACCGTTTTGCCAAACATGTATTTTTGTACATTTTTAATCACAATATGTTAGTTAAAGATGATCATGCCTGTAAAGTTGTGCCTCGCATTGTCGAGAATAAAATTTATTTATTTATTTATAACGTTTCTCATCATGTTTCGAAAGGGTTGCACAGAATTCATTGCTACTTGTTCTATAATACAGTATTCTGTATTCTGTAGTATTCAGTATATGAAACACATGACTAAAGTTAAAAGGGCTAAAATTGATATCCGTATACTAAAAGTAAAAATCTATGCTTACTACGCCGTAACTCGACTATTTGGCGAGACATAGTTATCGCGCTTTTCAGCTGGCGTATTTTGGAAAACGGTGTTTGAATTAACACTTGTAGTGAAATTTGCTCATTCTCAATTTCCTGCTAGTCCAAGATAACTTGGATTGATTAAAGTGGTACTGGGCATAGCGGCTCCTTGACGCTTACTGGTAAGTTATCGGTTGATCGTCTTTCTAATCCCGGTTTACACCTTGTTTTGCCTTTTTGTGTTTTGTTTATACAAGTGTACGTGTTTTTAACTTCTGCTCCGTTTTCTACTTTAAACATGGTTGTCTCGCTAAAGACCGGGGCGGATGCAATCTTTGAGTCCTCCTATGATGAGTCCAATGCAGCTTGCGGCAAGCCTGTCTGTTCAAGACCCGTTACCGGTTCGTCGGTTGACATCCAGTTTGATGTTTGCTCCCGCCAACATCACAAAAGTTGTACTGCCCTCGGAGCGAACAAGTACGAACTGCTAACATCCACTGAAAGCTTTCTTATTAGAGCTGCTGAATGCGGTGCTCAGAACGGGAAGCACCCTGCTGTCAACTGTGTATACACTGCAATGCTAATACGCTAAATATCCGCTAAGAGAAAATACTCCCAATTGAAAGCAATGGGTAGTATACGGCAAATTTAATATAGTGAACCAGTTTATTGGACAGAAGCGTAGTTAGCTATTACTAAAAATTGAGCACTGGAAGACGTTGTTAAGCATCCAGTGCTGTGACGGAGCGTCGTTCGCAGTCGATCCGCTTTCGCCAAAGTCGGCTAGCATGTTCGTGTTTCTAACAAACCGGTAAAATGTTCCAACAGGCAAACAGCCTACTTCCTTAATACGTAAGAAAACTAAATTATAGTATATGTTAGAAAGTTTACACAGTCATACGAGGAGTCTCCAGTTCCCTACATAGCCATCTCCTAAGTGGGTATGTCACCTTACGGCTCATATATGCACTAGGTTGGGTGCATTTGTCACAGCTGTTATAACCCGAGAGTTCTTTCTTGCGTTTCACATAAGCTCCTGCAGAGGTTTCACAGATAACGGCTTTTAATTGGAATAATCCTTCGCTTTGCAAAGAACCGATCTCATAAATTGGGTCGTACATATAATCGCTCACGTCATTTGGTTTGGAGGTCCCAGCATAGACACCAACCATGAATGGCTTTGTGACCACTGGCTTTATGACACGACACAGGATCGGCCAAATGTGCCTCTTGGATGCATTAAAAGACTTAACTCCGTCAATATGCAATTGATAGTATACAGTTTCATCAGCCGCGTGAGCAAGAGTAGAGCGTGTAAGCTGTAAACCTCTCAGCAGACCTACGTGACCGTAACTGCCCGGTGCAACCATTCTTATACGGGAGTTCCGTAGAGTTTGCATCAGCGTCCGGTAGTCCTTTAGCAAAAATGGCATCCAAGGTTGCGCAAGCCCCAACAGTAGACGAACAAATTACGCTGGTACCCGAGATTTTGTAATAAGCTTCCACAAGTTATGGACTAGTGCATCGGGGTCCCTGGATTCGTCACAGAAGTTGGTAACGTTATCTGATGGCTGTTCTGCGCGAGCAATCATAAGTAATATATGTTACAAATCCTAATACCCTTTTGTCGCTTAGCTGCTGACAACATAAGCACTTCTTCTTAGCTAAACCCTAATGTCATTCTTTTTGCTGCACGGTAAATGGTGCTAAGAGACGGAAAGAGCGCAGTTAATTGATACCATATTCGACGCCGCATGCTGAAAATGAATACATATGTATCGAACGAGATATAACTGGAAAACCTGATACGTTTGCACAAGGTGGCGCGTTTTCAAAGGAGCTAAGCTATAGCGCAAGACCAAGCACTATCCATCGTCACCGCACTAGTCACTGGATATACGAGATGTCGGTGAACCTGTTGGAATCTAGAAGAAACCTCCCGGCTGGCTCTGAACGCAATGTGACCACACGTGCTATTGGGCGTGAACTAAAGCAGAGCATACGTGATGGCAATGAAGCCTGGTGGACTAGTAGGGCCCCGAAATAAGGGAGGCAGGAGAAGTAGGCAATTACCGCAACCTCTTCCAGCTAATCCGCACCACTGGTCCCAGAAAATCCGGCGTCAGTGAGACAACCAGAGACAGCGCAGGTGCGCTGATACACAATAAGGCCGTATGGCTCATTGGGCTGAAAACTTTGAAGAGCAGTTCAGCTGGCCCCCTGCTCCCGGACATCTTCCTACTCAGGTGAAGCAGGACGCACCATGGACGGTTAGGTTAGAGCTTCCGTCGGAGGCCGAGGTACGAAACGCGATCACAGCCCCCAATCGTTTTCGTGCCGCTGGCCCGGATTCCCTCCCACCTGCACTATTTAGGGTTGGAGGTGAGGTCTTCTGCAGGGCACTGACGTATCTGGAACGAACAGAGTGTCCCGGCTAATGGAAACGAATCGATTATAGTGGCAATATACAAGAAGGGCAGTCGCACAGAATGTGTGAACCACAGCGGTATTAGCCTAACGAAAATTGTGCCAAATTTAATGGCCTCGATTATCGTTCGTCACCTCACTGTGGAACTGGAATCTCAGATTAAGGAAGAGCAGGCCGGTTCCCGCCCAGGACGTGGCTGTATAAACCATATATTTACTTTGCGGCAGGTGCTAGAGCAGCGCCACGCATACCGCAGACCAGCAATAGCTGTGTTCCTCGATTTCAAGAGTGCGTTCGATTCAGTTGATCGATCGATTCTGTTTGAAATATTTGCGCGGAAAGGTGTTCCCACGAAATATGTGAACATCCTTCGTGCTCTATACTCGACCACTATGGGCCGTGTCAGGGTTTACGGATTTCTATCGGATAGCTTTCCGACCACAAGTGGCGCTCGTCACGGTTGTCCGATTTCCCCGTCTCTTTCAATTCCGTCGTGGATTCTATCACGGAGTGTTCCCCGACGGAATCCAACGATGTGGGCGTTGAAGTGCTGCCTGGTGAAAGGTTAGTTGAGCTAGATTATGCGGACGATATCCTCTTGCTGTTCGACGATGTTGCGGCGGCACAATCAACCCTGAATAGCCGGTCCGGAGTGGTCCCACTATTTGCTATGCACTTCGCACCTTCAAAGTGCGAACTGTTGCTGCAGGACCACCAGCCACTTGACGACCCATTGACGCTTGCTAACGAGGAACTCGAGGTGGTTGATCATTTGGCTTATCTTGGCAGCTGCTTCAGCAATGATAGGCGCATAGAAACTAACGTGAGATCACGCATTGCAAAGGCCAGAGCTGCTTTCTTTAACCTGCGGCATCTTTGGCGACGGAAGTTAGTTTCCCTTCGACTGAAAGGCCGGGTATACAAGGCCACAGTGAGGGCCGTTCTGCTTTATGGTAGTGAAACTTGGCCCCTTCGGTCTGAAGAGCTGAGGCGCCTTCAAGTCCTTGAGCATCGTTGTCTCCGAAGTATTGCTGGTGTCGGATGGCACCAGCGTATCCGCAACGATGATGTGCGAAGGCGAGAACTAGTTAGCGATAATCATGATAACGCCATGGAACAACAGATAGTGCGGAATAATTTGTGTTGGCTCGGACACGTGCTACGCATGCATGGTCACCGCTTACCTAGGAGGGCCTTGTTCAGTCTGCCAGGTGTAGGATGGCGCAAGGCTCGAGGCGGACAAAAATTGACTTGGCAGCGGGAAATGAAGTCATTGACAACCAAACTGGGTGCCGATGGTCCGTCTCGCCTCCCGGGTTGGAGTCCACGTGACTCACCTTGTGCTTTGCTCGAAACGTTTCAGGACATGGCTCGCAGTAGACACCAGTGGCGCGTCTGCTGCCGTCTCCTGGTCGGATTGCTTGTTTAAAGGGTGTTTGGTGCTGAGTTGTCTGCGGGGAAATGGCTGATTATGACGCGGGGCAGTGAAAGCCGAAAGGAAGCTGTCTCGCCGATGCCGCATTATCTTTGTACAATAGCCAGCTGTTTGTGACGGAATGTTGTCTACACAGGGTGTAGGCGCCTTGACCCTGAATGTTTGCTTTGGGCATAAAGGTTTTCAGGAAGTCCCCATTCCCTCCCACATCTAATTCTTTATTTCATAGGTCCTCATGGTTGTATGGCAGCGAAGCATCAGTTCAAATAGCTGATGTACTGCTGTTGATGAGGTTGAACCGCAAGCAGCGACCAAGTTTACAAAAACCTAAACTGTGCAAAAATAAGACCTACCGATGCATATAAACCACACGTGTTTTGGTTAAATATTATTGCTTATAAGCCTTACAAAGCTTTTATTCATTAACAAATGTCAAACAAATTGCATTTAGCTTCAAGTAATCCATTAATACCTAAACTGGTCCTCACGGTTAGTGCTCCGTTTGGATACCATCGTATCCACCATTGGCGCGATTTTGAATGTGGGATGTTGTTCATCAGAACACCTGTTTCATCGCTCCCAAAAAATATAGTTTTTACTGAAAACTTGCGAAACGTGTCTGTAAAGAGGTAAGTACCTTTACAAACCGAAAACTGATATGTACCATGCCTAATGGCGCAGTCGAATAAAGTGAAAAAGTTGAAATATAACAGTGTTTTTAAAAGAAAACGGAATATAAAAAATTGTTTACGGAAGTCCACTGTACATTGCGCAAAAAAAGAAAGTGGGAGAATTTATGGTAAATTGTCCAAGACATTGGAGAATCTACATACAACCGTGTGTACCGGAATCACGCTGCCGAAAAATCATTATTCCCAAGTGGCGGATAGGACGCTCCCCTCCGCGTGTGGTGTTGTTTCTGGTCTGCGAGACCTCAACTTGGTGAACAGGCCGGAGCCGTTGATTGCGGGAAGGCAGTTAACGTGCTGTTTATTGACTTTCCAAAGCCCTTGACACTTCCACACTCGCGCTTTTTGTACAAGCTGAATTCCTTTGGTATTTCTGGACCAGTTGCACGATGGATTTCAGCTTTCCTAATCGGAAGGGAAATGTGTGTGCGGGTGGGTTCAAGCCTGTCCTTCCGCCAATGTGTTCTCAGTGGCGTTTCGCAAGGTTCGGTTCTTGGCCCCCTTCTCTTCACTTTATACATTAATGACCTACCTGATGAATTGTGTGTGCCATCCCTAATGTTTGCGGATGACTTGAAACTCTGGTTCACGATAGACGAGCCGATTGGTCCACTGACCCTAAAGGAGGCTCTGGATAGACTTTTGGACTGGTCAATTTTGTGGCAGTTGCCCGTTAATTTAGGGAAATGTTCCGTATTACGCGTTGGTCCGAATGACCCGCCGACGCGTTATTTGCTTGGCGGCATCAAGGTACCGCGAGTTCAACACCAATCTGACCTCGGTGTTTTGCTGTCATCCGACTTTAAGTCCAGTGAACACTGGACGACAGCTGCTCGCAAAGGTTTCAATATGTTGTGGATGATCCGCAGGTCATTTGGGATAATGACCACCGACATGTTCGTTGGACTCTTTTCGGCTTTTGTAAGGCGGCACTTGGAATACTGCGTTCAGGCTTGTCCTCCATGCCTGGTTCGCGATAAGATGGCAATTGAACGAGTCCTGCGGTCCGGGACGAAAATGGTGCACGGATTAAAGAAGCTGACGTACCCGAAGAGGCTACGTCAGTTGGATGTTTTCCATGTACTACAGGCGGCTTCGAGACCACTTGGTCCTCACATATCGTATATTGGTAGGTCAGATTGGTGCTGATTCGACTGGACTGTTTCGCCCAACTCGAATGCCAACCCTTCGTGGCCACCCATTAAAGTTGCACAAACCTCAGTCTGACCGGGTTTGGCCAGCTTTTCGGTTATCGCGTAGAGTCATAGCTCATTGGAACGCATTGCCTGCAGACGTCGTGATGGCACCGACGGTGAAAGAGTTTGAGCATCGACTTGACGCCCTCGGTCTGCAGTTTAAAGTCTTCCCCTTCAAGTCTTAAACTTTTCTTCGTCTACTACGGCATACGCTTCTTTAACTCATTTGAACTTACACCTTAATATTACCTACGATATTCGATAAGCTTGTCTTCTCCTCTGTTTTCTTTTCTTTACTGACACTACTGTTTTATTTTATTCTTCAAGTGGCCGGCACAACGGGGACTGCTAGAGCAGGGCACGTGGGCATTGTTTGTTTGACCATGTGATGTAAGCAAAGGATAGGAGGAGAAATCGAAGGTACAGAATGAGGAAGTGCACTTAAATAAGAAAATAATACCAATGCGTGAAGAAAAGTAGAGAAAAGAAAATCGAAGTACGAAGATGCGAGTTACTCAGGAAAACGGAAAGGTTCCATGTTGCCACCCAAGAGCGTCAAGTTGCCGCTCAAACCGCTTAACCGTAGATTCCCTGATAACACTTTCCGGAAGCATGTTCCAGCGGTCGATAACTCGGCGTGACAGCCGGATTTCCGCCATAATCCGATCGGACCGCGGTTTGTCCAGCTTCAACGAATGACCGCGTAGAACAGACAATCTGGCGGGACTAAATAGACAAGATAAATCTGGACCAACCTTCCCAGTTAAGATACGGTAGGTTAGGATAATGGCTCATATAAGCCTTCCGTAGTGCATTGAATGCATTCCTAAACTAAGTAGACGCTCGGGGTACGTCCGTCCCCGTGATCCCTCGACTAACCTAGTACTCACTCGTAAAACCCTCTTTAGCTCCATTTTGTCCCGAACGACGCAGGGCAGACAAGCCTGGACGCAGTATTCCAGATGGGGCCGAACGAAAGCCAAGAACAGTCTCATAAAGATGCCGCCCGTCAAGACTCCGAAAGAACGTCGAATTAACCACAACATGCGGAAACCTCTGCTTGCGGCCTTCTCCCAGTTGTCGCCGGAGTGTAAAGCCGAAAAGTGTACGACGCCTAGGTCAATCTGGCTAGATACAATGGGGGAGTTCGACCACACCGACCAAGTACTTCGTAGGAGGACAACCTCCTCCAATTCGAAGAACGGAGCACTTTGCTTGATTTATGGGCAGTAACCATAAAGTAGACCAGTCCCAAAGCTTATCCAATGCTCGCTGAATAGCTTCGGAACGCCCAGGAACATCGACAATGTTCCACAGCTTCAGGTCATCAGCAAATAGCAGCGATGGTACCTCAAGCTCCGCGGGTAGATCATTCACATAGATAGAGAACAGCAGCGGTCCAAGAACCGAGCCCTGCGGCACACCACTGAAAACAGATTGACTAAACGATAGGACGCGGCCTACCCGTACACACTGTTCTCTACCCTGCAAGAAGGCAGTCACCCAATGAAGGGCGCGGCCAGATACCCCGTAGGACAGTTTTGTGCGAGCCTCAAATGTGGTACCTTGTCAAATGCCTTCGAAAAGTCGACGAAAAGCACGTCCAGCGCGTGGCCGTTATCCACTGCATCCGCCCAACTTTTGCGAGCCACCAGTAAATTCGTCAGACACGAAAATCCCTTCCGGAATCCGTGGTGCACATTGCTAAGTAGATTAAATCTACTCAGATGACTCTTCAATGAATGTCTCACCAGTTTCTCGAGGAGTTTGACTACTACACTCGTCAGACTAACCGGTCTGTAATTTGCAGGCAGATCCCTGTCCCCATTTTTGAAGATGGGACAGATGACAGCATCCTTCCATTCGGAAGGCAATGCACAGCTGTCAAGCGACTTCTGAAACACATTAGCGAGCGGTCTACTTAGTTCCGCAGCCAACTCATGTAACAGTTTCGGGTGAATTAAATCCGACCCAGAGGCCTTAGAAGGGTTCAACCCTTCTAACAGCCTACGAACTTCCGTCTTCGCTACAATAAATTCAGATAGTTCTGAACCCACCGGGGTTCTGCAAACCAGCTCCACGCTTGTCAAAGAGGTTTCCCTTACAAACGCTGTCGCATATTGCTCACTGAGTACGCAGGCCTTGTCATAGTCTGTATGCGCACGAGTACCGTCATCAAGCATCAATACTGGAATCGACATGTTCGAACCGCAGCGTCTTTTTACATAAGCGAAGAATCTTTTTGGATTCTCTGAAGCTTCATCCGCTAACCCTTTCTCGAAATTGAGCCGAGCATGCCTTAGGTGTTGCTTACACTTATTTCTAGCCTTACGGTACCTGTCATAAGTATCGATGGACGGAGCATCTCGGTAAGTCCGCCAACATCTAGAACTCTTTGTGAACAGATACCTGCCAGTGGGATCTATCCAGGGCGGCTGTGCTCGTGCTTCCTTTCTCCTTGTGACTGAGATGAAGGGAGCAGAGACTTCTGTGAGGCAGGACTTAAATTTATCCTAGGCAACCTTGACAGTATCGTTGTCTGAGATTTCACAATGCAAACCCGAAGCCTTGGCTCTCATTGATTGATAGTCTGCGTGCTATATGTTCGCGTGAGACTCAAAAGTACTCTGGTAGCGTCTAGGCAGAGTACAACTGAAGAGCAAACAAACATGATCCCTAGAACCCAGTGAAGGTCCGTAAGTAATATCACTAACAAAATCAGGTGACTTAGCAAATACAAGGTCTAAGATAGACGGTACTTGGGCGTCCATGTACCTAGTGGGGTGGTCAATGAACTGGTGCAAAGGTACTTGGAGCGTAAGCTCAAGCAGATCAGCGCCGAATGTGCCTGACGTCGAGCCGCAAGAAAGATCTGCCCAGCAAATCTCTGGGAGGTTGAAGTCGCCCATCACCAAACACTTATTTGCGGACTGGGAGCGAATGAATTCAAGTAGCTCTTTGGATACGCTCCCAGGGCTTCTATACACAATTACAACCGTAACCTGAGCCGACGATGTGCTGATAACAGCCGACAGAGCTTCAACAGTTTTGTCTGTCGACTGAAATAAGCAAGTCTTCAAAACGTCAAGTTTACAGCTCACATAAAGAGCGACGCCCCCTCCCTGTCGGCCAGCAGAGCGATCGCACCTAAATAGTGCGTAGCCAGGTAGATGTACTCATCATCCGTGATGTCCTGAGAAAGCCACGTTTCAGTGAATGTGAGTATATCGGGATGAGACCTATCTACAAGCAGACCTAACTCGTACACCTTATTCCTCAGGCCGCGCACATTACTTAACACTATCTGAAGGTATTCGTTAGATCCAGACTTGGGCCGTGCGCTACCAGAACGGGCAGTGGTAGGGCGGAAAAAGACCGCCGGCTGACCACTCGAAAACCCACTAACCGGAGACCCTGTTCATCGGCCGCTCGCCTACTTTTGAGGTCCTTGATGGCCTCCCTTAGCTTCAGCCTATCGGCTAGCGGTAGGTCCGGCTGAACGCTAATATTTGTACCTTTCAGCTTAAACGCACACCGCATGAGAGCGCTGCGTTCCTCCGGGGTAGAGAGTACCACACGAAGTAGCCGCGGTCGAAGGTTTGCTACGTCAACTGGGACGTTCCCCAGTCTAATCAGCTTCCAGACAGTAACACCTGGAAAACCAGGCGGAAGAAGCTTCGTTACGCACATTTTAAACCATTGAAAGTCGTCCAACATGCGATCAGCAGGAAGGACAGCAGTAGATTCAGCCGCGTTACGGAAAATAACGCCACTATCCGTGAAAGAATCGCCACGACGGGGTGTATTAACCCCATGGGTCTTTGATTCGATACTTGGAGCAGGTGGCTTCACCACTGGTGATGGGACTGTCTTTAGCCCCTCCGATGAGGTAGCAGCGGCAGCGTGTTTTTCGCTCCATTGTCGATGCCATACTTTTGCTAGGGTCATCGATTTCACCGAAAGGCTTTATGGCAGATTTGGTCTGCTTTTTCTTCTTGTTAACGGGAGTAGGGTGCCGTGAGGATTTTTCGCTTCGAGCAAAAGCAGGCAAACTTTCAGAACATGCCTTCTCGGTGAGAACCGAGATTGCCGACAACTTCGGCTGACAAGTAGTGCGTTTTGGAATCTTCGCCTTCGCACAACCGTCAGACGGTTTGCCAAGTAACGACACTTGGCTTGTTTCCGGTGCCGAGACTATAAATTCCTGTTTAACAGAGAACTTACGGGGTTTCCTGGCTCTCTTTCGCTTTACTCGAAGGGACCCTTGAACTAGCAATTCGGAGTCGATCAGGGTGGCTTTAGATACGACGTCCGAAGCTGTTTCATTCTTGTGGTCGGTAGTCATCTGGACCGGTGACATAATGATTGATCATCAGTGTAGGCGATCAAATCTGCGTTGTTGGAGACCGGAAGCGTCTTCATGAGCAGATCAATCTTAAAGCGAAGATCTGAGAGCATTGAGAACGAACGCTCTACATTTCGCAGCCGGGTATCAAGAGATTCGTCTCTCGTACGAAAGGTCGCGCGGCCTTGCCGGTGGCTGCAGTAATTGGCACAAGTAAAAAGCAACTTCTCGCTGGAGACCAGCGCTGCGTACTGCTCGGTATTCAGGTCCGTACAACGCTGATGGTACCATCGGTTGCAGAAATCGCATTGCATACCACCGGAATCGTCAATTACTGGTATATTGCAGCTTGGACTGCCACAAAGTGCGAAAACTTTAGAATCCAAGCCACCAGGAACAACATCCTCGGTGCATTGCGAGACCGACATGGTGGAAAACAGAGTGGAATTATAACACGTACACAAAAGTTAAAATAACGCAATAAAAAAGGCAAAAAAACTGGGTGCAAAACGGGATGAAAACTGGGAACAACCGGAAAAATTACCAGTAAGCGCCAAAGACGCTTTGACCAGAACCGCTTTAATCGATCCAAGATAGCTTGGATCAGAGGAAATTTGACAATAGTCAAATTCCGTTGCAAGTGTTTATTCAAACACTGTTTTCCGCAATATTGTAGAGTACAGCAGAGTACAGAAACTGGACAAGTTCAAGTTCAATTGGGACCGAAACAGTAGGAAAATCCAGCGAATGTTCCACCTTCGAAAACGTCGTTGATCCAACAGGGAAACCGGTGCCTTGATGTGCCAAAGGAGAGCCAAATCAACACACACGATTCATATGGTCAAACAAACAATGCCCACGTGACCTGCACTAGCAGTCCCCGCTGTGCCGGCCACGTGAAGAATAAAATAAAGCAGTTGTGTCAGTAAAGAAAAGAAAACAGAGGAGAAGACAAGCTTATCGAATATCGTAGGTAATAGTAAGATGTAAGTTCAAATGAGTTAAAGAAGCGTATGCCGTAGTAGACGAAGAAAAGTTTAAGACTTGAAGGGGAAGACTTTAAACTGCAGACCGAGAGCGTCAAGTCGATGCTCAAACTCTTTCACCGTCGGTGCCATCACGACGTCTGCAGGCAATGTGTTCCAATAAGCTATAACCCTACGCGATAACCTAAAGTTGCCAAAACCCGATCAGATTGAGGTTTGTGCAACTTTAATGGGTGGCCACGAAGGGTTGGCATTCGAGTTGGGCGAAACAGTCCAATCAAATCAGGACCAATCTGACCTATCAATATACGATATGTGAGGGCCAAGTCGCCTCGAAGCCGCCTGAAAAATGAAATGAAATGTGTCCGCTTATACGCCGTAACGGCGCTTCGCTGCCGCGCGACCACCACCAGTCGCGCGCGGGCTGAGTATACCGCGAGGACGCCCACCCCTACGCGGATTCGAACTGGTGACCTTATGGTTGGAAAGCAAACGTGCCGACCACTCGGCCACCGGCCGACTCGAAGCCGCCTGTAGTACATGGGAAACATATCCAACTGACGTAGCCTCTCCGGGTACGTCAGCTTCTTTAATTCGTACACCATTTTCGTCCCGGACCGTTTAGAGGGTTGCCTGTACCGGGAGCCCAGAGAGCGATTCGAGAAGACAGATCGAGTTGCAGGGAAACTTTTATTGGTACAGTAAAAGTTTCCCTGTTACCTAGCTATAAAGGAACGACACCGTGGACGCTCTAGCTAGGAGAACGGAGCAAGCACAGCACACACGGCAGTCGCGAGTTGCAACCGAAACGAGCGCCAAGCAAAAATGGCGATGAGCAAGTCAAGCATTCGAACTCAGCAATCAGTTCAACAAACAACACCGGTTGCCTACGCGTACAATGAAATAATTTTAGAATTTTACACAGGCAAACCGAGGAAGCTCCAGACTGCTACATAGCCCTCTCCCAAAAGGGACTGTATAAGCAGTCCTTCGATCTACGTGAGGACTGTCCGTCGCCGGCCAGCCTTCTGCGAGACCAGATTGTGAAATCTGATGCAGCTGCTGGGGGAGAGCCATGTAATCGGACCCTAGCGGGCTCCCACTCGTGTCCTCCCTACGGTGTCGAAACGGTAGAAATTGTTTGTGGGGGGACAGTTAGTAAAGTTTACGTAGGCAGTTGAGCAGGAAGTTTGTTCCACTTCCAGTTAACGTGCGGAGATAAAGCGTAAAGTGAAACCGAGGTGCAACCAACCGGCGGGGTTTATATGGAAAGCAAAATGAAAAAACAGCATAAATGCATAGCCATATACAAAAGAGTGCAAAGCGGAAAACGTGCAAAGCTGTTTCGGGTTTTCAAAAGGTTTTGCTCTTTTTTGGTAGTTTCAAAACGGTTTGATCTCTTTTTTGTGGATTTTCAAAAACGTTTGGTGGGAGCAGAAAATTTTAGTGGCACGTTCTATGTAAAATAGTAAGTGCTAACGAAGTCCGAAAAACGAACTGGAGGTTTGAGCTTTCTACCGCGTCGATTGATAGTAGGGGGAGTAGGAGTGCTGTCGGTTGAGGTTGTCGGTTCTGCTGGACCGGAATGACTCGTCTGAGGTTGCGGTGCGAGCGGTGATGGCGCAGGCTGTGAAAGTGCTTGTTGCACCAAAGAGTCAGGCTTGTCGAGGAATGCCGGCTTGAGTAGATCGATGTTGATCGTCTCAGTCTTACCATTGTAGTCAACGGTAAACGTCTTGTCGCTTCTGCGTACGACACGGTACGGACCAGAATAAGGAGGTTGAAGTTGCCGACGTACGCTGTCAGTGCGAACGAACACGTGCGTGTAAGTAGTTAAGCGTTCGTCCACGTTGGTACGCAAGCTCTGTGCTCTGGGTTGCACAGGCTGAAGCTGTTGCATGTGATGAGATAGGCGAGCTGCGTAGTCGCCATAGTCGAAGGTTATTGACGCTTTTGGTGAGACTAGTTCACCAGGTAAGCGTTGTGTGCATCCAAAGACTAGCGATGATGGAGTGGCGTGCAAATCCGCTTTAATCGTGTTTCTTATGCCTAAGAGAACGATTGGAAATGCTTCGCGCCAGGATGTGCTAGATTGGGCACAGATTGATGCTTTGAGTTGCCGGTGGAACCTTTCTACCATCCCATTAGCTGCGGGATGGTATGCGGTGGTTCGGTTATGTTGGCAACCAAGAACGTTGAGCAGTTTGCCGAAGGATCCGTCAAAGTGCGATCCTCTGTCAGTGATGACTACGCTTGGGTAACCGAATTGAGCTACCCAGCATTCTAGGAAAGCTTGCGCAACTGTCTCAGATGAGCAGTTGACTATCGGAATCGCCTCTGGCCAACGAGTGAATCGGTCGACACATGTGAGGAGATACACGTAGCATTTGCATGGAGGCAAAGGTCCGACCAGGTCGACATGGACGTGTGAAAAACGAGAATCAGGAGCGGGAAAGACGCCAAGTGGGCTTTTGGTGTGTCTGTATACCTTGGCGCGCTGAGACTCTAAGCATGCGCGTGCCCAAAGGCGGGCATCGCGATTGACGTTGGGCCATACGAAGTGTTCAGTTACGAGCTTCTGCGAAGCACGTATGCCGGGATGAGACAGGTTGTGTAAGGCGTTGAAAACTAGTCGGCGCATCGAAGTAGGAACTACGGGTCGGGGAGAAGTTTGTGAGACGTCACAAAGAATGGTCTCCTCAGATGAAGCTAGTGGAAGTTGGCGTAGTTTCAACGAGGTGTTGCGTCGTAGCTTGTCTATGTCGGGATCAGCTTGTTGGGCAGCAGCCATAGCGGCTAGATCAATGTTGGTGCCAGGTGATAAGCTGATCTGCTGTATGCGTGAAAGCGCATCCGCGAAGGGATTGAGAGCACCTGAGACATGTGCATCTGTCGTAAACTGAGAAACGTAGTCTAGGTGTCTAGTATCCCGCGGAGAATACTCGTCTGTTGTGAAATGTCGAAATTCGAGGTAATGACGGAAATGTCTGATACCTAGGTAAATAGCTAACAGTTCCCTACCGAAGGTGCTGTAACGCGATTCGGCAGATTGTAAACGTTTCGAGAAGAAACCTAAAGGTATCCATCGATGGTCGATGAGTTGCTGAAGAACTGCACCGACGGCAGTGTCGGATGCGTCAGTTGTCAGGGAAAGTGGTGCAGATGTGTCGGAATGGGCGAGAAGCGCTATGTTGGAGATAGCGTCTTTGAGTTTCTCGAACGACAGTCTAACATCGTCCGCAAAATGGAAAGACCGTTGTTTACCGCGGAGCAAGTCAGTCATTGGTTGAGCAATGCTCGCGCAGTTAGGTATAAAGCGTCTATAATAGTTGAGCAGACCAAGGAATCGGCGCAACTGTTTGAAGGAACTGGGAGCAGGATAGTCCTTCAGTGCCTGGATTTTGTCTGGCAGAGCTTCAATACCAGAGGCAGATATGCGGTGGCCAAGAAAGTCGATGGAGCTTTGGCCAAGCTCGCATTTATCGGGGTTGACGGTAACCCCATGTTGCGTCAAGCGTTGGAAGAGTGCGTCGAGGTGATGAAGATGTTCTTCGTCAGAAGAGCTCGCGATGAGAATGTCATCTAGATAAGGATAAACGCCTTCGAGTCCTCGCGTTACCTCATGAATGAAACGCTGAAAAGTTTGGGCAGCGTTGCTGAGGCCGAAAGGCATTCTGAGGTACTCGAATAAGCCGAATGGCGTGATGACTGCTGTTTTAGCAATGTCGTCTGGCGCCACAGGTATCTGATGGCAGGCGCGAACTAAGTCGACTTTGCTAAAGATAGACTTGCCAGCGAGAGCTGAGGGGAAGTCGTGCATGTGCGGAATGGGGTATTTACCCGGGACGGTAACTTTGTTAAGTGCCGTGTAGTCACCACAGGGTCGCCAGTCACCGGATTTCTTCGGCACCAAGTGTAATGGTGATGCCCATGGACTTTTGGATGGGCGGATGATTCTCAGTTCGAGCATTTGCTCGAATTCCGCCTTAGCAGCTTTGAGCTTGTCCGGGGCTAGTCGGCGAGGGCGGGCCGAAACAGGTGGGCCCTTAGTGCAAATGTGATGCATGACGTTTGACGTCACAGGAGGCAAGTCGTTCAGGACGCGAACGAGTTTAGGATGATTGCTGAAAAGTTCTATAAAAGGTTGTGAAGCTTGAGGTAGGACACGAATGGGAGTGATAGCAGCCACGTTGGCGCTAGTCCCGATAACACTGAGCTGTGCCCTGGAGTCGATAAGCTTCTTCCTTTTAGCATCGACGATGAAGTCGAAGCGTTGAAGAAAGTCTATGCCTATGATGGCGAAAGGCACGGCAGGGATGTCTCACTTTGAGCCGGCGTGCATTCTGTTTTAAATGCCACATAAGCCCGATGAAGATACGGCTAACAAGCGAGTCCAACCCGCTATATGGTTGCTTGGCCTTTCAGTAAACCAGACCCGTACTCTTTTTACCCTATGGGTCATGTAAAGCTCCAGCTTTTATTCCCATCAAATACAATGTTCCAATGCCTTCAAATTGAAGGGTACTAATGTTAGCGTTCAGCTAGACCTCCCATTAGCGGATAGGCTGAAGCTAAAGGAGGCCATTAAGGACCTCAAAACCAGGGGAGCGGCCGGTGAACAAGGTCTCCGGTTGGTGGGTTTTCGGGTGGTCAGCCGGCGGTCTGTTTCCGCCCTACCAGTGCCAGTACTGGTAGCGCACGACCCAGGGCTGGACATTACGAGTACCTTCAAATAGTGCTAAGCAATGTGCGGAGCCTAAGGAATAAGATGTGCGAGATAGGTCTGCTTGTAGATGGGTGTCATCCCGATATACTTGCATTCACTGAAACGTGACTGTCTCAAGACATCACGGACGGAGGAATGAAGGACACCTATGTGTACTTGGTTGGGGACAAGTGGGAGTTCCACCTCACAGAGTACGTAGCCCGAAGGCGGGAAGTTTGCTCCAAAGAGAAGGACGGAACACGTACGCTGATTGATGGCCAGTAGGCACAAAGTAGACCAGTCCCAGAGCGTAGCACCTCAGCGTTTGTGATAGCCTCAATCGGGGTACCTTATCAAATGATTTCGAGGTAAACCAAAAGCACATCCGTCAGGTGGCCATTGTCCGCTGCCTTGCAGAAGCTTGCGGTGAATGGAATCAGCCGCAGCACCTTCGGACCAGTGCACTTCTTGCAGCAGTTTAAGCACGTGCGTTTATACACCACTTAACTCACCTACATAACAAACCATCCGTGTCTTACAATCACAGCGCGCGGCGTTGTAATTGGAACACACAAGGCACGATGATTAACACCCAGGCCAAACGTTGCACAGCTAACAAAATAGTCAAGAACATATACAGTTGGGGAAGAAAGGCATTGCCGTGGGAACTTACCGATTGCAAGCGGTTTCTATTTGCAGAGTTCATTCATGCGGCATTCCAATACTATTTCTGTGTATCCCTAAAGAAAAGTAATGTAAACAACGTGAAACGGAACTTACCCACAGCAACGCGCACATGTATATGCCGCTTCCCCATGGTATGAAGCGCAGGTTTGATGAAACCACCGCAAGCAAACATCACAACTTATCCACTCGACGATCTCAGAGCTCCCGCACGCGTCCTCTTCCTCCTCCTCACACAATGAGCAAACCGCGCTGTCCGCTTCCTTTTCAGTGGTGCCTCTCTTTGTACCCCATGTGTATGTGCGGTGGCGGGCAGATGTCCTTCTTTTAAGCGTCATAAATGTCAACTCCCGTGAAGTCATGCTGCCTTCCACCACCTCAACCGCACGGGTTAGCAAAGGCGACTTCCGCCTGCGACGCCTGCGTTCGGCGCAAGGAGACTGGGAAACACCAGCCACCGGGGACACCAACGTGATCCCTTCGCTGACTTCCCTCTCCGGTGAATTCATGCCGTCACGCGTACCATTGCCCGCCGTCACGTGGGTAGCTGCAGCGGAGGATGACGGCTCCATTCCCTGGAAAGTAGGCAGGTTTTCCGAGGATAACGGTTGCAGTTGCTGCAACTGCGATGACCGCGCGTAAAGCTGAACATCATTGTGGCTTGTGAGCAGCTCCCGCACGCATGCGAACACGCCCATGGTGCGCTGGAACTCCTCCTTGCCCATGCTCAGAATCTGCGTTTCCAGAGACGCAAACATATCCCGAGTGATGCGAATTTTCGCCGCCCGATCAAGAACTACATCACTGGGGCATCTCACCGGAGCCACCGTCAACGTCCCTTCCGTATCCTCCGAAAGCATCGGCGCAGATGTGCTTATCGATGGCAATACCCAACGGCAACCACGAAGCACATCCTCCTCCTGGTACGCGTGCAGGCTCGCAACATGTATTATGTGCGCACATGGAATGCGCCACTGCCGATTAAATCTGCATCCACAAGCGCAGCCATTTCCGATGACAACACGTTGCAGACCAATGCGCTCGTCCTCCACCAGCCAACAACCAACGCCTTCGTTGACGCTGCGAATACGAACACGAACACTGTGCCGCGCGTACTGCCGCCGGGCGTAAGACGAGAGCCTGCGCAATATCACGTCCCCAACGCTGGCTCCGTGCTGAACGTGGCATTCACCAAGTTGATCTCTGGCCAGCAGTGTTTCCCTCTCCTCAATCATGCTACTTGCACGCTGCACTATCACCTGAAACAGGTGAAGTAGCGTTGATCGTTCACTCAAAGTTTGTTTCAGATGCTTGTTCTCATTTTCAATGCGATTCGTGCTGTCGCATCCAAATAAAACTACATGGTCCATCAGATGCGCCGCCCAGCTAAGCCGCCATGGAATCCATGTACGACGCAGGTATTGGAAGCATTCTGCGCTCCGCAGAGATATCGCTTCCATAATCCGATGGTAATGAGCGCAGTCGTACGTGTACAACAATGACCGCAGCATGCTGAAAAGAGCTCTCTTATCTTCAGGGTTACACAGCGGAAGGTGTGAGCAACGCCGCCGCATGTCACGCATAATGTGTACCCGGCAGAAAACAATGTTCGCATTGGGGTACGCATTACGGAACGCGTTCACTTGCGCCGCGCACTTGTCCATCACCAACGTCCGAGCACCGGCAACCGAGGGGGCCAATTCCAACATACCTCTCACTGCCTCCTCGTAAGCTACCTCCGTCTCATTAGGCAACAGGGCATAAAAGAAGCTCATACCGAGGCCGCTGACATCCACAAACATGCAATGCCACAGGATGTAGCCTCCGTAATTGATCTGATACGTGGAGTCCGCCAAAATTACCTCGCCGTACTGGCCCACCAATTCAAGCATGCGCGAGGGTACGAAAAATAGGTAACGAATCTGATTACCCGCATGCAGAATTTTCACCTCACCATTTCTTTGCAATATTTGAGTCACCTCCTCCACCTCTGTGACACAGGCCTTACGATGACGCCGCCGCATAACATACAAATCCCTCCTTGTTAAACGGATGTCATACTGCTGCCGCACAAAGGCCCGCATCTCCTGGGTCCGACGAAACGTTCTCATTAAGTTAAGCACCAGCCTCTCCTGCTCTTCCGATAGCCTCCGATTACACGCATACAACCAAGGCTTCCCAACTTGGAAGCTGTGCGAATGCCACAGATACGCATTCCCAATTTCGTAACATTCGCCCTTATACGTCACAGAAAAACGCGCAGGGCAATCGTAACATCGGTACCTATAGTAATCTTATCATGAGGCAATTGCAATGCACTTACCGCTTTCCAGTGACATTACTGCGCCTCCCATGCACACATACAAACAGAATATATCGGTATGGGCATCCATCCGGTAGCACCTGTCCAGTCTCCCTTTCGTACGCCTTCGCAGATTGCACGTTCCGACGAACAAAGGAAGTCGCCGTTTTAATCTGAAACTCTTTCAGATCCTTCTCCACCGATGCGAAGTCCAGATAAGGACCCTTCAACAAACGTCGGAATGCAAGCGAGTCATCCACCATGGCTGCTACGCGTGAGGCGGGAAAATGATTAACCATCGTAACGCATTTAAACCACTTAGTAAATTGATTTCCAATTGAGGTCGTAGGATTTTAGCAAGCGTACTCAATCATTAATAAACAACACTATGAGTTCAATGTCGGCAAATCGACATCACATCACCTGCCACCCTATGTACCGGGATAACACTGCCGAAGGAGCGTTATTTCCAAGTGGCGGATGGGACGCTCTCAATGTGTGTGCGGATGGGTTTAAGCCTGTCCTTCCGCCAATGCGTTCTCAGTGGCGTTTCGCAAGGTTCGGTTCTTGGCCCCCTTCTCTTCACTTTATACATTAATGACCTACCTGATGAATTATGTGTGCCATCCCTAATGTTTGCGGATGACTTGAAACTCTGGTTCACGATAGACGAGCCGATTGGTCCACTGACCCTAAAGGAGGCTCTGGATAGACTTTTGGACTGGTCAATTTTGTGGCAGTTGCCCGTTAATTTAGGGAAATGTTCCGTATTACGCGTTGGTCCGAATGACCCGCCGACGCGTTATTTGCTTGGCGGCATCAAGGTACCGCGAGTTCAACTCCAATCTGACCTCGGTGTTTTGCTGTCATCTGACTTCAAGTCCAGTGAACACTGGACGACAGCTGCTCGCAAAGGCTTCAACATGTTGTGGATTATCCGCAGGTCATTTGGGATCATGACCACCGACATGTTCGTTAGACTCTTCGGCTTTTGTAAGGCGGCACTTGGAATACTGCGTTCAGGTTTGTCCTCCATGCCTGGTTCGTGATGGCAGTTGAACGAGTCCGGCGGTTGTAGCAGTCTGGAGATTCCCCGGTTTGCCTGTGTAAAATTTTAACTAAAATCATTTCATTGTACACGTAGGCAACCGGTGTTGTTTGTTGAACTGATTGCTGAGTTCGAATGCTTGACTTGCTCATCGCCATTTTTGCTTGGCGCTCGTTTCGGTTGCAACTCGCGACTGCCGTGTGTGCTGTGCTTGCTCCGTTCTCCTAGCTAGAGCGTCCACGGTGTCGTTCCTTTATAGCTAGGTAACAGGGAAACTTTTACTGTACCAATAAAAGTTTCCCTGCAACTCGATCTGTCTTCTCTAATCGCTCTCTGGGCTTCCGGTACAGGCAACCCTCTAAATTGGTCACCCTGACGTGACGCGAACACGCAACCTTCTGATTTGA